>JANAVB010030219.1:1280928-1405928 GCA_029216955.1 Iris pallida | reverse complement strand
AGTTACATGTTCTTTACCATTATTACATGATGCTAGTTACTTTCTAGTTTCATTCTCATATGTTATTCTCATGTTCTCTGATTCTGTTATGTCTCAGATAGCTGTCATATGTGTACTTGTTCCATTCCTGACTGGAAATCCAATATTTTTAGGTGATAAGTTATAGGAGTTTTGTACCACATACTATGAGCAGACGGTGGACCCTGATCTAAGCATACTGGAGGACATGGATGCAGGGCTACCCTCCGCAGGAGACATTTAGCTAGATATTATTATGTAGAGTAAGAGTTACCTTCGAAAACTCTTTTAGTTACTGTACTTTATTTTATTTGAGGATTATGAGAGTTGAGTAGTGGACATCCATCTTAGCACGTTTTGTTCTTTCATCTATCGTATTTTGATCTCTATCTTGGAGATTATTCCGATCAGTTATTATCTTTTCTCTCATTGTGGTTATTTGTATATATCTTGCTGCTATGGACTGATCTGTGGATTTTTGGTCGTATTGTGGATATATATACTGCATGGTTGCAATTGATAAAATATGGAGATGACTAGACAGTGTTCTACCGTCGATACCGCGACATAGGCTGGACGTACCCACGGCCCATACCCGAACACTGGGTGCGGGTTGTGACAAGAAGGGTTGTAATCTATTGATCCTAAGTCTCATGTTAGAGTTAACTTGTCGATAAGAATCCTATACTACCCATTCGATCTGCTCGATCTACCTAATAGAGTTACCTACCCAGTTCTTTCACATAATCATCCCCTTTTATAATACTCTATTAACTACGTTCTACTAAATAATGGAAGAGATGATTCACCAAGCACGAGCATTCATCTTTTTAAAAGAGGGGATAACGAGAATAAAAAACAAGGATGTCAAGGAAGTTGATCGACTTCAATTTCGAGTTCCAAAGACGATAATAAATTCAAAAGGGTTTTCAAGGAAGTTGTGGATTGAGTTCCTATTATATTATCCTATCGCAGGCCCGCTCGATAAAGTAACATAACTGAAAAGGCTGACTCGACCTGCATGAGCCAACACAAAAAATGTCACACCCCAGTTCCTAATTATATAGGAACCCAAGACATGAGCATGTCAGCTGTACGACTAGAATAAGTATTCCCAATTTAATGGACTTATCCTAATCATAGTACGCTAAATAGTATACTAATATATGCTAACTATTCTATATTTCGACTATGTCTCAATCCAAAATAATAAACAAAATAAAAAACAAACAATATATGTCATGGTCTGCAGCCCATTAACATATATATATTTGGAATGGACCCGAAGAATAATAGAGGTCCAGTAAAACTAGGCTATGACGGCAAATACAGACATAAATAATACAAAGGGCACAAAAGTGATAATAAGAAATACTACCAACAATACCTGAATCCTGCAGCCAAAATCATACCATCCACTTATCTATTATATAAGCTCAGCAACAACCTGGAGAGATCACCAGGTCCCCATTGGGACGTAATAAGATACAACTGTAGGAACAAAATATAAAGCGCTATACTCTGAGGGGAGGGGGGTGAATAGAGTAAGCAGCAAAAAATTAGCTATTAGAAAAAATGTTAGCAGCAAGATCACAAAATTTATATCACATATATGTAAATCAAAGTAGAGAGCAAACGTAAACACAACGATGTATACTGGTTTCCCTTTTGTCAGGACTAGTCCAGTCGGAAGAACTCTAGCTTCCAGTTGAATCCATTATGGAAAAATGCTGCAAGTTTTCCTCCGATGTTCTTACAGCTTCTACAACGAGAGCTTTGATCCGAAGTACTCCACCAACTTTAATTGTGAAGTATCTTTCTTTAATCAAGCCTCTGATTACAATCATCTGAAACTTTTAGACCGTACCGCACTTTCAAATCGACTAGAGGATTGTAACTGGCTTGGAATTTAAAAATGAATAGCTTAGAATACTTTGGAAGAAAATATTAAGCTTAGAGAGAAGAGAAGAGGGAGGTGTGTTGAAATAAAGAAAATTATTCTCTATTTATCGGTTTTCCAAAGGGAGAATTCAGACAGAATTCAGACAGAATTCTTTGAGAGAATCTTGGTAGATAGTTGTTGCATCCCTAACTACAAGATGACCAAGTTCAAAATCCAACGGGCACTAATCGAACTCGGGGTGAATTTGGGTCGAACTCAGGCCGAATTCTATTGGAGTTTTGTTAGGGTTTTTGTAAATTGGTTTTTGGGATTTTTGAAAAGTCAGGCAGTTTAGGAAGTTGTTTGGACTTTTGTAAGTGGACTTATTTTCAAAATAAAGGGGTCTTTCGAAAATATTTCTTGGGTAGCCAATTTGCCAGCATGACGCAGTGTACATTATATTCCTAGACTCAATAAGTATGAAAAATACATTGATAAAATAGGAAAACAGTAGCCTTTTGATGACGCATTTCTTCTGATATTTGAGCAGACTTGAAGACGTCTTTTTCCTTGACGGTGGTCGTCCAAAGATAAAGAGATCTGGAAATCTGAATAACGCTATCTTTGGCCTATTAAAGGTCGTCCAAAGATAAACAGATCTTAACGACGTTCGTCCAAAGGCATCTTTTTCCTTGACGGCGGAACCCCCAATGTGAGATCCCGGAAAGGTCGTTGGGTGGTTTAAGAAATCTTCTTGTATAATATCGTCTTTGGCCCATAATAATTCTTCGTTGCATATGTCCTGATTTGATCATATTTGATCATGCTTGCTGCATGTCTACAGATACATGTTAGACGAACAAAGCAGTATACAATAGCAAATAAGATAACATTTAGTGAACAGTAGGACAATACTAAGTTTATGTAGCAACATGATAGTGATTACATGAATATTAGTGATGTCATTATGTTAAACTTAATTGATTAGCCATATTCAAAAACATGATATAATCATTGGGCTAACAATCTTTCCTTTTTTGATTATGGCAAATTAGTTAAGTTTAAGATAGATACGATAAAGGCATGTATCACTAATAAACACATAATACTAGAATATTGTATGCTAACTTAAACCTATTTCTCCTCCATTGACATGATCAAAAAAATAAGCTCCCCAATAATTAGATATAAAACAAATTCAACTATAACAGAAGGAAGAAAGAAATAATCATGAACAACAATTAGAAGAACAATGTAACGACAAGTTTAGAAAATTACAAAACTAAAGTATAAAAAACTTGTCAGAACACAAAATAGTTGGTTGAACTTTAAAAAAATTTAAATGAAACAACAAGTAGTTTACCAACTAGAAATCTAAAAAGACATTCAAAACACAATATGAGGTACAAATGTAACTATAGATTTGAAATACACCAATATAGGATTTACATACAAAGTAGATACCAGTATAGAGAAATCAATCGTTGGTCATAAATAATCCATGAGGATTAAAAATTTGCAGATCTAGTATATAAAAAATAAAAATATAATAAGACTTTTAACAATGATCACAAAAAATATGATTCATAATTTGCCCATAAAAATTAGTGAATCAATTCCATAAAGAGTATAATCATTAAAAGAAATCAAAATAAATATACTAGAATCTAATGCAAAATCTGTACCAAAGTTCATCTATTTGAATTCAATTACCTTAGCATGATATATGTATATCCATTAGATAAACATGAAGGTAATGAAGACAAAATACTTGAGAAGGAGAAATTTAGTCGACTTGAATGCTCTCTCGCAAAGTATGACCAGTCTAAATATAGAAAATCATGAACGTTAAGATAAAACCTCAATAAAAGGCAAAAATAATAATAGCTCAATAATTATCATGATAATAGAAGAATTATAACTTATAAAACCATAAAATAAGAGAACCAACAATAATATGAATCATATATTCTCTCATAAATCCAATATAAATCCAAATACATGAACAAGTCAATAAGATATTTAAATAAAAGAATATATGTCCACGATGAACTAGGTATACCACATATAAAGGGCATAAAAGAATTGAAAAATTAATTTGCTCCCCCTTAAAATATGCGTATCTAGTTCCAAAGTAATTTTTATGCCAAGATAGATAAATAATCATAAGATCTAAGGAATATTCAAGATATGCATCTTTATTTCCTTTGATCAAATGCATATAAAGTTCTAAACTTAAAGCAAATATCATCTTTAGGCAAGTAAAAAAATATCCAATAAATAAATGCTTAAAGATGAACACACAAAATATATCAAAATAAAATAAAATATTCAAATAACAAGAATAATTTCAAGACAATAAAGGATTTTTGAAAATCGTCTTAATACAAATAACGGATAGATTCAATAAATTAGAGAGAAATTAAAAATACAAAATTTATTATGAAAAATTATCTTAATAATTGTTCGAATGCATTCGTTTAGTCTTCCGAATGACAGCTGACGATTCAATTTCTTTTATCACGAAAACAGTATTTTATTAAAAGAATCCATAAATCATAAATTGGCTATTTTGAACAAATAAACAAAATTAGGTAAATGTCCAAAGAAAAATGTATTATAGATATATGGCATAATTGATTTGAAACAATTAACTGCTCCACCTTTACATGGTTATATCAAAAATAATAGTATTGACAAAATTTTAAAAAAAACTTCAGAGATATATTTCAGAAGTAGGAGACTAATTCAAAAATATTATGTCTTCTTATCAAAGTTCATTTCTGCCCTTTTAAAGCCTTAGCACGGTGTCAAACTGACAACCATAGGGGTAAAAAAATAAACGCTTTGAGAAAGAGATTCAATTTGCCTGACTTCTCTCCTGCAAAGAATTACTGCTATAGGCAGTTAGTAACTTGAATAAGAAGAGAATAATAAAGATTAATAAATTGTGTAGCATGAATATTTCTCCAACGCTAAAGAACATATCACAGGAACACAATTTCAATGAGTAGACATAATATCAAATCAAGTTTAAGTATAGAATAGAGTGACAGAAAAATGAATATATCAAAAGATGATAAACATTAACCTATGGAAGATCTATGTATGTTACCTTTTCTAAAAAAATATCATTAAATAATATTTTCCATCAAAGCTAAAATCCATAATCCATCAGATAACAATTGTAACCAGATCTTAATAAATATTTAGTTTATAAAGCGTTGATCAATCTTGGGTTAGTTGTAGAGGTACTGTCCTAGCTAACAAAGGTTCACCGGAGAACACTTAAGTACAACTTCGCTTTGGCCGTAGCCGTGGTGACAGACAGACCTTTTATAGGCTTATACCCAAAACAAATCTCTTCTTTAATAACCGAGAATTTAAGAAGAATTTGTGCAATATGAAATCAATTATATTCTATGGACCAAAAAAATCATAGAACAATATAACATATAGTATAAGATGTATCAATTATATTTATTCATATGTGCTACAAAATTATTGGATAACAACAACATATAAAACATTTATAAATCAAAATGTAGGACCTAGATTTGCTTGATGTATAATAGAACCTAGAGGACTGGGTTTAGTACCTTGGATCCAGAACTAGATAATAGTTGCAAGTAGACCTTAAGAAATCTTAAGTCTATAAATTATTGATCACTTTAGGTTAGCTGTAGGGGCCGGTTCCCAGCTAGCGGTAGTTCAAAAACTAGTACACCGTGTCACTTCAGGCTATTTACACCAAATTCTGTTAAAGTTCTATTAGGGTTTTTGCAAATTAGTTTTTGGGATTTTTGAAAAGTCAGGCAGTTTAGGAAGTAGTTTGGGCTTTTGTAAGTGGGCTTGTTTTAAAATGAAAAGGTATTTTGGAAACATTTCTTGGGTAGCCTATTTGTCAGTATGACATAGTGTACGTTATATTTCTAGACTCAATAAATGTGAAAAATACATTGATAAAATAGAAAACCAATAGCCCTTTGATGACGCCTTTCTTCTGATATTTGAGCAGACTTGAAGACATCTTTTTCTTTGACAGCGGTCGTCCAAAGATAAACAGATATGAAAATCTGAATAACGCCATCTTTGGCCCATTAACGGTCATCCAAAGATAAACAGATCTTGAGGGCGATCATCCAAAGATGTATTTTCCCTTGACGACGGAACCCCCGATGCGAGGTCCCGGAAAGGTCGTTGGGTGGTTCAGAGAAATCTTCTTGTATAACGCCGTCTTTGACCCATTAATAATTTTTCATTACATATGTCCTGGTTTGATCATGTTTGGTCATGCTTACTGCATGTTTGCAAATACATGTTAGACGAACAAAGCAGTATACATTAGCAAACAAGATAACATTTAGTAAACAGTAGGACAATACTAAGTTTAAATAGCAACATGATAGTGATTACATGAATATTAGTGATGTCATTATGTTAAACTTAATTGATTAGCCATATTCAAAATATGATATAATCATTGGACTAAAAACAACAACTAGCCACAATATGAACAATAAAACTAATATACATAAATATGAATAAAACTGACAAGTTAAATTATCCATCTAAGTGTAATGCACTTGAAGACTACTTTGGGATCGTATAGGTAGGTAAGGAGTGATATTAACATCAACTAATATCGCAAATATACTAGCATACTCCCACCAAATCAGAGACTAGTCCGTAGACGATAATGGAATATCCACTAGGATAGCCTGTGACTCTGCACACTGAGACTGGTGATGTAACTACCAAAATTTAAAATCTTCTAATTTTAAAATCATTATTAAAATTTAGTGATTTTCGAATTAGTATGATTCTCATTTTTATTTAATTGTTTAATATAAAATAGAATCAATTTATTATTAATTATGATTTTGTATAGTTAATATTCAAGTCTTATGGGCTGGGCTTCCATGTCTAGCTGTATTGGAGGGATAGGGCTGTCAGCCCAATATAGTATGTTAGGATTTAGGACATTTTGAAATAGGGCCAATTTGGCTAAATCTGGACCATTCTTTAAATTGTGGACACATAAGTATGTTATTTTAATAGTTATTTAATTAAGTTATTTTTTTACTGTTAATTAGTTATTAATAACCTGATTAGTTAGAGACTAATAGCTAGATGCCAAAATCAGTTAGGATTAGTTGAGGCTGCCTACCAATTACCCCTAGATCTAAATAATATTATAATCCAGCCACTAACCTTGGAGAGCACACAAGTTTATTCATTAAATATAAGAATCATTATTTTATTACAGTAATAATTTACTCTCTACAGTCTTTCTCTCTCATATTTTCTCTTTCTTCCGAACAGACTGCCACCATCCGTAGCCGAGCACTCCGGCCATGCTCCGAAGAACCGTCTCCCCACCACCGTTTCTGATCACCACCTCGACATTAGCTATCGCATATACTTCCACCCGACCATCCATCACCCCCAGGATCCGTTCACGCCTCCACCACCACTACCACCACTACACTGTAACCACCATGAACTACGGGTCCCATCCCGTTTAGGCACCACGGCCTCGGATTCGTCATCCATGTGCCGTCGAGCCTTCCTGACCTCGCTGTAGGGCATCGTGGTTCGATCTGCACCGCCGAACCACATCTTGTCAGAAATGAACCCTTGATCCCGCCGACGACTTCGGAGAGATCAGATCCCGGCATTGCGACCCCCAACCAACCTCGAGTTCTATGTCTCATGCTGCTACCTCCGATCTCGCCTCTGCGTCGTGGGCATCCTCACCTCGCCACCATGCCATTTCCGGCGACCGACCCTCGTTGAGTCACCACCTCTCTCCCGCTCGTTTTCTCTCTCTCCTTCCTCCATAGCAGCAAAGAGTTGCTGTGACTTCTTCTCATAGAAATGAAGAGAGGACTATTTATATTCCTCTCTCTTCTTTGTGTCTTTAATGTCAACCATTTTTCAGAACTTGATTTCCGTGTTTTGAAGGGTGTCTTGACCTTTCGGTTTCTCTAGGCCATCCTGCGTGGCCAAGGAAGGAACGGAGGGTCACTTGACCCTTCCACTACGTTTGGGAAGGAGGGGAAATAGAGGGAGGGGAAAATTTGAGGGGAAAGTGGAGGTAAAATTAGAAACTAAGTTGTTTGGAAAGGGGGGAAAGAAATAGGAGGAGAGGAATCTGGAGGGAAAATTTTGGTAGGCCCCACCAAAAAATTTTCCTCCCAAAACCGGGAGGAAAGTGTACGTGATTGAGGGAATTGGGTAATATTTACCCAATTACCCCTCAATCAATTCTCTTTCTTTTTCTAGGTAGTCCGTTCATATTCTTTTTTCTTATTTTTTCTTCGAGTAGTATATATATTTCTCTCCTATCAGCTTACATATCACAAAAATATTATTTGTTGTGATTGCTACATATCAGGTAATCAAACTATCTGATCCCTTTTATTTTTTTCTATTTTTAAATCTTGTTGATTTTAAATTTCGTTCAAATATGTAACTTACGTCAATTTCTGTACATGAAGTTTCTGTGTAGTTTGTTTAAATAAATATTTAACAAACTATCTTATCACAAGATTAAACAAATATGTCTCTATAAAATATAGGAGTTTCTGTGTAGTTTGTTAAATTTTAAATCTTCTTTTGGAAGTTTAAATTTACGTATGTTAATTCTGTGTAGTTTGTTAAATTTTTAAATCTTATACGTGAGAGATGTCTTATACGTGAGTTGTAGATAAAATCAATATTTGCTTAAGATAAATTAATAGACTCAATATAATATTAATAGACTATATATATATATAAATATATATATATATATATATATATATATATATATATATATATATATATATATATATATACAACTCTCACTAAAATATAATTATCTGTTATGTGTGTGGGTTAAACTGTTGTTTTTTATTATCATTTGCTGAATTTTTTGATAGATTAATCTACAACTCTCACTAAAATATAATCGAATCATTTTCCAAAATTCTTTAAGTTAATCTAAAACTCTCATAAAAATATTCATGTATGAGTCTATTAATTTGATTATTTTAAAGATAATATTTCATCATTTAAATCTTAAATCGAATATAAGACTTTGTATTTTGATTTATTTACAGTTTAAATTCATATAAACTACTGTATTATCTCTAACAATAAAAACATAATATAAACCAAAAAAGTCAAGTTTTAAATCTTAAGAAAATATTGATTTTATCTACAACTCACGTATAAGACATCTCAAAAATAAATAAATAAATAAATATCGTGGGAGTTTAATTGCTATAAATTTTATTATTTTAAAGATACAATTTTATTATTTAAATCTTAATTCAAATATAAGATTTTGTATTTTGATTTATTTATTAGTTAAATTTCTTACATTACTGTATTATCTCTAATAATAAAAATATAAATATAAACATATATAGCTAATCTTAAAAAAATCTATTTAATCTACAACTCACGTTATGAGACACCTCATAAAATAAAACTTACGGATGAGTTTAACTCCTATCATTGATTATTTTAAAAATCATGAAAAAGTTAAGGACAAATCAGTAATTTTATCTATCTCCCACAAACAAACAAAAGTTAATTTTTTACTTTTCCTCTCCTCATTTTTCGGTCATCCAAACAAGAAGAGGTAAAGTTAACTTTCCTCTTCCTCAATTTTCCTTCCTCTCAAATTTTCCTCTCCCTCCCCTCCTATGTTCCCAAACATAGGGGTGCTGTGTTGTCAACTAGAGTAAAAGTTGTAGATTATGCTTTGGTATACATGTGTAGGTACTGTACTTGTTATTTTCTTTATGATAGCCATTAATAGGGTGGACTGATTTGGTTGTACTATACATTTATATTTTAAGCTTTGTTATGATATAGTATAGTCCAGTACAGTTTTGCTAAGATTATATGTATATTAAGAGATAGATGTAGTAGCATATGTAGGCCTAAGTCTAGTATACTATTATTATATATATATATTTAAATAATAAATTGTATATATCAATATTTGGGTAATTGTAATATTTAGTTCTCTTACAAAATATTTTTTCTATACTATTTTAAATAATAAATGGTTATAATACTTTTTAAAATACTATTTCTAATATTCTAACTAAGTATAACTTATTTTCCAAACATTGTAACATTTTCCATAAATGGGTTATATATTAGGATAGTGTCGTTTTCTTCTCTTATTAGCCTTAATCATAATCTAATTGTGTGTTCCTATGTTATGACTATGTGCTCAATCTCTTAATCTATGATCGGCGTCGTGGACTTATTGGGATATTTTGGATCTTAGACTGCCATTGGATATGATTTGGACTCTATTGGACATATTGCTATGCGACATAATAGGTTTTTTATGGACTATAGATTGAGATTTATTCTGTGTCGACATGTTCGTGTCACGCACGTCGACATCAAACACCCGGGGCAAGTACTTCTAGCGAACACTCTCATTTATTATTTAGTTATTGTATTTCATGAATTAAATTTGCATTCCATGATTCTGTCACAATATCCACACGAGATTAGTATTTATGGATTCATGTCATGATTATGATATTCTTGTGTTACCCTGTTCACCCGGTTCCATGTTTACTTATTTCCTATTTTTCCTGCCATGATTAGAATCCATGTATGCTAGTTAGTCGCGAATTACTTTAGTATATATGTGATCAAAACCCTGTATAATCTGTGATTTCGTGTTTCTGTGCCTGATAGCTAATCATACACTACACGTATGATTGATCCTGATCAAGTAGGACCCTAAGCCCAATCACATATAGAATATAGTACTTCAAACTCATATAGTATATCTAGGACTCCTGTATTTCATATTGCAATATCACTTACCATGATTTCCTGTTTACTTTTAGCTACTCTTACCATGCTACTATTTTACTCCAAAAAAACATATCTTCTATTTCATGTCTTATAATAGCTATCATGTTATAGGTAGTAGTTCCCGTGTTGTACTTGCTCTAATCCTTATTGGGATTACATCATTTTTAGGATAGAACTTAGAAAATTGGTGCACTACTTATTATAATGCTCCTGAGGCGGATCATGGTTTAGCTGAGGATGCAGGAGACGACATAGTCGTTGAGCCACTGGAGGATCTTTAGCTTATCTTAGACTTTATTTCTGTCTTTTAGATTTCCATTCCAGAACATTTGCTGAGTTGTAAAAATTTAAGAATGACTGTACCTAACTATCTGAGATGTACTCTATGGATTATTTCCTTTCTTTTTCATATCTTGCTACTAGTATTTGTAATTGAGTTAGATTATGTTATCATGTGATGCCATATTCTGGACGGGATTAGATATACTTTAGATTTGACAACTTACAACCATCGACTCTGCGGCGTAGGCTGCTTCTACGCACTCGTGCCTGAACTTTCGGGTGCGGGATATGACACATTTTTATAGTGGCCCATGCAGGTCAGTCTTCCCAAATAGTGCAATGTCATAGTGGTACTTCGGATTAGAGTATCATTATGAGCCTGCAACAGAACAGATAGGAAAATGAGAACGTAGGAAAACTCAATCACAAAATAGGAATGCCATTCTGATTTGAAATCGATTATTTTGAGCAATTCTGACTAATTTCTACCTTGAATTGCTATCCTTCTTGAATAATATTGACTGTATTATATCTAGGATATCTATTAACTATGTCCTATCTAAATTTTCCAAAATGCCTCCGAAGTCCCGATCATATAGCTTAGGAGCCTTTGTTGCTGTAGCATCTTAGCGATCGGAATGGTCGTCCTCTCGATCTTCCAAGAAGAGAGCGACTGAGATATCTTCCTCCAGCTCCTAATATGGCTGCAGTTTAGGAGGTAGTATTAGCTGCATCGGAGAGTCTTCCTCCTTCTCTATATATCTCGGCGAGGGACACGAGCATCTTTATCCTCTGTGATTGTGCATGCTGACAGTGCACAACTTTTTGGTTCCTTCGAGAGATGATGGAGTCCCAGCACATTCAGACTGAGTCCCGGCGGATTCAGCCTGAGTCCCAGAAGGAGCAGAATGCCGCCATGCGTGATATTGTTGAGAAGGGGCATGAGTTAACCCTTGCTGCTTTTGAGAGATATGTTCCTACACCTCAGTAGACTCAGCGGTAGCAGTCCACTACCCCCAAAGGAGGGGGATATTATGGACTTCAAGAAGATGAATCCTTGGATCTTCAAGGGTACTGAGGGAATCTTGTAGGCAGATGAGTGGCTTGAAGACATCGAGCATATTTTGAGGCTTGCTAGGATTCCCAAGGAACTGTAGATTGAGGCAACTGGTCTACAGCTTCAGGATATTGCCCGTACTTGGTTTCGGAGGGAGCCTCAGATTGTTTCTTAGGACAAGTTCAAGAGCCTCTTTAAAGGAAGTTCTATCCAAAGATTGCAGAATGAGCTCTAGAGGCACAGTTTCTGAGTCTGGTACTGGACCGGCTTTCAGTGGATGAGTATGCTGCAAAATTCGGCAAGCTGGGCCGCTTCACAGATTTTGTGGTCCAAGATCTGAAGGTCAAGCCCCACATATTTTGTCAAGGCTTGTCCAAAGAGATTCGGGTTCACATCTCCTCGAGTAAGACTACTTATGCTGGGATTTTTGCAGAGGCACGGAGGATTTAGGAGGATCTTGATCTTAGGGTTAAGAGGGGCCAGGATACATTTGGAGAGAATTATAATTCTGGATCGACGAAGCATCCACAGTTTCAGCAAAAGACTTTTTACTAGCAGCAGCCGGCTAGAATTCCTATACAGCAGCAGCCTCAGAAGCAGAACCATACCGGCCCACCATATGGCTATTGCAAGAAGTTGGGACATATTTGGGAGCATTGCAGGAAGAGGCCGGGGATGTGCTTATACTTTGGTTCTAATGCACATCAGCGGAGATTGTCCACTAGTTCGTCCTATTCAGGGGACGACTTCTACCCAGTCGGCTAGGCCACCTGTGGTGCAGCAGCAGAGAGGACCTCTTCCCACTCAGCAGCAGTGCTTTGCCCAACATCAGCAGAAGGGAGCACCTCAGAAGGGCAAGGCCTTAGTAATGACTACTGTTGAAGAGGCCGAGGCACCTGGAGATGTGATTGCAGGTTCTATTCCTTTAGATTCTTATCTAGCTATTGCTTTATTTGATTCAAGAGCTATATGTAGTTTCATATCTTCTGTATTTATTTTCAGACACATTATTGTAGCTTCACCTTTAGATAGAAACTGCAAGATTACGACTGGCGGAGGAATTCTTTTAGTGAAAGATCTCTGCGTCCAACATAGCATAACTGTGGGTGGAAGGGAGTTGCGTACTGATCTACTCGTAATGTCACTTCCGAGTTTTGACATCATACTCGGGATGGATTGGTTGAGTAGCAATTATGCTTCTGTTGACTGTCGTCGAGGATGTATTATATTCAGTCCTCCTGGGGAGTCTATGTTTGAATTTGCTAGAGCAGATATGGAACATAAGCATGATATTCTGTATGGAGCTATGGCTGAAGACAAGGGGTTGCCTCACCCACTCATTGTGGATTCTTAGATGTTTTTTTAGAAGAACTGGCGGGATTGCCGCCTAATAGAGATATTGAATTTTCTATAGACTTAGTTTCGGGACATGAAACGGTAGCTAGAAATGTCTACAGAGTTAACAATCATGAGTCTGTGGAGCTGAAGAAGCATAAACATGAATTACTTTAGAAAGGATTCATCAGATCTAGTTCATCACCCTGGGGAGCTCAGGTATTATTTGTGTCGAAGAAGGATGGGTCAGTACGGATGTACATTGACTACAGGGCTTTGAATAACCTTACTATCAAATATATGTACCTGCTGCCAAGGATCGACGACTTATTCGATCAACTGAGCGGTGGTAGGGTATTTTCAAAGATAGACTTGAGGTTTGGCTACAATCAGGTGAGAGTGAAGAAGGAAGATATCTAGAAGACTACATTCCGGACGAAGTATGTCCAGTACGAGTTCGTGGTGATGCCATTCGGGTTGACCAATGCACCTACTGTCTTTATGAACTTGATGAATAAGGTATTCCATCAGTACCTTAACAAGTTTGTTATGGTGTTTATTGACGACATCCTGATATACTCGAAGATCCCTCAGGAGCATGAGAAGCACTTGAGGATCGTGTTAGAGACTCTCTACAAAGAGCAGATTTATGAAAAACTCTCTAAATGCGAGTTTTTTTTGGGACAAAGTAGAGTTTCTTGGACACATAGTTACTGGTGAGGGTATCTCGGTAGCCCCGAAGAAGATTGTTGTCGTCGAATCTTGGACCACTCCTACTTCAGCAACAGAGATTCGGATCTTCTTGGGATTAGCTGGATACTATAGGAAGTTTGTATGGGATTTTTCTCGTATTGCAGAGCCGATGACTAGGCTTATGCAGAAAGATGTAGAGTTTGTATGGTCTGATGAGTGCCAGAAAGCCTTTGATGAACTGAAGAAGAGATTGACCTCGGCACCCATTCTTGCTTTGCCATCAGGGACTGGAGGTTTTACTCTATACAGTGATGCCTCAAAAAAGGGTCTAGGTTGTGTACTAGAGCAGAACAAGAGAGTTATTGCTTATGCTTCAAGACAACTACGACCCCATGAGCAGAATTATTCTACTCACGACTTAGAGCTTACAGTAATGATCTTTGCTCTGAAGTTGTGGAAGCACTACCTCTATGGTGAACGTGTAAAAATATTTACAGACCACAAAAGTCTGAAATATGTGTTCACTCAGAAGGAATTGAATATGAGACAGCGTAGATGGCTGGAGCTGATGAAAGACTTTGATATCTTATTACAGTACCATCCTGAGAAAGCTAACGTGGTAGCGGATGCATTTAGCCGTTATCTCGTAGCTATGTATCTATCTATGGATCAACATCTGTTAGAAGACCTAGAGAGCCTGGGCATTAAGATAGTGATTCCTAGAGTCGAGATACAGATGATGAGCATACAGATTCAGTCTGGGATGATGGACAGAATCAAGGAGGCTCAGTACCAGGATGGTGGTTTGAGGAGTCTTCGAGTTCAGGTGCAGGTTGGATTGACTGATGATTTCTCTATTGCTGAAGATGGTTCTTTGAGGCATGGAACTAGGCTCTGTGTACCTAGTGGTGATCTGCGAGAGGAAGTGTTGTAGGAAGCTCATCGCTCTCAGTATTCGATACATCCTAGAGCTACTAAGATGTACAAGGATTTGAGAGATCATGTCTGGTGGTATGGAATGAAGCGGAATATGGCACACTTCTATTCTAGATGCTTAGTGTGCTAGTAGGTCAAAGCCGAAAGGCAGAGACCAGGTGGGTTGCTTCAACCATTGCTTATTTCAAAGTGGAAATGGAAATATATCACTATGGATTTTGTTTTCGGACTTCCGTGTACTCTTGGAGGAAAGGATGTGATTTGGGTCATTGTTGACAGACTGACCAAATCGTCCTACTTCTTACCATCCAAAGTAGGACTGTCTACAGAAAAGCTTGCAGAGCTGTATGTGAAACAGATTGTTCGATTGTATGGTATACCTGTGAGCATTATATCTGACGGGGATAGTAGATTTACATCTATCTTCTGGAGGAGCTTACAGTCTAGTTTAGGCACTCAGCTCAAATTCAGTACCGCTTATCATCCTCTGACCGATAGAGAGTCAAAAAGGACAATCCAGACTCTAGAGGACATGCTTCGGATTTGTGTGCTAGATTTCGAGGGCTCTTGGGAGGATTATCTAAACGAATTTTCATACAATAACAGCTACCAAGCTAGTATTGAGATGACGCCTTTTGAAGCCTTATATGGTCGAAGGTGTCACATTCTATTATCTTGGGATGACGTTGGAGAGCGAGCCTTATTGGGGCTCGAGATGGTTAGTGATACTGCCGAGAAAGTGAAGCAAATCAGGAAGAGACTTCGTGTGTCTCGGGACAGGCAGGAACACTGGGTTGATAGCCACCGGAGACCGTTAGAGTTTTAGGTAATAAGTTAGATTTTAATTTTCTTCTAGTTATTGACTAAGGTTATTTTTTAAGTTTTATTTAAATTTCTAGGTGGGAGATATAGTTTTCCTGAGGATTTCCTCGACACGTAGCACAATCCGCTTTGGTCGAGGAAGGAAGCTTAGCCCCAGATTCATTGGGCCTTTCAGCATTCTTGAGAGGATCGAGGTTGTCGCCTACCGACTTGACCTACCAGCTACTTTAGTGGGTGTGCACGATATATTTACATGTCGCAGCTGAGGCGCTACATTTTAGACCCAACTCACGGGATTGACCATTCAGAGGTCAGATTGGGTCCTACCCTCATATATCAGGAGGAACATGTTGGGTTTAATGACCGTCGGGAGAAGGTGTTGTGCAACCAGACGATTTGTCTCGTCTGAGTGGCGTGGAGTCATCACTCTCTGGATGAGTCGACTTGGGAGCGTGAAGATGAGATGGGAGAGCATTTTTCTAGTCTTTTTGTTGTGTGATTGTATGCTTGCTATATTGAACTATGATTGATTGAATGTTTTAAATTTTGAGGACAAAATTTCTTTTAAGGTGTGTAGACTTGTAACTACCAGAATTTAAAATCTTCTAATTTTGAAATCATTATTAAAATTCAGTAATTTTTGAATTAGTATAATTCTCATTATTTTTTTATTGTTTAATATAAAACATAATCAATATATTATTAATTTTAATTAATATTTTGTATAGTTAATAGTCAAATATTATAGGCTGCGCTTCCAAGTCCAGCTGTATTGGAGGGATTGGGCTGTCAGCCCAATAGAGTCTGTTAGGATTTAGGATATTTTGAAGTAGGGCCAGTTTGGATAAATTTGGACCATTCTTTAAATTGTGCACACATAAGTATGCTAGTTTAATAGTTATTTAATTAAGTTATTTTTTTTACTGTTAATTAGTTATTAATAACCTGATTAGTTAGAGACTAGTAGCTAGATGCCAAAATCCGTTAGGATTAGTTGAGGCTGCCTACCAATTACCTCTAGATCTAAATAAGCCTTGGAGAGCACACAAGTTTATTCTTTAAATATTGGAATCATTATCTTATTACAAAATCATTTAGTCTCCACAGTCTTTCTCTCTCATTACCGAGCAGTCTGCCACCATCCGCAGTCGAGCACTCCGGCCATGCTCCGGTGAACCACCGCTCCACCACTATTCCTGATCACTACCTCGACATTAGCCACTGCCTACACTTCCATCCGACCGTCCATCACCTCCAGGATCCTTCCACGCTACCACCACCACCACACTGTCACCACCATGAACCACCGGCCCCCTTCTGTTTAGCCGCCTCGGCCTCGGATCCATCATACACGCACCGTCGAGCCATCCTGACCTCGCTGTGGGATGTCGTGGTTCGATCTGCGCCGCCGAGCCACATTCAGTCAGATCTGAACCCTTGATCTCGCCGCTGACTTCGGAGAGCTCAGATCCCGGCATTGCAATCCCCAACAAACCTCGAGTTCAGTATCTCGTGCTGCTACCTCCGATCTCGCCAAGCCGTCCAGAGCACCTCCGCGTCGTGGTCGTCCTCACCTTGCCATCGTGCAATTTCCGACGACCGACCCTCGGTGAGTCACAACTCTCTCCCGTTCGTTCCCTTTCTCCTTCCTCCACAGCAGCAAAGAGTTGTTGTGACTTCTTCTCTTCAAAATGACGAGAGGACTGATTATATTCCTCTTTCTCTTCTTCGTGTCTTTAATGTCAACCATTTGTCAACACTTGATTTTCGAGTTTTGAAGGGTGTCTTGACCTTTTGGTTTCTCTAGAGCCATCCTGCGTGGCTAAGGGAGGAACAGAGGGTCACTTGACCCTTCGACTAATGAAGGGGTGTTGTATTGTCAACTAGAGTAAAAATTGTGGGTTATGCTTTGGTATACATGTGTAGTACTGTACTTGTTATTTTTATTATGATAGCCATTAATAGGGTCGACTGATTTGGTTGTGTTGTACATTTGTATTATAAGCTTTGTTATGATATAGTATGGTCCAGTACACTTTTGCTAAGATTATATATATTAAGAGATAGATGGTATAGCATATATAGGCCTAAGTGTAGTATACTATTATATATATATATATATATATATATATATATATATATATATATGAATAATAAATTGTATAATATCAATGTTTGGGTAATTATAATATTTAATTCTCTTACAAAATATTTTATCTATATTGGTTTAACCAATAAATGGTTATAATACTTTTTAAAATACCGTTTCTAATATTTTAACTAAGTATAACTTATTTTCCAAACATTGTAACATTTTCCATAAATGGGTTATATATTAGGATGGTGTCATTTTCTTCTCTTATTAGCCTTAATGATAATCTAATTGTGTGTTCCTATGTTATGACTGTGAGCTCAATCTCTTAATCTATAATCGGCGTCGTGGGCTTATTGGGATATTTTGGATCTTGGACTACCATTGGATATGATTTGGACTCTATTGGACATATTGCTCTGCGACATATTAGGATTTCTTATGGACTATAGATTGTATTTTATTCGTATCGACATGTTCGTGTCACGCACGTCGATGTCAGACACCCGAGGCAAGTACTTCCAGGGAACACTCTCATTTCATGTTTAGTTATTGTATTTCAAGATTTAGATATTCATACCACGATTCTGTCACGATATTCACACGAGATTAGTATTTATGGATTCAGGTCATGATTATGATATTCTTGTTTACCCTGTTCACCCGGTTCCATGTTTATTTATTTCTTATTTTTCTTGCCATGAGTAGAATTCATGTATGATAGTTAGTTGCAATGTACTTTAGTATAAATGTGATCAAAACCCTATATAATTTGTGATTCTGTGTTTTCGTGCCTGCTAGCTAATCATACACTACACGTATGATTGAACCCGATCAAGTAGAATCCTAAGCCCGATCACATATAAAACACAGTACTTCAAACTCACGTAGTATAGCTATGACTCCGACATTTCATATTGCTATGTCACTTACCATGATTTCTTGTTTACTTTTAGCTACTCTTACCATGTTACTATTTAACTCCAAAAAAATATCTCTTCTATTTCCTGTCTTATAAAATCTATCATGTTATGTGTAGTAGTTCCCGTGTTGTACTTGCTCGAATCCTGACTGGTGTCACGACCTGCACCCACTGTGAGGGTACGAGAACGTAACAACGCCCAGCCTATGCCGCAGTGTCGGCGGTAGAACGCTGTCCTAGGTCAAACATCTAACAAAATAAAGGTACCTGTACAGTATATACTCTCCGAATGGAGGTGACATAGCAGATACAGTCTCAATCACATCTAAGGTAGAGCATGATAAAGATAGATAAAATATGAAATCCAAAAGAGATACCGCAGATAGAAGTCTAATTGTCTAAGATACACAAATCCAGAAATACATCTCAAAGCTCAAATACAGTAATCCATAAATACAACTGAAGACAACTGAAAAAAATAAACTATGAGCAAAACCCTAGCTATCTATACAACGTCTACTGTGTCTCCTCTAGGCTAGCAGGCAACCTCTAGGCTATCTGTAAAATTTATCAACAGGTCCTGTCAGGACAGGAGTGAGCACAAAATATCTCACGCAGTTCATATCAAGTTAGAAAATATAAAGCATGCAATAGAGTAAGGTACATGAAACGCTGAAAGAAGAATGTATATGAAAAACAGTAGAGATTTGATAACAGAAAATATCTATATATGATAAGTAAGAACTGTAAGCCAACTGTGATTTAGAGTGCAATATGGTTATGTAAACGGTCTAGGACAATGCAATGGTAACTCCATTGTACGTAGGTGTACAATAGACATATACAATAGTTATACAATGTTGTATAATAGGATTTGAGTACATAACCAATTCTACTCCCCCTCCCCAATCAATACACAAGGATCCACTCCAATTACGTTATCTTATACAATAGTGTACAATATTATACAATGGATGTACAATATTATACAATAGATGTACAATGTTATACAATAGTTGTACAATGTTATACAATAGTGTACAATGGTCTATCCCTGGAACTCATGTGATAATGAGAGTACAATATGCACAATGAGTATACAAGGATATGAGTATTCAATAAATACAATATGTAAGTGAAACGCATATCACAATATGTATTTAGTGAATACAAGGGGATAACATCTCAAAAGAAGATCCATATAGTACCAATCCGTGATAACAATCGTGTCAGCATCAAGTACTGTAATCTAGAGCAAGAATGTTGTAGCACCCAGTTTTCCAAATGAGGGTAATTTTGAAATTTCTTGTTTATAATTATTTTAATAATGATATTTAATTCATGATATAATTTTTGGTGATTTTAAATCATTTTAAAATTATTTAAATCAATGACTTGTGGTTTTGACGTTTTGCTAGTGAAACCCTAGAGACTGTTTGACCTAGAGCCTAACCATGTGATTATGATATTTTAATGTCATTTCTGGCCTTAGGATATTTTTGCATTTGACCACTTTGAATTATTTTGATATTATTTTATTATTTATGATATTGATTTGGGATTATTTGAGTCGGGTTCGAATTTCATCTCAATCCGACTTGTAACGGGGACCCGGGGTAACTTACTCTAGTTGGACCCGTGCATTAGTTAGCCATGGCCCACATTTTAATTAGTCATGTTAGAAAGATTAGTCATAATCCTAATTATTGGGTTAACAATTTAGAGTTTTTATTTTGACCCTTTTACCCCCAAACCCTAACCAAAATTGTTTTAAACACTTGTAACTAAGGGAGGGGCAAACTTGTAATATTCAATGAGGGGGAGGATATAACCATTGTGGCCGGCCCTAATAGGACTCCCATCTCATTTCCTTTCTTTGAGAAGTCTTCTTCCCCAAGTGCTCTCAAGCTCTCCCAAGGAAGAAACCTTTCTCCTTGGATTTTCTCTCCTTTAGGTAATATTTCCTTCTCTTTTATTTCTCTATTTTGCATTTAGGAAAGTTTTAACCATAGGAATGACCACCATTGTTGTGTCCCTATTTTTGTGTCCTCTTGTGTCCATTATGTGTCCTTTAGGGATTTCTATTGTATTATTGTTGTGTCTTGTGTCCATGGAGAAAACCCCCAAACTTGGACACACTTTATATTTAAAATATTGATTAAATGAATTAATTCATATTAAATCTCAGATTTGAATATGTAGAGATGTGTTCTTGAGTACTTTACATTTCATTCATGTATCTCTTATAGATGTGTTCATGTTACTAATATAGATTTGTGTATGTATATATATATATATATATATATATATATATATATATATATATATATATTGTAATGAGAGTGTATCTATATTTATATATGTAATAAATGGTTCATGATGATTATATAATCAAGTTTGTGAGTGTGGTTCCTCATATTATTATTGTCATTATTGTTGTGGATAAAGGATATATATTGTGTATTCTTTTGGCTCAAACTATCTAAATCCGTCATGATTTTTATCCACGTTTTTAATTTCAGCCCTAACTTAGAAATGTCATAACTTCTAGCTCAAAGCTCGGTTTAATCTTCCGTTTTTTTAAAAGAAGCGTATTGAAGTTAGCTTTCCAAAAACATGTATTAATAGCCTAATTCATTCTATAACTTTCTGGAGAATTATTTGAGTGTCAGCTGTACGAAAGACAAACGTGTTCTCGGTGTTTTCGCAATTTTAGGAGTTTCCGGAAACGAAAACGCGATCCGTTTAAAGTTTCGGAAAGCTAACACATAGATCTATAACATACTTTAATCCTAGATTTTAATTCATGCTGAGTTGGTACAGTATTGATTATTAGTAGGAGTTACTTTTCGGCATATGTATTTTGTGCACCCTTATGTGTAATATAATGTTCTATTTGATTTTAACCCATTTTAATGTATATACATTATGTAACTAAATAGGGAATGCAAGCATGAGTAAATGGTTAAATAAATAATGTATGAGGTGTAAGTATCCTATCTAATGTAAGCATGTATAAGTATGGCTTGTAATGAATATGTAGGTTCCATAGTATGTAATGTATGGTGCATATAGTAGTACAAGAGAATAAATGAATGATGAACGAATGCAAGCATGAATGTAATGTAATAATAGATGTAATGTATGCAATATACAAGTTAATGAGATGTAATGTTCTATGTTAACACAAATCCTATATTACCTCATGTACCCCTTACACTATGTTGACACTTTCGCACTTGACACTTTGTTCACTTACACTTTGATACTCTTTGATATGTATACACTACGTATGCCCATTTAACCCTCACTTGCCCCTTTGCCATGTTCATATACACACACATAGCCTCTTAAATAAGTATTTATGAATATAGTTAACTTAGCTATGTATGTATATTATATATATGTTAGCATATTGTATTGTAATATATAAGTTTATATAGCCATTTGAAATGCCATGATTATAGACCTAATGTTGAATACCAATATATGCATGCGTATATATGTGTAGACATATATAGCTTAAAGTAATAGATTACCTAGTGTATATCCAATGTGAATTCTTGCCTATTTGAGTATTGAATAATTGCATGCTATATAGAGTTGGGTGTATGTTGGCTTGTATAGCCTTGTATTGATGTGTGCTTGCTAGGATAGTCTTAGTTAGGCCTAGTAAGACTTGCTGGGTTAGGACATGACCTAGTTTGACCTAGTTTGACTAGTGCAGTTGACCAGAGTTGACCAAGGGTTGACTTTGGCCTAGTTTGACCTAGATTCATGTAGAATGCATTGTAGTGGTTTATATTACCCTTCTGGACATGTTGTGACTTGTGCTGTTCTAATTAAGAGCCAGACACCTCTCCTCGGACAGTATCTTTACCTTGGACATTCAGATATCAGGCGAGTACATTCTTTGATTATTTTATATCTTATTTAGGATTATATTTCCTGCTTTAGATTACTTTACATGATGCTGACATATTGGAAACACGGATTAGTACTATATGGATCTTGTTGTGCGATGTTATCCCCTTAGTGGATACATCGGGTATTCGTGTTCGTGTACTTTATCGTGAGCATCGTGTACTCCTTATATTCGTGACATTCGTGTACAAATCGTGTGAAATCGTGTATATTCATGTATTCACATGATCTCGTGTGCGACTATACTTCGTGTGCAATAACATAACGTGGCTAGATCCTTGTGTATTGATTGGGGCGGGAGAGTAGAAGTGGTTATGTAATCAATCCAGTAGATTACTCATGTACAACCTCTGTAGATTACTCGTGTACAATATCGTGCCGTTTACATAACCATCTTGTGCTCTGAATCACTAGTCACTGATAGTTCTCTATATATTGTAGCTATTTACTTACAGTCTCTCTTTTTTTCATCATGTTATTTCTTCAGATCCTGTATCTTACTCTCTAGCATGTTTATATTTCCTAACCTGTTATGATATTGTTGAGATGTACTGTACTCGTTTCTGTCCTGACTGGACCCGTTGATAAGTTTTACAGATAGCTTGGAGATTGCCTGCTAGACTAGAGGAGACACATTAGAGGTTGTTTAGATAGTTATTTTAATTGTCTGGAGTTGTATTTACCTTATGGATTACTGTATCTGAGTTTTGAGATTTGAGATGTATTTCTGGGTTTGTGTATCTTAGACACTTAGTTTTCTCTCTGTTGTACATCTTTTGGATTTCATGTTTTATCTATCCTTACCATGCTCTACCTTAGATGTGATTGAGTCTGTATCTGCTATGTCATCCCCATTCGGGGAGTATAAACTGTTTAGCCTTATACTGTTAGATGCATGAGACCTAGGACAGCGTTCTACCGCCGACACTGCAGCGTAGGCTGGACGTACCCACGTCTTGTGCCCTAATTCTAGGGTGCGGGTCGTGACACATTTTTAGTGGTGGCCCATGCAGGTCAAGATTCGCATTAGTGCGATTTCGTAGTAGCGCAACGACTTAGTTGTACTACTACGAGCCTGCTATAGGATATATAAATTAAGATGTTGGGATGAGAGGATACTCAATCACTGTTAGGATTTCTTGAGAGATTTCTGGAATGACCCTTGAGAATCTCATTTTGAATTCCGATTTAAACTCCTTTTCCTTGTTTTGATTCACCTTTTTCCTTGTTTGAATTTGATTTTGTAGATTCATTGTAGAACTTTGAATCCTGGTATTAGTTGATGATTTTGATAAAATTTTGTAGTTGTTGATTTAATTTTGTATTTAGATTAATATTTTCAAATCCAAGGTACTCAATCACACTTAGGATTCTTTGAGAGATTTTTGGGACGACCCCTGTGAAACTCATTTTGAACTTCAATTGGAATTCCTTTTCCTCTTGTTTGGATTCACCCTCATTCCTTGCTATTGAATTTAAGCTTGATGGGTTCCTCTCATTTGAACCGATGAGAAGGAACATATCTTCATTATTCTTTTTCGCCTTTATTCCCTTGTATTCTTATTTACCTCTTATCTTAAACTCTGTCTCATTACATTAATTATCCATATCTTGTCATCCCTACCAGATGTACTTCGAGACCCTTGAATCTTCGTATCTTTTGCATAGGGAAGGCTAAGGAAGTGACGTAAATCATGTAGCTCAGAGAAGACGTAACTGGTTATTATATGATGATCTAAAGGAAATCAAATATGGAGTGTTCCATATGGAAACTTGAGATAGAAATGTGGTAAAGGTCTCGAATAGAATGAAGAGATGTATACTGTCAATCTGGAAACAATCACATTTAGAGAAAATTTTGGGGTTATGAGATAGTTTATAGGTGTATTCAAAACTGATAAGGATATTCAAGGCCAACCTAGATTGGAGAACCACGAAATTCTGGTTATTGATTCTTGGGAGGTTTACCCTAAGGCTATGTGGAAGGTTAATAATGGAAAAGAGAAGTTAATTGTGTTTAATAAGGATATTGAACAAGATGTTGCAAGAAAATGACTAGGGATAGAGAGAACACAAAGTTATGGAAGTTTAGAGATTGTTGTGAAATATTTTTAGGAAAATAATATGCAAGGGTGTATGTCGAAGAAAATACGGAAGTTGATTTTATGATGGAAGATAAGTTTTGTAAGGCCTAGAGATTTAAATTAAATAATACGAGGAGAACAATTTAAACAAGTTCAAGGAATTCGTAAACGGGATTTAGAGGTTTTGGGTCAAATTTAAGACAAGGTGAAAGAACTTGGAAATTTAAATAAATGGTTAATGTTGATTCCTAAATGTGAGGGCTGTGCTTCAAGAGTGATGTTTGGAAATTGGGAATTGCCTACGGTAGTCATGGTAAGGGTTTAAGTAAAGGTTAAATTTTCATATGGAGACTGGTGAGGTAAAGATATGATTGGCAAGTTATGACCAGATGAACTTAAGAGTATCAGAAGCAGATGACTAACTCGATCTTCATTATTTTTGTGCATTAATTACCACCTCTTGAACTTCCACTTTCTAATTGAGATCCTTTGACGTTCCTTATCGTGACTTTGATATTCGGATTGTAATACTAGCTGTTACCCTCCAACAAATCTTATATGCAAGACCTAGACGAGCTCACCTTCGTGTAGGTATATCATGTCCCACTAAAACCCATCTTCTTGTACTCTATTTTCTTGATATAATTTTTTGGTCAACTGGCTAAACTATAACCTCTACCATTATACTAAATTTCTTCTTATTTCAATTAGAAATCCAGCCTTGACTCAATTCTTTCGACCCGACATGTGATGGTGTTCTGCTTGTTTCCTTAGATACTTAACCTTGTACCTTATCTGATTACTTGACCCATTTGGTTAAGAACCTTGGACTACGTAATTCCTTTCATCATTACCACCCTTATATCTTGTGCTGCTAAATTAGCCTTAGTTTGCAAGCTTATCTATTTTCGAGCTTGGTCATGACATATTTTATTAGGTGGCCACCCACTAACATATTGTCTAATCAAAATCGGTACATGATGGTCTGATCAACCTATTGCACTTTGGTTCGCTTTTTTATGTATCAATCTACGAGAATGGAGACATAGTTAAACTTGACCCTAGAGTCTCATTCGCGACAGTCTTGACAATTCTCCTTGAAATCTTTTTATCGCCTATGAACCTCGTATTCGTACTCAGTCGAATTAAATTTAATCATGACCTGAATCTCCATCATTGGATGCTCGTGCTTATACTTTGATTTCATTGATTTTCCTTCTTGCCCAAATCTCGTTTTATCCCGAAATTGATCAACTTAGATCGTGTCAAGACAAAAATCTATTTGTGATTTGTTGTGCCTAAATTTTAATTTTTGCCATTTTATGGAATAGTAACCTTTTAATAATTTCTTAGTTGCTTGTTAATGACCAATTTTTATATAGGATGGTAGACAGCCCTACAACCTTGATCATTGTTGTTCCCTTACCTTTCCAATTAGGACACCCTAAATTGTTTGTGTGTTGATACCATAGTACTGTTTTGACCTAGAATGATTAGTGTACCTAGGTGAGACTTCCAACTGCTACGGTATTTCCTGACCTTGTATACTATTCCTTCAAATTGCATAATTTAGAATTTTTTTTTTAGACGTTGATTGTTGGGAAATAGGGACGTCACCTCATTAGTATCAGTTGTAGATATATATAGGTTAGTCCTTGATGTGGGGATGTGTGTCTATAAACATGTAGCTTATGAGATTTATGAGAGATTATAGTATCAGCCTTGATAGGATGTACTAGTCTTTTGGTGAGTATAAATGTGTTATGAGGTATAGGGGCCTATATGTCTTAGTAATGCATCGTCCTATGGTAATAGAATGTATTAATAGATGGTTAAAAGGAAGATAATAGTTTGAGCATACCTATAGCCTATGATCAGTTCCTTTCCATCCTTAGTTAAGACCACTTTAAATAGGTCCAGTCCCTTGGATATAGGTTCCAGTCCATATTTTATTGAAGTTCCATTACCGCCGTACAGCAGAGCAGTGTTGAAAGTATTCCTAGATTGACACTATTTAGATGTCCGTTTATTATTCCAGTGTTAGGAAGTGTTACCTTAGATATTGGGTAGGTTAGAGGCTCTAGAAGGAGTACTATCGATCTTAAATTTCGAGGACGAAATTTTTCTAAGGTGGGTAGAGTTGTAGCACCCAGTTTTCCAAATGAGAATAATTTTGAAATTTCGTATTTATAATTATTTTAATAATGATATTTAATTCATGATATAATTTTTGGTGATTTTAAATCATTTTAAAATTATTTAAATCAATGACTTGTGGTTTTGACGTTTTGCTAGTGAAACCCTAGAGACTGTTTGACCTAGAGCCTAACCATGTGATTATGATATTTTAATGTCATTTCTGGCCTTAGAATATTTTTGCATTTGACCTCTTTGAATTATTTTGATATTATGTTATTATTTATGATATTGTTTTGGGATTATTTGAGTCGGGTTCGAATTTCATCTTAATCCGACTTGTAACGGGGACCCGGGGTAACTTACTCTAGTTGGACCCATGCATTAGTTAGCCATGGCCCACATTTTAATTAGTCATGTTAGAAAGATTAGTCATAATCCTAATTATTAGGTTAACCATTTAGAGTTTTTATTTTGACCCTTTTACCCCCAAACCCTAACCAAAATTTTTTTTAAACACTTGTAACTAAGGGAGGGGCAAACTTGTAATATTCAATGAGGGGGGGGGGGGGATATAACCATTGTGGCCGGCCCTAATAGGACTCCCATCTCATTTCCTTTCTTTGAGAAGTCTTCTTCCCCAAGTGCTCTCAAGCTCTCCCAAGGAAGAAACCTTTCTCCTTGGATTTTCTCTGCTTTAGGTAATATTTCCTTCTCTTTTATTTCTCCATTTTGTATTTAGGAAAGTTTTAACCATAGGAATGACCCCCATTATTGTGTCCCTATTTTTGTGTCCTCTTGTGTCCATTATGTGTCCTTTAGGGATTTCTATTGTATTATTGTTGTGTCTTGTGTCCATGGAAAAAACCCCCAAACTTGGACACACTTTATATTTAAAATATTGATTAAATGAATTAATTCATATTAAATCTCAGATTTGAATATGTAGAGATGTGCTCTTGAGTACTTTACATTTCATTCATGTATCACTTATAGATGTGTTCATGTTACTTATATAGATTTGTGTATGTATATATATATATTTATATATATATATATATATATATATATATATATATATATATATATATATATATATATATATATATATATATATATATTGTAATGAGAGTGTATCTATATTTATATATGTAATAAATGGTTCATGATGATTATATAATCAAGTTTGTGAGTGTGGTTCCTCATATTATTATTGTCATTATTGTTGTGGATAATTATGATATATATTGTGTATTCTTTTGGCTCAAACTATCTAAATCCGTCATGATTTTTATCCACGTTTTTAATTTCAGCCCTAACTTAGAAATGTCATAACTTCTAGCTCAAAACTCGGTTTAATCTTCCGTTTTTTTTAAAAGAAGCATATTGAAGTTAGCTTTCCAAAAACATGTATTAGTAGGCCTAATTCATTCTATAACTTTCTGGAGAATTATTTGAGTGTCAGCTGTACGAAAGACAAACGTGTTCTCGGTGTTTTCGCGATTTCGGGAGTTTTCGGAAACGAAAACGCGATCCGTTTAAAGTTTCGGAAAGCTAACACATAGATCTATAACATACTTTAATCCTAGATTTTAATTCATGCTGAGTTGGTACAGTATTGACTATTAATAGAAATTACTTTTCGGCATATGCATTTTGTGCACCCTTATGTGTAATATAATGTTCTATTTGATTTTAACCCATGTTAATGTATATACATTATGTAACTAAATAGAGAATGCAAGCATGAGTAAATGGTTAAATAAATGATGTATGAGGTGTAAGTATCCTATCTAATGTAAGCATGTATAAGTATGGCTTGTAATGAATATGTAGGTTCCATAGTATGTAATGTATGGTACATATAGTAGTACAAGAGAATAAATAAATGATGAACGAATGCAAGCATGAATGTAATGTAATAATAGATATAATATATGCAATATACAAGTTAATGAGATGTAATGTTCTATGTTAACACAAATCCTATATTACCTCATGTACCCCTTACACTATGTTGACACTATCGCACTTGACACTTTGTTCACTTACACTTTGACACTCTTTGATATGTATACACTATGTATGCCCATTTAACCCTCACTTGTCCCTTTGCCATGTTCACATACACACACATAGCCTCTTAAATAAGTATTTATGAATATAGTTAACTTAGCTATGTATGTATATTATATATATGTTAGCATATTGTATTGTAATATATAAGTTTATATAGCCATTTGAAATGCCATGATTATAGACCTAATGTTGAATACCAATATATACATGTGTATATATGTGTAGACATATATAGCTTAAAGTAATAGATTACCTAGTGTATATCCAATGTGAATTCTTGCCTATTTGAGTATTGAATAATTGCATGCTATATAGAGTTGGGTGTATGTTGGCTTGTATAGCCTTGTATTGATGTGTGCTTGCTAGGATAGTCTTAGTTAGGCCTAGTAAGACTTGCTGGGTTAGGACATGACCTAGTTTGACTAGTGCAGTTGACCAGAGTTGACCAAGGGTTGACTTTGGCCTAGTTTGACTTAGATTCATGTAGAATGCATTGTAGTGGTTTATATTACCCTTCTGGATATGTTGTGACTTGTGCTGTTCTAATTAGGAGCCAGACACCTCTCCTCGAACAGTATCTTTACCTTGGACATTCAGATATCAGGCGAGTACATTCTCTGATCATTTCATATCTTGTTTAGGATTATATTTCCTGCTTTAGATTACTTTACATGATGCTGACACGTTGGAAACATGGATTAGTACTATATGGATCTTGTTGTGCGATGTTATTCCCTTAGTGGATACATCGGGTATTCATGTTCGTGTACTTTATCGTGAGCATCGTGTACTCCTTGTATTCGTGACATTCGTGTACAAATCGTGTGAAATCGTGTATATTCATGTATTCACATGATCTCGTGTGCGACTATACTTCGTGTGCAATAACATAACGTGGCTAGATCCTTGTGTATTGATTGGGAAGAGTAGAAGTGGTTATGTAATCAATCCTGTAGATTACTCGTGTACAACCTCTGTAGATTACTCGTATACAACATCGTGCCGTTTACATAACCATCTTGTGCTCTGAATCACTAGTCACTGATAGTTCTCTATATATTGTAGCTATTTACTTACAGTCTCTCTTTTTTTCATCAGGTTATTTCTTCAGATCCTGTATCTTACTCTCTAGCATGTTTATATTTCCTAACCTGTTATGATATTGTTGAGATGTACTGTACTCGTTCCTGTCCTGACTGGACCCGTTGATAAATTTTACAGATAGCTTGGAGATTGCCTGCTAGACTAGAGGAGACACATTAGAGGTTATTTAGATAGTTATTTCAATTGTCTGGAGTTGTATTTACCTTATGGATTACTGTATCTGAGTTTTGAGATTTGAGATGTATTTTTGGGTTTGTGTATTTTAGACACTTAGTTTTCTCTCTGTTGTACATCTTTTGGATTTCATGTTTTATCTATCCTTACCATGCTCTACCTTAGATGTGATTGAGTCTGTATCTGCTATGTCATCCCCATTCAGGGAGTATAAACTGTTTAGCCTTATACTGTTAGATGCATGAGACCTAGGACAGCGTTCTACCGCCGACACTGCGGCGTAGGCTGGACGTACCCACGTCTCGTGCCCTAATTCTAGGGTGCGGGTCGTGACAAATGTAAATCCAGACAAGTATGAAACGGTCAGAGAATGTACTCGCCTGATACCCTGAACAGCTGATAAGAAAAGATGGCCAACTGGAGTCACAGAGTCCTAGTTATAGCAACATAGGTTATAAAGAGTTCAATTTATTTGGTAATTAAAATTATAATACAATCTACATGATTCTAAGTCAATCTAGGTCAAAGTCAACTTTGGTCAACTATAAAGTCAAACTAGGTCAACTCTAGTCAACTATGGTCAACAATGGTCAACTAGTCTAGTTAGTCAATTCTAGGTCTAAACAAACTAAGTATATACAAATCAAGTCTCCAAGATAGCTACTAACTCATAGCCTAAGTCACTTACTAAACTAAGCACAAAACTAAACCATAAGCTAACAAGGCACACAAACTTAGTCATATAATGTATATATATTATTCACATTCACATATTCATATACATAGATATATATTGGAAAGCTATATATATAGGCACATACATATATATATATATATATATATATAGAAAGAGAGGTAAAAGAGTAAGTGAGTATGTGTGTGTTTGGCATGTGTGTGAAAGGATATGTGTTAATGTTCTAAAATTTAGTAATAGGTAGGTGTATATGACATGGGATACATGATGTCAAAGGGTGTATGAATGCATGTGTGTAAAAGGTTATAGGTTAACTCAGTTTATAGAAATGCATACATATATACTTACCTTGTATACATGCATACATACATATCATGTATATTACATTTACATGATACATACATGTATACTTGTATTATATTATACTTACATTCATGCATATTAGATACTTGTATTTATATTAACATATTGCAAACATTCATTTCATTCATGCATCTATGCATTACCTACATGTTTTATACATATGCATACATTGTATATTCATATCATTTCATACATTAACATAGAGACATACATCTTGTATTCATATCTAGCATTCATTATATACTTTCATGCATACATTGTATATCATTCTTTCATTCATGCATTTATGCATTGCTTATATGCATTATATTAATTACATTCCTACATGCTTGCATTCAACCATATATATACATTAATGTAAAAAGACTATATATCATATATATTATTTCATTCATCTAACATATCATGCATTACATACTCTATATTCATTTAATATCCATACTACATAAGCTCATAGGTTACACAAAATACATATATCGTATAGTCACTCTTCTACTTAAAATCAATACTGTACCAATTGGGCCTTTACAAAATTCTAGGATTAAATTATGTTGTAGCTCTTCGTGTTAGCTTTCTGAAACTTTAAATGGATCACATTTTCGTGTCCGGAAGCTCCCGGAATCGCGAAAACACCGAAACGCGTTCGTCTTTCGTACAACTGACACTCAAACAATTCTACGGAAAGTTCTAGAAAGAATTTGGCTTACTAAAATATATATTTGGAAAGCTAACTTCGATACGCTTCTTTAAAAAAAAACGGAAGATAAATCAAAATTTTAAGTTAAAAGTTATGACATTTCTAAGTTGCTATTGCTACTAAAAACGTGAATAAATATTATGACGAATTTAGGTAGTTTGAGACAAAAGAAACACAAGTATATAACATAATATATCAAGAACTCACTCTCTACACTAATATATATATATATATATATATATATATATATATATATATATATATATATATATATATATATATATATATATATGAGACACTATAGAACACATCTCCAATACAAAAATATGAGATTAAACATGTAATAATTCATTCATACATAACAACAACACAGTGTGTGTCCAAATTTGGGGTTTTCCCACATGGACACAACCACAACACAAATGACACTCCTATGATCTCCAAATGGACACGAAATGGACACAAATGGAGATACAACCATGGGGGTCATTCCTATGGGTTCAAAATATTCCTATATGCATGTAAGGATAGTTTAGAAGAGAGATTATACCTTCCGGAAGAGAGATTCAAAGGAAAAGCCTTCCGACACGGCACCGACACGTAGAGATTCCAAAAGGACACGAACGAGCTCTGAATCCTCCCAAACTTGGCTAGCACCCTCTAACCATGGAGTAGAAGAGAAATAAAGAAGATTTGGTGGAAGAAGGGGTTGATTTGGAGATGAAATCAATGGAGGTTCATCTCTAAATTAATTTGAGGAAGAACAAGAGAGAGAAAGTGGATGAAAACAAATGATTGAAGGAGTGACTCACTCCTTATCCCCCCCATAGGTGGCAGCCCAAAAAGGGTGAGGTGTCCCTTATTTGAATGTCCAAAATGCCCTTCACTAATCTATTTGATTTAAATTAGGAATGGGTTAAAGGTTAAGGTCAATTTAGTCTAGTTTTAAGTCTCTAATTAAACTAAACCTATCCATAAATAATTAGTCTAACTACTAACTAAAATTAATATCATGCGAACTAAAACTAATATCATGTGGGCCATGCCTAACTAGTGTGGGTTCCACTAGAGTCAAACTACCCCCCCGGGTCCCCGTTTCAAGTCGGATTGAGTTGAAATTCGAACCCGACTCAAATAACCCCAAAACAATATCATAAATAATAAAATAAATTTCAACCCCAAAATAATATCATAAATAATAAAATAAATTTTAAAAAATTTTAAAAATGTAAAATGACAAAAATACCCCTGTTTCTGAAAACTGGGGGTGACAAATCTATCCACCTTAAAAAAATTTCGTCCTCGAAATTAAAATGTTCATACTCCTTCTAGGTCAAACCCCCATAATCAAAGTCCCAGAACTTAAACAAATCATATGATTTAAAGGACGACATACAGGATCATGGCATACGGTGGTAGTAAAGTCTCATCTAGGTATACTAGTCATGCTAACCAAAACGGTCATAGGGTATCAAAAGACACAAGCAATCTAGGGTGCTAAACTAGAAAAGAGACAGAAATAATAATCATCAAAACTGTAAGGCAGTCTACCATCCTATATGAAACTGGTACTTATCAAAAATAAATAAAGATGACTACCAATTATCTATAAAGGGGTACTATTCAAAGAAAATCACAATCAAAAGTTAATGAATGAAAGTCAATTGTATTGAAATCCAATCACAATATATATATATATATATATATATATATATATATATATATATATATATAGAGTGTTAGAGAAGGAAAAGCTAGCATTATGTAAGGTTATGTGGTTCGTGTCACTACAGCAAAAAACCCTTTTAATGACGGCTAAAAAGCGTCATTAATGACGAACCATGACATTTTTTTTTCCACAGCAACCGTTATGAAAACGGGTGTTATAAATGTTTTTTAAAAGCGTCATAAAATAACCGTCATGAATAGTTTCTATAAAAGTGTTATGAATAGTTAATATATAGTGCACAATTCAGAACAATTTTAAAACGTCATGAATAGATAATATGTATAGGCTCAATGCAGCACATTTATAACACTTTATACTATTCAAATTAGCATATTTATAAAGCTCTATACTGCACAGTATATATTACATTCCAAAAACTTAACATTATATATCACCATCTTTATTACATTTCTCAAAATAGAGTACATATCAACATCTTCATTACATTGAATATCCAAATACATATATATATTTACAACAGTAAAACACACAGTAGTGGTTCCCTCATAATTGAGAACAAAGTGCAACAAAATGCTAAGGTGTAGAAATAAGCCTAAATTGAATACATAATCAAAAGTCTCCATCCAACCTCTTTCTCCAATTCTGGTAGTGCCTTCTTGAGTTTGCTGATAGTATCGGCCCGTAGTGCTTTGAGGCCTCTACGCCATTCTTCCTGCCATAATGTTAACACTCTCCTGAATAGCCTTAGAATAGTCCAGGACAATCTGTCCCGAGGCATTCTGATACTCACGGGGCATATCCACGTAAAGAAGTTCCTGGCATATTTAATTTGGCAGAGTCTGGGAAAGACCTCAACAGTTGTTTCTACAAACAAATAAGAAACAACATTCAATCAAATGACAAAAATCAACTCAACCCCACCAAAGGAGGCTACATAGAAGTTCAAATTAACAAATAATAAAACCATAAGTCTGACTCATGAACATCAGATAATACAAAATAAGATCAAACTAGTATGCAACAGGAATATATCCATTTTGCTAAGAATATAAATGAATAACGTTGATGGTGATGGGAACGAGGATAACACGTACCAAATCCACGGCCAGGCTTATGGTTGCATATTTCGCAGTGCCATACATCCTGAAAAATTGCATATTTATTAAGCTTTGAAACTTGTAATGAACCAGACCGATTGCAGGATTTCTATCAAATCTTTCAGGCACAAATTTTATGGTAATATGAGAGGGACACAATCAACAACACCTGATACAGACCAGCAATGGCAACAAAAAGTTTGATAAGCTCCTATCAGTATCCAAGCATACCTGAGGGAAAACGCCAGTAGTTTGCCGCCCATTCCCAAACTGAGAAACGAACCATCTCTTCCTGGCATTTGGTGCAAAGTACTCAGCAACGAACTTTCTCCAGAACTCGATATTGTTCTCCTGTACTAGGTAGAATTACAATAAAAATGACACAAACACATGGCTTCTCCTACCAGTTTTCAAACATGCATAAGCCTTCTTGTTCTTTTTCTATCTTCCCATACTCTTCCACAACATATATATCTTCAACCCTTATTCCTATTTTTCCAAACTCTCATGCATCATACCCCAGGCATTTTCATTCGACATGGCTAGCTATGCAAAGCTACACATGGTTGTTATTCCTTTAGAATATCAAACCACATCACCCGTTCCCAAAGACAACCACTTCATACTAGTATGGGTTTTCATTTAACAAAAGTGCAACTAATATGCATGCATATATACCCCTTGACTCCTCTTCTAGTCTTCTCTAGCAACACCATAAAAATCACCAAACAAAAGACTATTATATCATTCCTTCTTCTAGTCCATCCTCTACGCATTATAGCCATAGTCATCTTCCTAACAAGTTATATAAAGCACACAGTTGTAACCAAACTACATTATACCTACACAAGTATGCTATAACCACTTCTTAGGAGATTGCATTGAAGAGAATCAGAGATGAAGGTGCAATGGGAGGAAACATATATACCAGTGAGGAGAAGAGGCTCATGGATAAGGCCGGAGGACCCGGTGTGGTTGATACGTACCTAAATACACAGCTCAGTGTGTCACTCACTGTTTGCTGGTATCATAGAGTATCAGAGCATACCCTTCTTTCTTTGCAGCTCATTTTACTTTTCCTGGCAGTTAGTCAGTTAGAACTTGCCAGCCTAGCAGCCAGCTCACACCAAATTGGGCCAATCAGAGCCTCTCTATGACGAGTGATTGCCATCTCAGCACACGTGTCACCTGCAGTATAAATAAGAGCAAATTAGAATGAGTTGTATCAGAAATTGTTGCTAAATTCATTTCTATTTTGTTTTACCTGTACTTTTTTTTGCAAATGTATTCTCTTTCTTTCCATTTGCTTTTAGCTCAATAAACCCTAGAATTTCTCAATTTCTTCTTTCTTCTCTACTCAAAATTCCGCAATTTTGTGGCTAACGTGAATATTTTCACTCTACTTCATGGTCTTCTTGGAAGAGGACCTCATCAATTGGTATCAGAGCCTTTAGATCCAGTGACTGAAGGCAGCAGAGAAGGTAGCTCAAGCCATGGTGGGTCGGGAGGAGTTACATCAGAAGGAAGACGAGCTCAGATTGATGAAGATCAAATTCTTTCGATCGAAGGCACCTTAGGAGCTTTGTCAGGTAAAACCCTAGATCTCAATGGTCGTTTCGACCAATTATTGTCTCGATTTGATAAATTCGAGAAGAAGTTAGAAGAACTGACCAGATCTAGGAAGGATTCTGAGGATCCAAATCCAAATCATGTTCTATCACCACCAGTACAAACACCAGTGGCTGCACCAAGTCCTTTCTCTTCCATTCAGATGTCTCTGCACAAAGAACATGAGGCAAGGATCAAGATATTAACTGCAACATTTCAGAAATATAAAGCAAAAAGGGATTCAAAATCATTTGAAGAGCAAATCCAGGTAGCACCTACTTTGCAGCCATCCTTGGTGCAGGTAACTCTGCAGTTAAACCCTATTCCTCAGGAAAAACTAAGCAATGTTGATTATAGTGCTGAATCTTACATCAGTGAAGAGTCAAATAAAGAAGGTACAAAGGAAGCCCTACCTCTGGCCACTCATACACAGACTGGCACAATTAAAGCTGCTGATCTCCTAGCATCTGAGGTCCAGTATGAGAGCTATACTGACAAGAATGATAAGTTTGTGAAAGACTTGATGAAGCTACTGTTCGGGACAGTCTTCCTTACATCCAGTTTCAGACTTGTCGACCATAACACCTCTGTGTTATCAGATAAGAGTATTTCATTAGAAGAAAAATCCAGAGTTGATTGAGTTTATGGCATCCTTAACAAGGTATGAAGTTTCTGTTCTCCAATCTCAGACTGCTTATATGATTTGGGATCCAGGAACTGGGTTACAGAGCATATCCGCTGCTTGCCCTGCCTGCCCTATCAGTCTTCCCTTGTCCGAGGAGGAATGGCATCCAAAGAGCCACTTTGTGGACGAGCTAGAACCTTCAAGAGGCCAGTTTGCACAGACAGAAATGGCTTTGTTTGTTGCAGCACCTGCTTTCTCTTCCATCATGGGAACCTGCTTTCCACAGAGCTATAGCTACTCTTTGAAGTTCAGTAGACTACAATTAGTTAATCCTTCTAGTTTAAGGAGGGAAGTATCAAACGTAATATCAAGCAGCCTCATGAGAGCTACATGCTTTGCTTTGCAAGGAAGTTGTGACTTCAAAACCATACTAAGAACGCGTGATGATGATATTATTTTTCACTATACTGATACAATCAGTGGAGACAAAAATGCATCTATTGGTAACACTTACCTTACTGTGGAAGAGATGAAGACAAAGTCGCTCTCGATCAAGCAGGGATCCGGAATAATGCTGCAGGACATTCCAAATGTTGTTTTTGAACTATCAAAAAGAAAAGTTCATGACAGTCTACAAGTTCATCATACATTCCTCTTTGGAAGGAAGCCAAAGATGAAGAGGAACATTTTCCAGTTCTCATGTTTTGTCTGGCCTGGGAATGAGGAGAAGTTACAAGCAAAATTTAAGAAAAAGAATGATCCTAAGTTTGCAAAGAAGCTTGCATCTCTTATTGATTTATATGTGAATGATGTCTTTGGCACGACACAAGGGAAACCTCCAATATTGGCGTAATCGAGTCACCTTTTGAAAAGGTTGATATCCTTCTTCTTGGAGGGGCAATTAGATTCATATTCTACAAGGCTCAAGGGTACTCAGTTGGTTCACCTCTTGGTGAGGGAGACAAGCTTGCACTTGCAACTACACTCTTTGAGAAGGCAAAATCTAAAAGAGTATCACTCTTATTGCCTACTGATGTAGTTGTGGCCAACAAATTTGTTGCTGATACAGAAGTTGATGGTGCTAGCTTCCATGTTATGTGTGGGATCCAGGAATCCAAATTCCTCATTGACCTTGGGATAGGTCAATTTTAGGGGGAGGTATTGATACGTACCTAAATACACAGCTCAGTATGTCACTCACTGTTTGCTGGTATCATAGAGTATCAGAGCATACCCTTCATTCTTTGCAGCTCATTTTACTTTTCCTGGCAGTTAGTCAGTTAGAACCTGCCAGCCTAGTAGCCAGCTCACACCAAATTAGGCCAATTAGAGCCTCTCTATGATGAGTGATTGCCATCTCAGCACACGTGTCACCTGCAGTATAAATAAGAGCAAATTAGAATGAGTTGTATCAAAAATTTATTGCTAAATTCATTTCTATTTTGTTTTACCTGCACTTTTTTTTGCAAATGTATTCTCTTCCTTTCCATTTGCTTTCAGCTCAATAAACCCTAGAATTTCTCAATTTCTTCTTTCTTCTCTACTCAAAATTCCGTAATTTCATGGCTAACGTGAATGTTTTCACTCCACTTCATGGTCTTCTTGGAAGAGGACCTCATCAGTGGTCGAGTGCGTCGTAAGTGCCTTATACAACTCTGTACCGATCGAGTCCATACAAAGAGGAACTGGAGCACCACCATGTGGTGCATCGAGGAGCTCCGTTAGTGGCTCCAGTGGGAGGGGTTGGCTCGGCTGGCTCGTTGAGTACTAGACGAGCCTCTGTCGTGAAATACGACTGGCGGAGCTCGATGCACGGTGGAGGTACGTTGCTGGCAACACTGATGCACAGAGAACCGCACGCGCGAGAGGGGGCGGGTGGTATTGTCGGTGTCAATAGGAGCGATGACTGGGTGGAAACTTCGAAGGAAGGAAGATGGAAATAAAAACTTGGTGGTTCGGTCGAGATTATGGCAATTCGGACCGACAACAAAGGCGACGATGTCAGCCAGCTAGTTTGTCGAAGGGAACTATTCTTTAGTGGCGGCTAAGGTTTAGATGTCTGCAGGAGTATAGAAGGATTGGTATATAAATAGGAGGATGGAGGAGCACTAGCTGGAAAAGAGGTGGAGGCTGTACGCATGCACTGCATCTGCAGTCGACAGGGTTATAGTCAGTAAATGAGAAGATAGAAATGTTTCTTCTTGAACTCAATAACAAGAAGGCTTATGCATGTTTGAAAATTAAAAGAAATTTTTTTGGTTCGATCACCAACCAGATCCGAGATCCAGAATCAATGGCCGCTGCCGCCCCCGGCGCCACTGCCGGCGATCTTCATGATCCCCTCCTCCTCCCGATCCGAACATCATGACCTTAAACTCCTCGAAGCTGACCATGTCGTCCCCGTCCTTGTCGACGTTGTCGATCATCTTCCTGTACTTTGCGACCGACACCCCCTCGTCGAGGCTCTGCAGCACCTTGGCGAGCTCCTCGGCGGATATGGAGCCGTTGCGGGCGAGGTCGAACATGGACAAGGCATGACGGAGGTCCTCGAGGGCGGCGGTGGGGTCCACCTGGAGGATGTTGAGGTCGATGAACTCGTCGAGGCTGATAAAGCCGTCGCCGTCAGCGTCGGCCTCCTCCATCATTCGTCGCAGCCCTAATTTTGAAGAGAACGGGCTCCAGGGTTAGGGTTTTGGAGTTGGGGGAAAGGAAGGAGAAGAAGAGGAGGAGAGGAGGGTATTGCTGAACTAGAGTTAGGGTTTTGGATCTTTCCTTAGGATTTGGAGTTGGGGGAGAGGAGGGAGGAGAAAGGAGGAGAAGGAGAAGACCGATCAGAATTGGGGAAGAGAATTTTTTGTTGAAGCACGCGGGTTGTAGAAAGATTTTGCCAAAAATTGAACTTAAAAAATATTACAAGTTTGCCACCGCTCTAAAATATTAATGACGTTTTGTTTTATAAACGTTATAAAAAGTCCAGAATTAGCCCAAACCGTCATAGAAAAAAGGTATTTTGAACTTTAATAACGCTTAGGTATCAGCCGTCATTAAATCTCCTTATCAAGCGTCATTAAAGGGTATTTTTGTTGTAGTGTGTGTGTATGGGTGTATGTGGACATGTTTATATTGTTAGATAGTAGGCATGTGTGTATGTGAAATATACATAAAGAGTATAGGAGGATTTGGGTTTCGAAACAATAGCTATCCAGTTACACTACTCATGACATATTGGTTAAACAATCTACAACACACAACCTATTTACTCATAACATGCATGGCTAACCATATACATATATATATAAAGAGGTAGAGATTTAGTTATGTATCTATATACATTATAACATGTATGCATAAACTCTATATATATCTATATAGATATATAAACATAACATAGAGAGGAAGGGTTAGGTTTACATGGCAGTGTATACTAAGTTAGGGTGTGTGTGTCCTTGTACAGGATTATAGCTTAGTATTGAAAGGTTAAATCTAGTTTTAGTTCAGCATTTACATACAAAATCAGAAAATAATCTAACATTTAAACCAGTGTAATATTAACATAATGCAGTTTCAGATTTTAGGGTTTGAAACATCACAACTAACTCAATGCTCCCAACACATCCTAACATGATAGAGATGAAACCCTAATATACTATCCATATATTTAGCTATGCATACAGATCAATATTACTTATTAAATCTAAAATTGAACTAAACATTTGAAATTAATGTAAAAATGTTAACATGTATTCAGTTTTAGGATTTGGAGAAATTCGAACATCAACCAACCCAATGTTTATCACAACCTAACATGTAAGAATATGAAACCTAAATTTGTATCCCTACATACCACAATGTATATAGCTCAAAATATTACATTTAAAACAACAAATTGAACTAACATTTAAAATCCAGTATTAAGGGTTAATATGCACACAGTCTTAGATTTGACAATTTCAAACACAAAACTCAACCAATTTTTTTTGAATGGAAACCCTATGTATAACATACATGTGCAGTGATGTAAAAATAACTAATAACATGAAATTTATATTTAATTTATGAATTTAAACTGGAAAAAGCAGAGAACCAGTCTATGATACTGTAGTATATCAGAAATATTGGGATTTTGAGAATTTAAACGTCAATAACATATTAATATGTATTTAGATAGGTAGAAAATCAAAGTGTAGCATGCATACGTATAAGGCAAGGGTCTGTGTCCACTATATATTTTCATGTTCCAATATAAAAATCAATTCTACATCAAGACCAATATTTAGATTCCTACCAAGAGTGCAAAGTAGGTGATTGATGTAATCAAGACAGTTTTATTATTATTATTATTTAATACAATAATAACAACAAGAAAGAAATAATGATAAAATATGTTCTGCTTATCTGTTTAAGGAAGGAACCATTTTGAAACCCAGAGCTAAAATATCAATCCAACATAAGGTCTAGCAAAATCATCGATTCATTGTATTATGTACAACTCATAGCAAGAAGTTACACAAGGTTTATAAAAATAGCTAAAGCTACTCCTAAGTTAAATAATGAGAAGCAAAATAAAACAAAACAAATAATAATTCTTTTTTTTGAAGGACTGCAACAAAAGTAGAGAAAACATGTTCGAAAATATTTAAGGTACAATCTGATAATCATATGCGTCTATCCAAAAATCATGGTACACTAAATCCTCGTCATACTAGTAAAAAAGGCTACGATATTCACAGAGTCCTCAACTTAGGCATATACCTCTAGAATCATGGTATTTAACATTTTTGCGATGCCGCTAGCTTGGCTGCGAAAACCTTAAATTCTCACACCCGAGAAATATATCCAAGTCAGACTATATGTCCTCACCATGCTGGCTAATGTGACTGTAGAAGACTAGATTCCATAACTTAGATGACCTAGCCCATATAATTTTATCTTGACAAAAATTAAATTAAATCAACGATGGATACCCAAAAATCAAATTTATCAACGAACATCAAGATTCATAAATGAACAAAAATCGATCAAATCATATAAATACAAACTCGGATGCAACAGCTAACATCAAGATTCAAAATTCAACAATCATCCATCAAAATCAATAAATACAAACTCAAATTCAACAATAGAAGTAAAGATAAATTAAATCAAGGGAAGAAGAGTTTTCAAATCGAAGTTAAAATAAGATTCTCAAGGGTCGTCCCAGGAATCTCCCAAGGGATCCTAACTGTGATTGAGTACCTTCAAAAAAAAAATATCCTAATCCTACTGCAGGCTGCAGTGGTACTCTAGTTCAAATACCACTACACAAACTCGACCTGCATGGGCCACCATTAAAAATGTGTCACGACCCGCACCCACTGTGAGGGTATAAAACGTAACAACGCCCAGCCTACGCCACAGTGTCGTCGGTAGAACGCTGTCCTAGGTCAAACATCTAACAAAATAAAGGTACATGTACAGTATATACTCTCCGAATGGAGGTGACATAGCAGATACTGTCTCAATCACATCTAAGGTAGAGCATGATAAAGATAGATAAAACATGAAATCCAAAAGAGATACCGCAGATAGAAGTCTAAGTGTCTAAGATACATAAATCCAGAAATACATCTCAAAGCTCAAATACAGTAATCCATAAATACAACTGAAGACAACTAAAAAAATAAACTATGAGCAAAACCCTAGCTATCTATACAACCTCTACTGTGTCTCCTCTAGGCTAGCAGGCAACCTCCAGGCTGTCTGTAAAATTTATCAACAGGTCCAGTCAGGACAGGAGCGAGCACAAAATATCACACGCAGTTCATATCAAGTTAGGAAATATAAAGCATGCAATAGAGTAACGTACATGAAACGCTGAAAAAAGAATGTATATAAAAAATAGTAGAGATTTGATAACTGAAATATCTATATATGATAAGTAAGAACTGTAAGCCAACTGTGATTTAGAGTACAATATGGTTATGTAAACGGTCTAGGACAATGCAATGGCAACTCCATTGTACGTGGAAGTACAATAGACATATATAATAGTTGTACAATGTTGTACAATAGGATTTGAGTACATAACCAATTCTACTCCCCCTCCCCAATCAATACACAAGGATCCACTCCAGTTACGTTATCTTATACAATAGTGTACAATGTTATACAATAGATGTACAATATTATACAATAGATGTACAATGTTATACAATAGTTGTACAATGTTATACAATAGTGTACAATGGTCTATCCCTGGAACTCATATGATAATGAGAGTACAATATGCACAATGAGTATACAAAGATATGGGTATTCAATAAATACAATATGTAAGTGAAACGCACATCACAATATGTATTTAGTGAATACAAGAGGATAACATCTCAAAAGAAGATCCATATTGTACCAATCCGTGATAACAATCATGTCAGCATCAAGTACAGTAATCTAGAGCAAGAATGTAAATCCAGACAAATATGAAACGGTCAGAGAATGTCCTCGCCTGATACCCTGAACAGCTGATATGAAAAGATGGCCAACTGGAGTCACAGAGTCCTAGTTATAGCAACATAGGTTATAAAGAGTTCAATTTATATGGTAATTAAAATTATAATACAATCTATATAATTCTAAGTCAATCTAGGTCGAAGTCAACTTTGGTCAACTATAAAGTCAAACTAGGTCAACGCTAGTCAACTGTGGTCAAACTAGCTAGGGTTGGGTCAACAATGGTCAACTAGTCTAGTTAGTCAATTCTAGGTCTAAACAAACAAAGTATATACAAATCAAGTATCCAAGATAGCTACTAACTCATAGCCTAAGTCACTTACTAAACCAAGCACAAAACTAAACCATAAGCTAACAAGGCACACAAACTTAGTCATATAATGTATATATATTATTCACATTCATATATTCATATACATAGATATATATTGGAAAGCTATATATATAGGCACATACATATATATAGAGAGAGAAAAGAGAGGTAAAAGAGTAAGTGAGTATGTGTGTGTTTGGCATGTGTGTGAAAGGATATGTGTTAATGTTCTAGAATTTAGTGATAGGTAGGTATATATGACATGGGATACATGATGTCAAAGGGTGTATGAATGCATGTGTGTAAAAGGTTATAGGTTAACTCAGTTTATAGAAATGCATACATATATACTTTCCTTGTATACATGCATACATACATATCATGTATATTATATTTATATGATACATACATGTATACTTGTATTATATTATACTTACATTCATGCATATTAGATACTTGTATTTATATTAACATATTGCAAACATTCATTTCATTCATGCATCTATGCATTACCTACATGTTTTATACATATGCATACATTGTATATTCATATCATTTCATACATTAACATAGAGACATACATCTTGTATTCATATCTAGCATTCATTATATACTTTCATGCATACATTGTATATCATTCTTTCATTCATGCATTTATGCATTGCTTATATGCGTTATATTAATTGCATTCCTACATGCTTGTATTCAACCATATATATACATTAATGTAAAAAGAATATATATCATATATATATTATTTCATTCATCTAACATATCATGCATTACATACTCTATATTCATTTAATATCCATACTACATAGGCTGATAGGTTACACAAAATACATATATCGTATAGTCACTCTTCTACTTAAAATCAATACTGTACCAATTGGGCCTTCACTAAATTCTAGGATTAAAGTATGTTGTATCTCTTCGTGTTAGCTTTCTGAAACTTTAAACGGATCGCATTTTCGTGTCCGCAAGCTCCCGAATCGCGAAAACGCCAAAACGCGTTCGTCTTTCGTACGGCTGACACTCAAACAATTCTACAGAAAGTTCTAGAAGGAATTTGGCTTATTAAAATATATATTTGGAAAGCTAACTTCAATACGCTTCTTCTAAAAAACAGGAAGATAAATCAAAATTTTAAGATAAAAGTTATGATATTTCTAAGTTGCTATTGCTACTAAAAATGTGGATAAATATTATGACGAATTTAGGTAGTTTGAGACAAAAGAAACACAAGTATATAACATAATATATCAAGAACTCACTCTCTACACTAATATATATATATGAGACACTATAGAACACATCTCAAATACAAAAATATGAGATTAAACATGTAATAATTCATTTATACATAACAATAACACAGTGTGTGTCCAAATTTGGGGTTTTCCCACATGGACACAACCACAACACAAAGAACACTCCTATGATCTCCAAATAGACACAAAATGGACACAAATAGAGATACAACCATGGGGGTCATTCCTATGGGTTCAAAATATTCCTATATACATGTAGGGGTGGTTTAAAGGAGAGATTATACCTTCCGGAAGAGAGATTCAAAGGAAAAGTCTTCTGACACGACACCGACACGTAGAGATTCCAAAAGGACACGAACGAGCTCCGAATCCTCCCAAACTTGGCTAGCACCCTCTAACCATGGAGTAGAAGAGTAATAAAGAAGATTTGGTGGAAGAAGGGGTTGATTTGGAGATAAATCAATGGAGGTTCATCTCTAAATTAATTTGGAGAAGAACAAGAGAGAGAAAGTGGATGAAAACAAATGAATGAAGGAGTGACTCACTCCTTATCCCCCCCCATAGATGGCAGCCCAAAAAGGGTGAGGTGTCCCCTATTTGAATGTCCAAAATGCCCTCCACTAATCTATTTGATTTAAATTAGGAATGGGTTAAAGGTTGAGGTAAATTTAGTCTAGTTTTAAGTCTCTAATTAAACTAAACCTATCCATAAATAATTAGTCTAACTACTAAATAAAATTAATATCATGTGGACTAAAATTAATATCATGTGGGCCATACCTAACTAGTGTGTGGGTCCCACTAGAGTCAAACTACCCCCCGGGTTCCCGTTTCAAGTCGGCTTGAGTTGAAATTCGAACCCGACTCAAATAACCCCAAAACAATATCATAAATAACAAAATAAATTTCAACCCCAAAATAATATCATAAATAATAAAATAAAATTTAAAAATATTTTAAAATGTAAAATAACAAAAATACCCCTGTTTCTGAAAACTGGGGGTGACAACTGGGATAACAACATTTTTAGGAGAGGACTTAGAAAACTGGTGCACTACTTATTTTGACGCTCCTAAGGCGGATCATAGTTTAGCTGAGGATGCAGGAGTTGACATTGCCGTTGAGCCACTGGAGGATGCATAGCTTAGCTTAAACTTTATTTATGTCTTTTAGATTTCCATTCCAGAATATTTGCTGAGTTGTAATAATTTGAGGATGACTGTACCTAACTATCTGAGATATACTCTGTGGATTATTTTCTTTCCTTTTTATATCTTGCTACTAGTATTTGTGTTTGAGTTGGATTTTGTTATCATGTGTTGACATATTCTGGATGGGATTAGATATGCTTTAGATTTGACAACTTACTACCGCCGACCCTGCGGCGTAGGCTGGATGTGCTTCTACGCACTTGTGCCCGAACTTTTGTGCGCAGGTCATGACAAATGAGGATAGGGTAATCCCGTATGCCTACTAAATAGTCTTCCCTGCCCAGGAGTAGCCTAAGGTCATGTCCATGACTCGCACAATTCGTATCTCACATGCAAGTCCTCTAATTAACATAACTAGTTATATAGGATCCATCACACGAACCCCTTATACCGGCCAAGTGCAGGATGCGTGCCAACACTCCTATAACTCTCAATCCAAATGTCGTGTCATGAGTTGTGTCCGAGTTACAAAAGTCATTGAAAAATAACTTCAACACGAGGAAGTCTACTAACACACTAGGTCACATACACACCCACTGTATGTCATCGATGGTATCATCGACAACACCCAAGTCACACTTGGATGCTTTCCTAACATATATAATCCTAACACACAACAACACATACTACAAGAAAAAGACCTTTTAATAATGTTTGTAAAAAAATTATTATAACGATTTATATAAAAACGTTACAGAATTTTAGCACCCCCTCTTAATATGACAAGTTTTACTAGTTTTTGGCCCATTATAAAAACTTTACAAATTTAAATGTTATATATAGTTTATGCATATGTAACAGTTATAAATACAAGTGTTATGAAATGTCATGAAATCCAAAATCAGCCTGCTCTCTTTTTCGACTGCTGTCGTTCACTTTTTGTTCCCCCCCCGAAAACGAAAGGAAACCTAAAATCAAATCTCTCTCTCTCTCTCTCTCTCTCATCGCTACTCTCATTTTTACTCTTGTTCTCATTTTTCACTCCCCCTCTCCTCTTTCCCTTCTCCCCTCCTCTTTTTCGAAAACCTCTCCATTACTTCGTATTCCCTTCGTGAATGACCTCAAGAAGCCTTTGTGAAGGACCTCACGGAACGGTTCAGAACCGTGGAGTCAAGGAGGGCTGCAACCCAGGTCGTCGGGACGCCGGAGGCCTGGGTAGTAGCTTCCAGCCATCGTTCGGTCTCGAGAGGACCATAGAAGCGGAGGAAGAAGAAGAAGAAGAAGAAGAAGAAAAAAAGAGGAGAATCTGTGCCCTAATTTTTCCTTATTCTCTCATCTTTTCCACAAGGTCAGTAGGTCCCTATTTCCTTATCAATCTGATTTAATTTCAAACAAATTACAATTTAAGTAATTTTAGGGTTTATTTGAATGATTCGAGTTCTTACTTAGATTTTGACTGATCTGATGGTTGGGATGGAGTTGGGCTCGTGCGGCTGAACCTGGCCTCGGAGCTCTACGAGGGCCTACATTTGCACTTGGAATCGACCAGCATCGTCACCGACATAGCCGAGAGCCGAGAAACCTCGTCTTTTCGTCGACGTAGCCGAGCAACATAGCCTCCACTGTCATGACATAGTCTCCACCACCAGCGACATAGACTCTACCACTGGTGACAAGGTTTTGACCTAATTTATGCCCTAATTTTTATTCAAATTTTTTTGATTTTAGTGAAACCCTAATTTATACCCTAATTTCTATCACTGTGTTGGGATTTCTTTTGTATTTTCAAAATATCATTGAAACCATTGAATGCATGTTTCGTACGGACATGGATACAACATGGACAGACGAAAGCAAGGATCTTGAATAAATATATCATCCACAATTCTAAATTATTAACCTTATTCTTCTTATCATTGTAAGAAGCACATGCCTTAAAGATCTTTGTGAATGCACATGTGACTTTTTGTAGCATATCACTTGTCATAGAATCTAAAGGCTTGTTGAGAAGTGGAGAACCACCTCTTGGAACCAGAGAACCAGTCGCTTTTGTCCTTTTTCCTTTTTGAAGGAAATTGAACGGTTGCTTTACGAAGTTGCATTAAAGGTAAAACTTAAGTCTAAGAGGGAAATAGAATCACATTGCCAATCTAGACAAGTATTGATGGATGACATCTTCGGCATGCGTAGTAATAAATTTGATTTCATTTAGTATTAAAAGCGCCTCAATGTTTCTGTTTTGGGCTATAGTATCCCATCTGTTATGTGAACTGCAAAATTTTAGATTCACATAAATTTTGTGCTTAGAACTTTTACCATGTGTATGGGTTCTTCACATATTATTAGTCATGCTAGGTGGTCCTTCAAATGTAGGCCAACTGTTCCTTTAGGTCCTCCTTTGATTTTTTGTTTCATTCTCAGTAATTGCTTCTTGTTTGATCTGTCTTCAGGATTGTTATGGAGACACGATCTCATCGCTCCGGTCTGGGGGATACTATCTAGAGGTCGGCCACCTCTCGTCCTGTTCAGCAGGGCCTCGAGACAGCAGCTCCTATTATTCCAGCTCAGGTTGGCATTTCTACTGTATTTGGAGGTGCACCTCCGCTTGTATAGAGACCTTCCTCCGTCATTCTTGATTTTTCTTAGCAGCCGTCGCCTTCGGATCGGTTGACGCAATACAGCTGTTCGTTTTGTTTAAGATGATGGTGGAGGTCCAGTGGCAGCAGTCTGTTCATTTTTTAGTAGGGCATAGAAAATGTCCATCAGCTTACCCTGACGACGGTTGAGAGAGTCATTGTGCATCCCTAGGTAGGCCAGATGTAGCAGTATCAGCCGAAGACACCAGGGATTCAGGAGTTCCAGAAGATGCATCTGCAGGACTTCCGCGGCACAGAGGGGATTATGTATACGGATGACTGAATAGAGCACATCGAGGAGATCTTCCAGCTGGCAGAGATTCCATTACGACTGCAGATTGAGGCGGCAGGTAGTCAGATGCAGGACCTGGCCTGCACATAGTACCAGACGGACCCGAGGGTCGGTACAGAAGGACAGACTTGGGCAGCCTTCAAGAAGCTGTTTAAGGAGAAGTTTTTCCCTGACATAGCTCTCGGCGCCCTGGAGACGTAGTTTGAGAGCTTAGTTTAGGGCAGTCAGACTGGCGAGGAGTACGCTGGGGAGTTTTGCCGTCTGGGCAGATTTTTTGAGGGACTCAATGAGACAGCGAAGGCCTGAAGATTCTGGAAGGGCTTAGTCAAGGAGGTCAAGTCCTTGACCAAGAGTGACCGGAGTGCCACTTTTGAGAAGATTTTGTTGGGCGCCCTAGCAGTAGAAGATGATCTTGAGCTGAAGCTCAAGAGGGGATGAGACACTCATGGAGCAGTGGCAGCGGAGGACCGGCCAAGAGGCCCCACTTCCAGCAACAGTTCCAGTAAAGGTCGTTTCAGCAGCAGCCTCAGGGTAGGCCCGTGCACCTTTTCAGTAGGTACAGCAGTAGCAGCAGAGACATCAGCAGCAGGCTCCGAGACAACAGCCCACCAGTTGTGCCTACTACAAGAAGCTGGGGCATGGGTGGAACGATTGCAGGAAGAGGCTAGGCAAGTGCCTACTCTGTGGTTTAGCAGGCCACCAGCTGAAGGAGTGTTCCTTATTCACGAGACAAGCAGTATAGGGAGCAGGAGCCAAGTCTCTAGCAGGGCAGCAGAAAGGGCCTTTGCAGACTCAGCAGCAGAGGTTTGTACAGCATTAGCAGCAGGCCAGGGGATGTCAGCAGAGGCGAGCTTTTGCCATGGAAGCTGAGGACGCAGAGGCCATCGGAGATCTTATTGCAGGTTCTGTTCTTTTCGACTCCATTCCAGCTTTTGTATTGTTCGATTCTGGGGCTTCCCAAAGCTTCGTGTCTATATCATTTGCTATTAGACACCACCTTGTATCTGAATCATTTCCAAGGACTTACAAGATCGTGATCAGGGGTGGTATTATCCTCGTTAGTGATATTTGTAAGGGTCAGAGAGTTAATTTGGGAGGCCGACAGTTGGATGTGAGTCTGTTCGTAATGCCATTATCGAACTACGATATCATACTCGGTATGGATTGGTTGAGCAGACACTGCGCCAGTATAGATTACCGCGGGGGTAGAGTTCTTTTCAGTGCACCCGGAGATCCAGAGTTCGAGTTCATTCGATGGCAGGTGGAGCAGAGCAACAAATTTTTCTGCGGAGTATCGGTTGAGGAGCAGGCAGTGCCACACCCTTTGATAGCGGAGTTCATGGACGTCTTTCCGGAGGATTTGCCACGACTACCACCGGACAGAGACGTAGAGTTCTCTATAGACTTAGTGCCCGACGTAGAGCCGATATCTCAGCACGTCTATAGGGTGAATAACAGCGAGCTGGTAGAGTTGAAGAAGAAGGTAAATGAGCTGCAGGACAAGGGCGTCATCCGATCGCGTTCTTTACCATAGGGTGTACCGGTACTCTTTGTACTGAAGAAGGATGGGTCGGTCAGGATGTGTATCGACTACAGGGCACTCAACAACCTCACGATCAAGAACAAGTACCGGTTGCCGAGGATCAACGATCTCTGCGATCAGCTGAGTGGGGTGAGGGTATTTTCTAAGATTGATCTGAGGTCAGGCTACCATCAGGTGAAGGTGAAGAAGGAGGATATCCCGAAGACAACATTCAGGATGCGGTGTGGCCAATTTGAGTTCATGGTGATGCCGTTTGGGTTGACTAATGCCCCGACGGTATTCGTGAACCTGATAAACAAGGTGTTCCACTAGTACCTGGATAAGTTCGTGGTGGTGTTCATCGATGATATCCTAGTGCACTCGAAGACCGAGGAGGAGCATGAGGAGCACTTAAGAGTGGTTCTGGAGACTCTCAAGAGGGAGGAGCTTTATGGTAAGCTCTCAAAGTGTGAGTTCTTTCTGGACAGAGTTGACTTCTTGGGTCATATGGTGACTGGAGATGGGATCTCAGTTGACCCGAAGAAGATCACGGCAGTTGAGGCTTGGACAGCACCGAGTTCAGTAGCAAAGTTCAGGAGCTTCTTGGGATTGGTAGGCTATTACAGGAGATTCATGCATGATTTCTTCAGGGTTGCAAAGCTATTGACTAGACTGACCCGGAAGGATGCAGAGTTTATCTGGTCAGAGGAGTGTCAGGTCGCTTTTGATGAGTTGAAGAAGCGGCTGACGATAGCTCCGATTCTGACATTGCCATCAGGACCATGAGGGTTTACAATCTATAGTGACGCCTCAGGGAAGGGTTTGGGTTGTGTCTTGCAGCAGCATGGAAAGGTGATTGCCTATGCTTCCAGGCAGTTACGTCCCCATGAGAAGAACTACCCTACCCACGACTTGGAGTTGGCAGTAGTTATATTTACTTTAAAGTTATGGAAACACTATTTATACAGAGTGCGGGTGGAAATCTTTACAGATCATAAGAGCTTGAAGTATGTGTTTACACAGAAGTAGCTCAATATGAGGCAGGGCAGATGGTTGGAGTTGATAAAGGACTTCAATATTTTCTTGCAGTATCACCCAGGGAAGGCCAACGTGGTTGCCGATGCCTTGAGTAGGTATCCGACAGCCATGTATTTGACGATAGATCTTCACTTGCTAGCAGATTTGGAGAGCCTGGGATCGAGGTGGCTGTGCCAGGAGTTCAGATGCATATGTGGGGCCTTCAGATTCAGTCGGACTTGATAGTGAGGATCAAGTCGACTCAGTTCGAGGATGTTGCTCTGCGGTGTATCCGAGAGCAAGTTCGAGCAGGATTGGTGGATGATGAGTTTATTCTTGCAGAGGATGGCGCAATAAGGTACGATTTTAGACTGTGTGTGCACGGCGGAGAGCTTCGAGAGCAGGTCATGCAGGAGGCCCACCGATCTCAGTACTCTATACATCTAGGTGCCAACAAGATGTATAGGGATTTGAGGGGCATATTTGGTGGTATGGGATGAAGCGGGAGGTAGCTCGCTTCGTAGCCAGATGCTTGGTCTGTTAGCAGGTCAAGGCAGAGAGGCAGAGGCCAGGAGGTTTGTTGTAGCCATTGCCCATTCTAGAGTGGAAGTAGGAGCACATCACGATGGACTTTATTTCTGGATTGCCGTGTACACCAGGAGAAAAGATACAATTTGGGTCATCGTAGACAAGTTGACCAAATCAGCTCACTTTTTGCCCTTTAAAGTGGATACGTCTACTGAGAGGCTAGCAGAGATGTATATGCAGCAGATTGTCAGGATACACGGAGTTTCGTTGAGCATTGTCTCGGATAGGGATAGTCGCTTTACTTTCTATTTCTGGCAGAGTCTGCAGACAAGTTTGGGCACTCAGCTCAAGTTTTGTACTGCATACCACCCTCAAACAGACGGACAGTCAGAGAGGACTATTCAGACACTCGAGGACATGCTGCTGACTTGTGTTTTGGATTTTGAAGGATCATGGAAGGATCACCTACACTTAGTGGAGTTTGCATACAACAACAGTTTTCAGGCCAACATTGAGATGTTACCATTCGAGGCACTGTACGGGCGCATATGTCGTACACCCTTGTCTTGTGATGACGTTGGCGAGCAAACTTTATTGGGACCTAAGATGGTTGTGGATGCAGCCGAGAAGGTGAAGCTCATCAGAGATCGACTTCGCATGGCACAGGACAAACTTCGACACTGGGCCGGTAGCCACCGCAGACCTTTGGAGTTTGAAGAATATCTTCTTGAAATCCATAACTGAGCCAGGCCTCGCATGCTGCTGCTGCGGCTGCTGGACGGGAGCACCCTGAGTCTGGACAGCAGCCACCTTCTCTACAGTGGTGAGAGCTAACTGGTACGCACTCTTTATACTGTGGTGCAGAACCTTCGTATGTCGCTGCTAAGACTCAGCCTGTGCTCGCTGCACTTCCATCATTTACTGGAAGAGAGCGAACATTTGAGTAGCATCGATCGATAGCCTAGGTGGAGGTGGAAGAGGCTCCAACTGAACGAGAACAGGCCTCTAGACCATCGGAGGAAGACCCCGAGGTGTTACTGGCACTCCATCCTGAATGGCAGGGACAATAGGGGCAACCTCCTGAACTGCAGCTCCCTCAGATGGAGAAACAGGTCGCAAAGTAGCAGACCTCTTCGATGCTGCAACGGGTCCAGCGATCTGAGCTCTGGTATTTATCATTCTGAAGACAGATTCAAGCAAGGAGATCAATATGGCATAAGATAAGGTATCATCAAGGAAGGACAATTAAATTTGAAGAGTAAATGCAAGAAGAGTTGTCATGGCAATCAAAAGATTGGAAGTTTTTCTAACATGTGATTGAGTAGCTCCTATCATAACCTAGAACCTATATCCTAATAGCAGACTCGTAATAGTACACTAAGTCAAGCACCACTACAAAATTGTATTAGTTGTGACGTTCAACCTGCATGGGCTACCACAAAAACTTGTCACGATCTGTACCCAGTTTAGAGGTACGAGCACAAGGGTATGTCCAGCCTATGTCGTAGTGTCGACGGTAGAACGCTGTATAGGTCATCTATAACATCTAACATCTAACAATAATGAATATAAACCTGTCACCTCCACACGGAGAAAATATATGATGTATGAAATATAACTTAATCACATGGAACTAAAGGAAGATAAGCATGATAATTTGACAGATGATAAAAGATAAAATAGTCTAAAATAGTAGCAAGAGTCATACACAGATAAGTCTAGATGTCAAAGACATAATACAATCCAAAAAAATAATACAGACCCGTGTATCAATCTGGAAACAAATCCAGCAAAACCTAGCTAAACTAAGTCACTATTGGAGGTGCGTCCTCTATGAGAATCGGCTCCACAGGCAAGTCCTAATAAATGCCACCATCTATCCCAAACCCATAGTAGGTCATGCAATCAGTCTCTAAATCCTCTAAAAAATAGTTTTTAGTCAGAATTGGAGTGAAGTACAGACGCCAACAGCAATTCCATTAAATTGACAAGTGCTATAATAAACAATTATAATGGAATACATGATGGAATATCAAAACTGGAAGTAAAAAGTTCAAGATAACTGATAATCATGTCATGGTATAAAAAATATATAGTAAAACTGGAATATAAACTAACACAGGCAATCTAAGTATAATATAAGGTATAAACGGTGCCATGAGATATTAGAGTGTTATATGATTAGCTTGGGTCCAGATCAAGCTATTCCATTTGACCGACTATGCCGAAGTATGAGTATAGTGGATCAAACCGGCCACAATAGAAAGCTATGTACAAGTAGTATAAGGTCAGGATACACCCTACGTGTGGTGAGGGTGAGCTATGCACAAGCGAGTAAACAAGTGGGGTTTGATCACATAAACTCTAATAACTTTCCAATCACCCGAATAGTATAATGGATCCAACCATGTCACATTATGACTTGGATTCAAGAAGCAGGGGGGCAACCCACTCCCAAATTGGTGTCTATACAATTACAAGAAGCAATATCGAATAAATACCAATATAGCACGTTAACCGAGAATAACATCTCATAACAGGAGCCAACGTATACTAGTCTGTGTATCCTCATATTGAGAATCAAGTAAAATACTACCACTGAATAGATATAGAAAGTACCAAAGCAATAAAAACTATCAGAGAATGTACTCGCATGTGGTCGTAAGTAGTCAATATGAATCGAGGCACAAGGTGGAGTCACAAGACCTATAGATGAGATACACATTGTTAATTGGTGTTTAATAGTGTTAAATATAGTTTTCTAGTGTGTGATATACAATCTAGGTCAAATCTAGATCAAATCTGACTTATAGTTGACTTTTGGGTCAACTGGTCAACCTTGGTCAAACCTTAGTCAAACCAAGTCAATCTAGGTTAGTTTGACCTATCTTAATTTAATTACCTACCTAGATACCCCATCTATATGTGTATGCCCTATAGCCTATCATTACCCTATATATATGTATAGGATATTACCTACATGCAACATTTACCTTATAAGGTATTTACACATATATCTAGGCAACACCCTACTCTAACTTAGATAGGTACATTATTACCTATTATCTATTAGGTAAAGTCCTCATTACCTTAACTACATTACCCACTAGCCCATTACCTAACCCTAGCTAATACATTACCTTAACTTATTCCTAGGTAAAACCTTAGCCTCTCTAATAACCTCACCCCCACTCAAAAATGCGAGACAAAGGTTCACATCTAAGGGGCTAACAGTGGCCTAATGGCCAAGTGTTCTCTGGCCAATGGCCTATTGGCCAAACAGCCCAAATAGGGGCAAGATACCCTGCTGCTAAGGCAAGCTGCTAAGTGCAGGCAGTTGCTGCTAATGCAAAGGCAAGCTAACTGCAAATACCCTTACTGCTACTGCAATGCAACCAAAGTACAGGCAATGGCCTGCTTGGTAGAAGTCCTGGCCAACATGACCTAAACAAAAAACCTGGTCCGATTGGACCCCTTCCAACCTAAGCATCAGTGCACAAGCCACTACTGGCCTATACAGGCCCAATTGCCTGTGGCTAACTCCCAACAGTGCACACACATACTCCACATAGTACACTGATACTAGAAACTGACATGAACTCTGATATTTAGATACTGACCCCTATCTCATTTATCCTAACTGATACTAAAATACTAACTCATAACACACCCTTACTCCTCACTAACAGACCACAACACTCACTCTCATCTCTAACTCACTATCACTTTCCTATTTACTTACACTCACTATCACTGATACTAGAAACTGACATGAACTCTGATATTTAGATACTGACCCCTATCTCATTTATCCTAACTGATACTAAAATACTAACTCATAACACACCCTTACTCCTCACTAACAGACCACAACACTCACTCTCATCTCTAACTCACTATCACTTTCCTATTTACTTACACACACACACTGAACTTTACTAATACACTAAGACACTCCCCTTGACCAAAACTAACTAATACTCACTTAATACACACACACACACACTCACTCACTCATGACACTAGCACATGACACTCACCCTTTAGCTTACTCACATACATACACAAACCCCAAGGTACTTGACTGATACTGCTAACTGACACTGGCACTGAACTAACACTGATTGAACACTAGAATACCCTCATACACTTAACTCTCTTCACCCCTCACAACACTCACACGTCTAAGATACTGAACACTGGAGTTAGACACTAACTCTAACTGGACTGACATTTAGATTGAACACTAACACTAATGTCACTCCACTCTCTCTCACATTATACTGATACTCTAACCTCACTGATACATAGAGACTCTAACACTACTCTTATCATGTCACAGCAGTAGGAGGTACCTCCCCTGCTACCTGGCCATGTGCCAAAGCAAGCAAGGCATTGCCTTCTGCCATGGGTTCATTGTCCTATGGCCAAGCTGCCTGCACAGGTTAGACTTGCAGTCGGACAACAGTGGCAGCCCACTGCTGCTAAGTGCCAAGGCCAACAAGACCTAGCATTGCCTATAGGCCAAATAGCCTACACATATAGCTCACTAAAAGGAGGGAAATAATCTCCCCTTACCTCCTCACATCACTAATACTTCAAACACTTATAAGAATAAGCTCACTATCTAGCCACACTCTTGACACTTGACATAATACACTAGCACATATCCAATCTCCAACTGAACTGAAATAGAAAATGCCTAAGATACTAGGTGACACCTCCCCTCTCACTGTCACAACACTATTTGCAAAAAAAAGTATTCCTTTACAAACTAGAAAAAAGAAAGTACAAGAGTACAATTAATTTCTGGAGAAGTATAATTATAGGAATCTGATCAGAAGAGATCACTTTATCCCTTGGACGATGCGATATCAAAGAACAAAACCTTTGGAAAGTGCTGCAACAAGTGCTCAGGAGATTATGATCATTAGTGATGCTTTGTAAGTGATTTGAAACTCTATTTATAGAGTTCTAGAGATAACTGTTAAGTAGTTATCCTGATTGGCACACACTACAAGTGGTGCGCCATTCACCCCTTGGCGTGAATGATTAGTTCAATTGCTTGGATGTGTGGCATGCTGTGATTGATATGCGCTTGGTCATGGGCAGTATCACATACACGTTCTTCAAGATTAGTGGCATATGTGCCATGTAATCTAACTGCTTCAGGATGATTTGATCAAATGGCGCCCACTGCTGGGTGGTGCCAGGCGCTACTTGTTGAGTAATACTAGACGCTAACTACTGTTTAGTGTTTCACTGATTAAGATAATACTAATGATCATCTCATGCCAACTGCAGATGGCGCAAGACAACTGTTCATCATTTATAGCGAATATGACATGTCTGACAAAATCTCCTCGAGCGCCATGCGTTCGAGATTCGAACAGATTTTTCTCGACTGACGTGCTGTCAGTCATGATGATAACTATTTAGCTCTTCCAAGAAGATGGCCACGTGGCGGGTAGCACCACTTGATGTCTGGTGCCATCTGATGACTGGTGCCACTTGATGATCTGAAAGCTAGCACTTCTTATGAGTAGTACAGGGTGCTGAGTGTACTTTTTAGGCTTCTACGGACACCACCTCACCACTTTACTAACTATGATAGGTAGACGTTCAAGTATGGACATAGGATACATAAGCCGATATACCATCACACACACTTAAAAACATGTGTCACATGGCACACAAAAACTCCCTCACATGGGGGTTTTACTGTCAAGTGAATGTCCCCAATACCCATTAATAGTGCACAGGAAAGTGGCACACATTGCAAGCCTATGCAATGTACATACTCATATACATGCATACATATATATAACTTATATATATAACTCATGTATATGTATATACATTAGTGAGGTATACTAAGAAATCAATGTAAATGCCTATCTAATGAACCACCAAGCCAACCATGGGTATAAAACTGAAATCAAAACCAAAAATAGTCTATTTGTCATTTTGACAAACACTTGGTGGGCTATCCTCGGATTTCTCCAAGGATGCCACAAAAACCCCCAAATAAAATATACCAAAATGAAGATTATAGACTTGCTCTTCTCCCCATGGGTATCCCTAGCCCATGTGAGTGTTCCTACAAGCGTCATGCATGAAAATGGAGCTCAAACTATGCAAGAACGACAAGGGTTTACCTATTGGAGATGGATTCCCAATAAAACCTTCTAGGAATGCTCTTGTGTCAAGTTTGACACAATCTCTCTATCCTTTGGGCTCCTTCTTAGGAGCTCCTTGGTCTCCAAGCTTATAGTCTTGTAGGATGAAGATTTGGAAAGGTTTTGAGGGAATTTGGAGGAGTTTTAATGGTGGGAATAAATGAAATGAAAGGGTTCTTGAAGAGGACTTCTTCTAGGGTTTAAGGCGACTCTAAATAAAATGGAGAAGAAGAAGTAAAGCCTCCTATGACCAGACATAAATGAAATCCTAAAACCCCTTCTAAAATGTCCATTTTATCCTTCAAGTTGTCATGAACACTCTCCTAAATGAAGGGTTAGTTGTGCTCTAAGTGTTGGATTAATTTCTATACCAAAACTAGACATAACATGACTTACATGTGGCTAGTTGTGTTCATCCTAGAATGTTGGCTCAAGTGGTCATGTCTAGTCTAATTGGGTCCACAGGTCAAGGGTTCAATAAATAGACTGAACCCACAATAAATGAAACCTTCACAATAATTCATGAAATAACTACTCATGCAATATAAATAATATAAATTGACAAAAATAGCCCTTTCTAGGATTGTGGTAGTGACACCTGACATCGATAATGCATGTCCATTACGTTGAGCGATGCCACAACGTCGGTAATCTCCTTCACCAGCAGTGTGCGCCGATAGGAGCCCCCTCGTGAGCGATGCCTGTAACCCCTCTTTCCGAAATTTTGAAAATATTTTTTTATTATTTATTCGAATTAAATGGTAATTATTAGAATTTTATAAATATTTAATTAATTTATTATTATTATAGAAAGCCTTAGTCATGGTTAAGATTTGGATCACAAGATGACCAAGAATTATGGCATGAATAGTATAATTGCGTGTTTTGACTAGTATATTAACCGTGGTATGGAAGGCCGAGCCATAAGTACTTCTTAACTAGGAAAACCAGGCTAAGTTATGACATGACTCCTATAAATAATTTAAATATTTATTTATTATTGATTATTGGTTTTTAGAAGACCCGGTTGTACCAAACAAGCTCGAATTTGACCCGAACCGAGCCCAAGCCCATGTAGAGACATTATGTGCCCAAGACGTCCATGTCGACATATATTTTGAGTGTATACTTAGTACCTTATTTTAAATGGTCTAATAAATATTTTCCTAGAATAATTGTTATATATATATATATATATATATATATATATATATATATATATATATATATATATATATATATATATATATATTCAATTAATATTGATTGGATATGTTATTTTTGGGAAATATATTAACTTTGCTAAATATATTTTTAGTTTTTGGAATGATAGGCTAGAAGTACATGTGCATAGAAATATAGTATTAATATATATATTAGGTTATATGTATATATAACTAAAAGAATGTATTTTTTTTATCATTATTGAAAATATTTATAAAGTGGGAAATATAGACACTAAATAGATTTTCAACTATAAAATATTTTGTATATGTTGACTATTTAGTTATATATTATTTTTATATTCCTTGTGCATATATATACATCATTCTAGATATATATAGATAATAATAATAATCTATGGATTTGTGCATATATATACATCATTCTAGATTATATATATATATTTTATATATATAAATATAAATATATATATATATATATATATATATATATATATATATATATATATATATATATATATATATATATATATAACAAAACCCTTCCACTTTATTCATAAAAGGCGCAAAATGCGAAGCCTTTACAAGTGACACCTCCGAGAGGAGGGGAAGACAGAAGGAAAAGAAACTACACAATAAAACACGATCGAGTTCCTCGCAACATGAAGAAAGCGTAGATGCCCAAAAAGCTTGGAGATCGTGGTTGCAAACCTTGCTAATTTTGTATACTTTATGAAGGGATTCGCGGATGTGCTGATCGGCCGAGAATTGATGACCCTCGTATATAGGTTTATTAATGTTCTTCCAAATGACCCACGTGATAGCGGTTGCGACGATTTGATGTCCGTTAGAAGCATTATCCTATTGGACCAGGAGATCGTTAAGCCCCTTCCATACAATGGTTGACTAAATCTACGGGATAGGGTGTCCCAAGCCTTGGCCGCAAGATCTCCATGATGGAGGATGTGCTCTTCCGTGTCATGACCCGCACCCACTGTGAGGGTACGAGAACGTAACAACGCCCAGCCTACGCTGCAGTGTCGGCGGTAGAACGCTGTCCTAGGTCACAACATCTAACAATATATCTATAACAGTTTATACTCCCCGAATGGGGGTGACATAGCAATAATAAACTCAATCACAACTAAGGAAGAGATAGCACGATATGAAACAGAACTCAAGGAAATAAATAGATGAAAGTAATCCAAGATAATCCCAGCAATATCCAACAGTACAAGGTCTCAGATGAAAGAATATATACAACTCATACTCCACATAATGTCTAACTAAAACATGCCTCCAACTACAAAAGATAATCAGCCTAACTAATCTAGTCTAGGCAGTCGGGGGAATATCCTCAGCTGCAGCTGGGTCCTCCTGGGAGTCCAGCTCACAGGTGTCATCTAAGGCTGTCCCGTAGTAGGTATCCAGGCAAGCCTCCTCCTCGTCCTCTGTATTATTTCAACAGGTCCAGTCAGGACAGGAGCGAGTACAGTACATCTCAACATACCATAGCAGGTTAGAAAATATAGACATGCAGTAAAGTAAGCTACAAGTACTGAATGAAGTACAGTATGTAAACAGAGAGAGAACTGTAATAGAAATATCTACTATACATAGAGAACTAGCAATGATTAGTGAGTCAGAGTACAATATGAACATGTAAATGGCATAGGAGATTCTGATGCTACACTATGGAAGAGATTCTGATACTACACTACTTGGATATTATTCACATGTCCATTTCTACTCTCCCGTACCCCCAATCAATACACAAGGATCCAGCCAGGTTATGTTATGATTCCACGCCAGGCCCTGAAGGGTGATGGGTGATTCTAGAAGATTCTAGGATACCCAGTGAATGGGATAAGAGATTCTAGGAGACTCTACGATCATAAGAGTATATGTCACAAGTGATCAAAGAACCAGTGAAGCATAGTGATACGCCATGTAAGTGAAACGCACAGAACATGAAGTACCCGATGCTCCCTAAGGATAACATCTCAAGAAAGGATCCATATAGTACCAATTCGTGTGACCATCGTGACAGTACAAGTAAAGTAATCTACTGCAGGAAATAATTCTAAACAGGATATAAAATGATCAGAGAATGTACTCGCCTGTATTTGAGTATCCAATAGATAACGTACTATCCAAGGAGTGGTATCTGGCTCCTAATCAGAACAGCACAAGTCACAACAAGTCCAGGGCCCAAGTCAACTCTTGGTCAAATCTGGTCAACCCTAGAAGTCAAACTAGGTCAACCAAGTCTAATTAAGTCTAAACTAGGCTATACTAATCTACACTAGCTAGCACAACCCTAACAAGGCTATGCAAGCCTATACTAGCTATATCACAACATAGCTAGTAGCTATTACTAGAATACATTTACAAGTCTACATCATCACCATTACACCTATTGATTTAACACTCTACATAACCCATAATACAGTGCATTAGGACACCACATATTTATATATATATATATATCTAGGCTAAGTACTATACCTATAGATATACATCACCCATAGTAAATATGTATACACATTTTACATAAAGACATTACCCACACTACATGTTTAGATATTCATATATGACATTTACACATGTACTTAAGAGAGAAGGCCTGTGTGTGTAAGTGCAACTGTGTGGACAGTTAACAAGGTACAGGAATTTAATAGTGAAAAGTGTGTGTATGTATACTTGTGTGTGCCAATAGGGTGATGTGTGAGGTGTACAGGAATTACATATATATGCAGAAAAATCAAACAGTGAAGAGAAAAGGAAATCAGTTTATACCAAATCTCAGGTTTTTAACTATCATTCAAAATTGAGAATGCCCAACTATTCCAGGTTGATAAACTATCAATAATAAAACTAATGACAGGTAAACCCATGTTCAGCCATAAGTAATTAGTTAACACTTGAATTTAAAACAGGACAGTAGCTAAATAGTGTGGAAAAAGAGTTCTAATTGAAGAACACAATATCAGTTTGAAAAGGAAAGAGATCAACTCAAGAACTAACATCCTTCTTCCCAAATCCAAAAGCCCACAATTGAATCTAAACTCAGTGGCTAACATGTGAACCTATATTAATAGAACATGTTCTCAGTTTAGACATAAGGCCAAACCACATCCTGAATTTGGAACCTTACGTAGAATTCAGGTTAACAAAGAAGGAAAGAAAGGAGGGAATCACATCCCAGGTTGAAAACTGAGATTCAAACTCAGGAAATTCCTGAACCAAGGTTCAGTTCAGTCCCCTCCCAAGCCATATTATTAAACAATTGATCACCAAAACACCCAACCCTATTCTCAGTTTTTAATGCAAAAGAGTGTAACACACAGGTGTATAGATAGGAATCCAAGTATTCATTCTCAGGTTTTACTTAAACAATTTAGGAAAACTTAGAATCCATGTTGACAGTTAACAAACTGAAGGAAATATGCAACATTCAGTTATCACCCATTTGAGGATCAACTCAATAGCCAAAATCTCGTTTTCACAACCAAAAGCCCACATTCAAATGTAAAAACCTAGCTAACATGTATATTGATATGTGGGGATCATAAATTAGTTGAAAAACCTAGCAGAACAGGGGATTAAATAGGTTGGAATCAACTGGAAATGCAGTATCAGAGCTATGTATCAGGGAACAGCCATTTGAACCCATTTCGAGCCAAAACACCACCTTAAACCCATACAAATATGTAACCCTATAATAACAGGTATTAAACATGATATTTAGGATCCAAACAATCATTAAAACATAATTTAAGAACATTTAAAAATGATTAAACATCAGAATACGATTTACAGGACAGTGCACAGTGAGCCATTCCTCATGCACGTATGCACGCGTGTCATGCACACGACACAGCACGTGTTAGGCCACGTGCTCGTGTCCCCACCTAGTATAGGTCTAGGTGTCCATGCCTATGTGTCTGCACAGTGAGCTCGTGTTGTCGTGTCCGACTTATACACGCGTATCAGTGGCCATATACACGACAGTACACACACAGTGAAATCCCCGTGCGTCGAGGATTCCTCACTCGATACGCCATGTGGGCCCACGAAACTTGACACGTGGCGTGTCAGTCACTACCCCTAGTGGCGTGTCAAGTTTCGTGTCAAACAAATGTGTGTCGTGTCCGCTACAGGGCCCGAGTAGCAGGGGATCCCTGTAGCACGCGCACGAGCGTGTGCACGTACGTGTCCATACCACAAAACTGACACAAAACGACACTGACACTAACACACAAGAACATAAATCAATAAGCAAGATTTAAACTAACATTCCTGCTCAAAAACAATTTGAAAATATCACCAACAGCCCCTTTGTGGCATTTACACAAACACCTACGTAGGAACACAGACACGTATCCAAAATAGACACAAAACCCAAGGCACCCGACACAAAACCTATCCAGAATCTTAGGGGACCCTTAGGGCTTCCTATTGGTGAAGCAAAATAAAAATCCATGGAGAAATGGGAAAGTTACCTATTGATGAATAATGGGAGAAAAATCCCCAAATGGAATAATTTCCCCAACCACCAAAATCTCACAAATTGTTTCCTTCTTGCAAACAATCAATACCAACAGCAAGAATATTGATATTAGGATCTAATGCAACTAGTTTGAGGGAAAAAGGACCTAAAATGGATTTATTATGAATTTCTAAAGATAGGAGCTCACATCTTTCTTCTTGAAATAAATTTCCTAAGGAAGGGAGGCTAGCCCTAGAATTTAGGAGGGGTTTTATAGTGGGGGAATCCCTAGGTTGGCTGGACAAAAATGTTAGGGTTAGGGTTTGGTAGTTTGGGCTTGGGCCAAGTTACATGAGCTATGGTTTAATTGATTAATAAAGACTCTAAGTCATAAGTCATGGCTTATGGCTTTCTAATTTCTATAGCTAAATAGGTTCTAATGACTAAACCATAGGTTAGGCTAGGTTAGACTAGAGTCACAAATCCTAACCAAGCTCATACTAACTAGGGTTAGCTCCTAGGTTGATCTACATGGGTCCAAACTAGCCAAAAATTAATCTAGTCCAAACAATTCCAAAATAATTCCTAAAAATTCCCATAAATTCTAATTAATTCTAATAAATTTAAAATACCCCCAAAATGACAAAAATACCCTCACACTAGAAATGTGGTAGTGACAAATCTCCCCTCCTTAAAAGAATTTTGTCCTCGAAATTGAAAGGCGAAATACCACTGATGAGAAGGATAGAAAGCATACCTCACGGTCCAAAAAGATAAGGGTAGCGCTCTTGCATCTCATCCTCCCGCTCCCAGGTAGACTCTTTCGGAGAATGATGCCTCCATGCGACGCGCACCAAAGGTATAACCTGGTTCCTCAGAACCTTCTCCCGTCGATCCAGAATCTCCACTGGCTGCTCTGGATAGCTGAGAGAAGGCCCAACCTCTATCTCTGAATGATCGAGCACATGGCTAGGGTCAGCCACGTACCATCTCAACTGTGATACATGGAATACGTTGTGGACCCCCACAAGTGCAGGCGGCAAGTCTAGCCTGTAAGCCACGTCACCGACTCTCCCGCTGATAACGAAAGGGCCGATGAAGCGCGGGCTAAGCTTTCCGCCTCCACCAAAACGTATCGTACCACGAGTCGGAGATATCCTCAAGAAAACCTGGTCCCCGACCTAATCACAAGCAAGGTCTCAATTAAATATAATAAACAAACATGATCAAAAATCATAAACAAACAACCTAAATCTAACCCTACTCTAATCTGTACCTCAAACTCCAAGGGCCTTCGGTGGCAATCGGCTCAGTGCCGATGTCTGTCTTGCATTACGCGAAGTCTGTCCCTGATGAGCTTCACCTTCTCGGCCGCATCAATAACCATCTCTGGCCCCAGTAAAGCTCGCTCACCAACATCATCCCAGGATAAGGGTGTACGGCACCTACGTCCGTACAGAGCCTCAAAAGGTGACATCTCAATACTGGCCTGGAAACTATTGTTGTAGGCAAACTCCACCAAATGAAGATGATCCTCCCAGGAACCTCCAAAGTCCAGAACGCACGTCCGCAGCATATCCTCAAGGGTCTGAATAGTCCGCTCTGACTGTCCGTCCGTCTGGGGGTGGTATGCAGTACTAAACTTGAGCTGAGTGCCCAAGCTGGTCTGCAGACTCCTCCAGAAATGGAAAGTAAAATGGCTATCCCGATCTGAGACGATGCTGACCGGAACTCCGTGGATCCTGACTATCTGCCGCATATACATCTCCGCCAGCCTCTCTGTAGACGTACCCACCTTGAACGGCAAGAAGTGGGCCGATTTGGTCAACCTATCAACGATGACCCAAATTGCGTCTTTCCCTTCTGGAGTACGCGGCAATCTTGATACGAAGTCCATAGTGATATGCTTCCATTTCCACTCGGGAATGAGCAGCAGCTACAATAATCCACCGGGCCGCTGTCTCTCTGCCTTGACCTGCTGACAGACCAAACACCTAGCTACGAAGCGAGCCACCTCCCGCTTCATCCCTGACCACCAAACATGCTCTCGCAGATCTTGGTACATCTTGTTGGCACCCGGGTGTATAGAGTACTGAGATCTGTGGGCCTCCTACATAACCTGCTCTCTGAGATCTCCGTTGGACACACACAATCTGGAACCGTGCCTCAAGGCACCATCCTCTGCAAGTGAAAACTCAGTATCCCCCACTCCTATACTGATATGCTCTCTGATACTCTGCAAAGCCACATCCTCGAACTGGGCCGCCTTGATCCTGTCTATCAAGTCCGACTGAATCTGCATCCCCCATAGCTGCATCTGCACTCCAGGCACGATCATCTCAATCCCAAGGCTCTCCAAGTCGGCAAGCAAATGCCGATCCATGGTCAAACACATGGCTGTCGAATACCTACTCAAGGCATCGGCAACCACGTTGGCCTTCCCTGGATGATACTGCAGTACAATGTCGAAGTCCTTCATCAACTCCAACCATCTGCGCTGCCTCATGTTCAACTCCTTCTGAGTGAACACATATTTTAAGCTCTTGTGATCTGTGAAGATCTCCACCCTCTCACCATACAGATAATGCTTCCACAGCTTCAAAGCAAATATTACCGCTGCCAGCTCCAGGTCGTGGGTAGAGTAGTTCTTCTCATGAGGACGCAATTACCTGGAAGCATAGGCAATCACCTTCCCGTGCTCCTGCAATACACAACCCAGCCCCTTCCCTGAAGCATCACTATAAATAGTAAAACAACCTGATCTTGAAGGTAACGTCAGAATCGGAGCTGTCGTAAGCCGCTTCTTCAACTCATCAAAAGTTGCCTGATACTCCTCTGACCAAACGAACTCAGCATCCTTCCGGGTCAACCGTGTCAACGGCTCTGCAACCCAGGAGAAATCCTGCACGAATCTCCGATAATACCCTGCCAGCCCCAGGAAACTCCTGATCTCTGCAACTGAAGTCGGCGCTGCCCATACCTCAACTGCTACAATCTTCTTGGGGTCAACTGAGATACCATCTCCAGTCACCACATGCCCCAAGAAGTCCACCCGATCCAAGAAGAACTCACACTTGGAGAGTTTTCCGTAAAGCTGCTCCTTCCTGAGAGTCTCCAGCACTATCCTTAAATGCTCCTCGTGCTCCTCCTCAGTCTTGGAATATATCAAGATGTCGTCAATAAACACCACCACAAAATGATCCAGATACTGGTGGAACACCTTATTCATAAGGTTCATAAACACTGCGGGTGCATTGGTTAGCCCAAACGGCATAACCAAAAACTCGAACTGCCCATATCGTGTCCTGAAAGCGGTCTTGGGAATATCATCCCTCTTTACCTTCACCTGGTGATATCCCGCCCTCAAATCAATCTTGGAAAATACCCGAGCTCCGCTCAACTGGTCAAATAGATCGTCGATCCGCGGCAGTGGGTATTTGTTCTTGATCGTGAGGTTGTTGAGTGCCCTATAGTCAATACACATGCGTACTGACCCATCCTTCTTCGGCACGAACAACACTGGTGCACCCCACGGCGACGAACTCGAGCGGATGAAGCCCTTGTCCTGTAGCTCATCCACCTGCTTCTTCAGCTCCACCAGCTCGCTGTTGTTCACCCGATAGACATGCTGAGAGATGGGTTCCGCTCCTGGAACCAAGTCTATCGAGAACTCTATGTCTCTGTCTGGTGGCAATCCCGGCAACTCCTCTGGGAAAACATCCATATAATCTGCTATCAAGGGGTGTGGAATCGTCTGCTCCTCGACCGAGACTCCACAGAAGACTCCGCTGCTCTGCTCTGCCTGACGTCTGGAGTACTCGAACTCTGGCTCCTCTGGTGCTCTGAAGAGAACTCTACCCCCTCTGTAATCAATGCTGGCGTGGTGCCTGCTCAACCAATCCATGCCTAGTACTATATTATAGTTCGGCAATGGCATTACGAGCAGGCTCACCTCCAACTCACGGCCTCCCAAAACTACTCTCCGACCCTTACAAATATTATTCACGAGGATAATACCATCCCCGGTCGTGATCTTGTAAGTCCTAGGCAACGATTCAGCTACTATACCATGCCTAATCGCAAAAGATACTGAAATAAAGCTATATGATGCACCAGAATCAAACAATACAAATGCTGGACTGGTGTCGAGAAGAATTGTACCTGTAATCAGCTCTCCAGTCACCTCTGCCTCTCCAGCTGCTATGGCGAAAGCTTGCCCCTGCTGGCCTCCCCTGGCCTGCTGCTGGTGCTGGACGAACCTCTGCTGCTGTATCGGCAGGGCTGGTCCCCTCTGCTGGCCTGCTGGAGCTCTGACTCCTCCTTCCTGGACTGCTCGTCCCATGCGGCACTCCCTCATCTGGTGGTCTACTGAACCACATACTATGCACAGGCCCAGCCTCTTCCGGCACTCATTGAAGACGTGCCCAGGCTTCTTGCAGTAGGCACAAGTGACTCCCTGTCTCTGACCCTGCTGGTGCTGCCTCGGCTGCTGTTGATGATGAACTGGCCTCTGCTGGATCGGCTGAGGCTGGAACTGCCTCGGCTGCTGAAACTGAAAGTGAGGCCTCTTGGCCTGGCCTCCGCTGCTGCTACTGCCCCCAACTGGGTCTCGCCCCCTCTTGAGCCTAAGCTCAAGATCATCCTCTATAGCTAGTGCGTCCACCAGGATCTCCTCAAATGTAGCACTGCGGGCGTTCTTGGTGTAGGACTTGACCTCCTTTACCAAGCCCTTTCGGAACCTCCGGGCCTTCGTCGTCTCCGACAAGTCCTCTACAAATCTGCCCAGGCGGCAGAACTCTCCTGCATACTCCTCTACAGACTGACTCCCCTGGACTAGGGCCTCGAACTGAGTCTCGAGAGCTCCCAGCGCTGCCTCCGGGAAGAACTTCTCCTTGAACAGCTTCTTGAATGCTGCCCAAGTCTGTCCTGCTGTGCCGACCCTCGGGTCGGTCTGGTACCATGTACGGGCCAGATCCTGCATCATACTGGCCGCTGCCTCTATCTGGAGCTCGTCGAAATCTCCACCAGCCTGAAGATCTCCTCCATATGCTCGATCCACTCATCGGCATACAGGATCCCCTCTGTCCCTCGGAAGTCTCTCGGGTGCATCTTCTGGAAGTCCTGGATGCCCTTCTTCCATGGCTGGTACGGCTGCTGGGCTGCTGCTGGCTGAGCCACGACTCTCTCCACTGCTGCCACTGCCAGCTCAATGCCTCGAGTGAGCTCTGCCGTCTGCCTCTGCTGCTGGGTCTGCTGACCCTCCATGTACTACCGAAAGAAGGCTAGTAGCTGCACTGCGTCTACTGTCCCTGGAGGTGGCTGCTGGTAAGGATCCTCTGGGAGAACTGGGTCCTGCCTCCCTGTCGGTGGAAGCATACCCCCTGCTGCTGCGGCCGGGGCCTCAATACGAGCAAAGGTGGCAGGAGCTGCAGTCCCCTGGCCCCGCTGTACTGGCTGGGAGGTAGCAGTCCCCTCGATAGCATCCTCATGAATGGTACGCTGCGATCGAGTCTCTACCATCCTGAAGATAGACAAACAAGAGTATCAATTTCTGAGAAAGAAGCGATATAACAAAGGCGGACAATTATAATTCAAAGGATCAGCTGACAAAAGGATTTAGATGGCAATAAAAGAAAGTTTCCTAATGTGATTGAGTACCTTAAAATTAATGTTCTATATCTTACTGCAGGCTGTAGTGATACTCTAGTTCGAATACCACTACACTTCTAGTCTAGACCTGCATGGGCCACCACTAAAAACGTGTCACGACCCGCACCCACTGTGAGGGTACGAGAACGTAACAACGCCCAGCCTACGCCGCAGTGTCGGCGGTAGAACGCTGTCCTAGGTCACAACATCTAACAATATATCTATAACAGTTTATACTCCCCGAATGAGGGTGACATAGCAATAATAAACTCAATCACAACTAAGGAAGAGATAGCACGATATGAAACAGAACTCAAGGAAATAAATAGATGAAAGTAATCCAAGATAATCCCAGCAATATCCAACAGTACAAGGTCTCAGATGAAAGAATATATACAACTCATACTCCACATAAAGTCTAACTAAAATATGCCTCCAACTACAAAAGATAATCAGCCTAACTAATCTAGTCTAGGCAGTCGGGGGAATATCCTCAGCTGCAGCTGGGTCCTCCTGGGAGTCCATCTCACAGGTGTCATCTAAGGCTGTCCCGTAGTAGGTATCCAGGCAAGCCTCCTCATCGTCCTCTGTAATATTTCAACAGGTCCAGTCAGGACAGGAGCAAGTACAGTACATCTCAACAGATCATAGCAGGTTAAAAAATATAGACATGCAGTAAAGTAAGATACAAGTACTGAAAGAAGTGCAGTATGTAAACAGAGAGAGAACTGTAATAGAAATATCTACTATACATAGAGAACTAGCAGTGACTAGTGAGTCAGAGTACAATATGAACATGTAAATGGCATAGAAGATTCTGATGCTACACTATGGAAGAGATTCTGATACTACACTACTTGGATATTATTCACATGTCCATTTCTATTCCCCCGTACCCCCAATCAATACACAAGGATCCAGCCAGGTTATGTTATGATTCCATGTAAGGCCCCGAAGGGTGATACATGGATGCCCATAAATGGGTGATTCTAGGAGATTCTAGGATACCCAGTGAATAGGATAAGAGATTCTAGGAGACTCTACGATCATAAGAGTATATGTCGCAAGTGATCAAAGAACCAGTGAAGCATAGTGATACGCCATGTAAGTGAAACGCACAGAACATGAAGTACCCGATGCTCCCTAAGGATAACATCTCAAGAAAGGATCCATATAGTACCAATCCGTGTGACCATCGTGACAGTACAAGTAAAGTAATCTACTGCAGGAAATAATTCTAAGCAGGATATAAAATGATCAGGGAATATACTCGCCTGTATCTGAGTGTCCAATAGATAACGTACTGTCCAAGGAGTGGTGTCTGGCTCCTAATCAGAACAGCACAAGTCACAACAAGTCCAGAATAGTGTAATGCAGTCCTACCATGCATTCTATATGATTCTAGGTCAATCTAGGCCCAAGTCAACTCTTGGTCAACTCTGGTCAACCCTAGAAGTCAAACTAGGTCAACCAAGTCTAATTAAGTCTAAACTAGGCTATACTAATCTACACTAGCTAGCACAACCCTAACAAGGCTATGCAAGCCTATACTAGCTATATCACAACATAGCTAGTATCTATTACTAGAATACATTTACAAGTCTACATCATCACCATTACACCTATTGATTTAACACTCTACATAACCCATAATACAGTGCATTAGGACACCACATATTTATATATGTATATATCTAGGCTAAGTACTATACCTATAGATATACATCACCCATAGTAAATATGTATACACATTTTACATAAAGACATTACCCACACCACATGTTTAGATATTCATATATGACATTTACACATGTACTTAAGAGAGAAGGCCTGTGTGTGTAAGTGCAACTGTGTGGACAGTTAACAAGGTGCAGGAATTTAATAGTGAAAAGTGTGTGTGTGTATACTTGTGTGTGCCAACAGGGTGATGTGTGATGTGTACAGGAATTATATATATATGCAGAAAAATCAAACAGTGAAGAGAAAAGGAAATCAGTTTATACCAAATCTCAGGTTTTTAACTATCATTCAAAACTGAGAATGCCCAACTATTCCAGGTTGATAAACTATCAATAATGAAACTAATGACAGGTAAACCCATGTTCAGCCATAAGTAATTAGTTAACACTTGAATTTAAAACAGGACAGTAGCTAAATAGTGTGGGAAAAGAGTTCTAATTGAAGAACACAATATCAGTTTGAAAAGGAAAGAGATCAACTCAAGAACTAACATCCTTCTTCCCAAATCCAAAAGCCCACAATTGAATCTAAACTCAGTGGCTAACATGTGAACCTATACTAATAGAACATGTTCTCAGTTTAGACATAAGGCCAAACCACATCCTGAATTTGGAACCTTATCCAGAATTCAGATTAACAAAGAAGGAAGGAAATGAGGGAATCACATCCCAGGTTGAAAACTGAGATTCAAACTCAGGAAATTCCTAAACAAAGGTTCAGTTCAGTCCCCTCCCAAGCCATATTACTAAACAATTGATCACCAAAACACCCAACCCTATTCTCAGTTTTTAATGAAAAAGAGTGTAACACACAGGTGTATAGATAGGAATCCAAGTATTCATTCTCAGGTTTTACTTAAACAATTTAGGAAAACTTAGAATCCATGTTGACAGTTAACAAACTGAAGGAAATATGCAACATTCAGTTATCACCCATTTGAGGATCAACTCAATAGCCAAAATCTCGTTTTCACAACCAAAAGCCCACATTCAAATGTAAAAACCCAGCTAACATGTATATTGATATGTGGGGATCATAAATTAGTTGAAAAACCTAGCAGAACAGGGGATTAAATAGGTTGGAATCAACTGGAAATGCAGTATCAGAGCTATGTATCAGGGAACAGCCATTTGAACCCATTTCGAGCCAAAACACCACCTTAAACCCATACAAATATGTAACCCTATAATAACAGGGATTAAACATGATATTTAGGATCCAAACAATCATTAAAACATAATTTTAGAATATTTAAAAATGATTAAACATCAGAATACGATTTATAGGATAGTGCACAGTGAGCCATTCCTCGTGCACGTGTGCACGCGTGTCGCGCACACGACACAGCACGTGTTAGGCCACGTGCTCATGTCCCCGCCTAGTATAGGTCTAGGTGTCCATGCTTATGTGTCTGCACAGTGAGCTCGTGTTGCCATGTCCGACTTATACACGCGTATCAGTGGCCATATACACGACAGTGCACACACAGTAAAATCCCCGTGCGTCGAGGATTCCTCACTCGATATGCCACGTGGGCCCATGAAACTTGACACGTGGCGTGTCAGTCACTGCCCCTAGTGGCGTGTCAAGTTTCGTGTCAAACAAATGTGTGTCGTGTCCGCTACAGGGCCCGAGTAGCAGGGGATCCCTGTAGCACGCGCGCGAGCGTGTGCACGCGCGTGTCCACACCACAAAACTGACACAAAACGACACTGACAATAACACACAAGAACAGAAATTAATAAGCAAGATCTAAACTAACATTCCTGTTCAAAAACAATTTGAAAATATCACCAACAGCCCCTTTGTGGCATTTACACAAACACCTACGTAGGAACACAGACACGTGTCCAAAACGGACACAAAACCCAAGGCACCTGACACAAAACCTATCCAGAATCTTAGGGGACCCTTAGGGCTTCCTATTGGTGAAGACAAAATATAAATCCATGGAGAAATGGGAAAGTTACCAATTGATGAATAATGGATAAAAAAAATCCCCAAATGGAATGATTTCCCCAACCACCCAAATCTCACAAATTGTTTCCTTCCTGCAAACAATCAATACCAACAGCAAGAATATTGATATTAGGATCTAATGCAACTAGTTTGAGGGAAAAAGGACCTAAAATGGATTTATTATGAATTTCTAAAGATAGGAGCTCACCTCTTTCTTCTTGAAATAAATTTCCTAAGGAAGGGAGGCTAGCCCTAGAATTTAGGAGGGATTTTATAGTAGGGGAATCCCTAGGTTGGCTGGACAAAAATGTTAGGGTTAGGGTTTGGTAGTTTGGGCTTGGGCCAAGTTACATGAGCTATGGTTTAATTGATTAATAAAGACTCTAAGTCATAAGTCATGGCTTATGACTTTCTAATTTCTATAGCTAAATTGGTTCTAATGACTAAACCATAGGTTAGGCTAGGTTAGACTAGAGTCACAAATCCTAACCAAGCTCATACTAACTAGGGTTAGCTCCTAGGTTGATCTACATGGGTCCAAACTAGCCAAAAATCAATCTAGTCCAAACAATTCCAAAATAATTCCTAAAAATTCCCATAAATTCTAATTAATTATAATAAATTTAAAATACCCCAAAAATGACAAAAATACCCTCATACTAGAAATGTGGTAGTGACATTCTGTTTCTTGTTGCCTCTTCCTGCAATAGTGGAAGGCTGAAGCCAAACTGAAGTCGATGTTGTTGAGGTTGTCGTCGGTGGGGAGTTTCCGTCTAATAGCCCTCCATATTAGAAAATACCATTTTTTGTGAATGTAGTTGTGCCAGAAGAGACCTAAATTTGGAGAAGGAGTGCCTGGGTCGTGGGCTAGGCGTCTGGCAGAGGCCGCTGAGAAAGTGCCGTTGGCGGTGATAAACCAAAGCAGCCTGTCTGGAATGTCAGATATCTTCGTGGTGTAAAGTTGTGTCTCTCTACCTGTACCAATCTAGTCCCGCACCTTAGTCCAGTTCCAATCGTGCGTAATATCCCAAATATCTCTGATCTTGCTGTGGACTGGGGCAGTCGGTTGGCGGGGAAGAAGGTCCTCTCCAGCCCACCGCTCGAAGAAAAGATAGGAATCGCCTGAGCCCAGCTGGAGATGGATAATTGGTTCGGACAAGCTACGACCATGCAGTATACGATGCCATGCTGCAGAGGATCGACAGTTGGAGGTTGCATTGGATGGGTGAATGTGTTTAAAATATATGGCCTTCATGAAGCAAGTCCAAAGATTCCAGTCGACCCGGAGTTTCTACCACAGCTTCATGGAGAATGCGTCAACGATGTGTGCCAGCTGATCGAAAGCAAGGCCACCATCTTTTGTGGGTTTAGCCATGGTGTCCCAGCTGGCCCAATGGTGCTTTTCCTTGCCATCGTTGTGTCCCAGAAGAAGTTGGAGAAGAGGTGCTCGATGGTAGTTAACACTTTTTTGGGTGGGGAGTAAGCCGCTAGGGTGTAAACGGGAATGGATGTTAAAGAACCAATAGGCAACTCTAGAGGGGGGTGAATAGAGTTTATAACAATAATAGCCAATAAAAAAATTAAACTCTTTCACAAGCTGAAAGTAATCAGAGTAAATGCAAAAATAAATAAGGAGCAAGAAAGCATACGCAAACACAGCCAATTTTTAACCTGGTTTCCCTCGTGGAGGACTAGTCCAGGACTGAGAACTCTAGCTCAGGATTAAATCCACTATTTGTGAAATAGTAGTTACACCCCGTGCCTTTTCTACAGAAGAGCACGTCAACTTCTTACAAAGATCACAGTGGTGATGCTTGAAATTTTTCAAGCGACTTCTTGAACTCTTGCACAAACTCCTAACTGAAAAGTACTGAGCACTTGAGGCTTAGGGAGCTTGTGGCTAGTAGATGAAGAAGAGTATGGCTTGTAAAGGGCTTTAGAGAGAAGAGAAGAGAAGAGAAGATTGGATGAATAAAAATGAGAGAATTCATGGCCTATTTATAGGATACCAGGTAGGCAGAATTCGGCCAGAATTCTGGTTGGAATATTCAAAAATTTGGCCGTTGGACAACTTGCAACCAGCCAACCCTAAAAATTAGGGTCCCAATTTTTAGGAGGCAGAGTTCGGCCCGAACTCTGTGTGGAGGCAGAGTTCGGCCCGAACTCTGTCTCCAGAGCACAGAATGGGTCAATGGATAAATTGGCTGATTTTGATTTGTGTGGAGCTTTTGATTTTGGGTTATGGGTATAGGTTAAGTCTCAGATGCTCAGCACAGCTCAGTTTACATAAGTCTGGACTCAATAAAATTGTAAAATACAGACTCAAAGATATGATGCATTGCAGGAGCGAGCTGTCATCTGGGTTGTACTGAATGTAGTCTTCATGTGTCGTATTGAATTATCACAAGTATCATATAGTCAATTTTATCAATATTTGGTTGACTGTGATTTTGTGTCAACAATCTCCCCCATATTAATAATTGACAAAATGATAGTTGTATATTCAATATTCATACCTGGACACATTTAAGAGCAATAGCATAGCTCCCCCATAATCAGTGCCGAGCTAGCAACAACTCCCTCGTAAACATTGCTTTAAATCCAGTTGGCCTGATAAAAACATTCTTCCCCAAAGCACAGATACAGATACAAAAAGAATATTGTAGGAGCGTAAAAAGTGCTTCACAGAAAGGGTCAAAGTGACAGATCATTCTACTCAAATTGATTCCCTTTAAGCCAAGGAGAGGCTAATAGTTTTACGCCTAAACAGGCTAACCGCTTTTATGCTCGGGTCTACATCCATCGTTTTACGCCTAGGACATGCTAGCCTCTTTACGCTGGACAAAGTTGTCAAGTCTTGCATTTAATGCAAGCTCTGACATGAAGATTTTAATGATGGCATATATCACAGAATTCAAAGGGATTTGTTTTATACAGAGACCAATGTTGTCGTTTAGTATATAGATTGAGCTACTTTACGCTCACACTATGGCTTCTTTTATGCACGAAGACTATACGAGCTTTTACGCTCAACAGTTGACGTGTGCGTAAAGTCTATTTGAGCTATCTTTTACGCTCAAGGTTAGTTAATAACCACTTTACGCGGGAAGCCTACGTCAAAGCTACTTTACGCTCAATCTATTGCTCTACGCTCAGAGCACATTGGGGCTATTTTATGCCCTATTCTTTCTGATCAATTTGGAACGTGGTTTGCCTACATGGCTTTTATGCCACACATCCCGAAGAACGTGTGTACGTGCATCCTATTCTTACTGAATTGATGGGACACGTGTCAACGTATACAGAGGATGACTTTGATCGTGGGTGACGGTTGTAAGCGTAATGGCGAAACTTTAGCTGAGCTTTTACGCACCAGAGCCCAAGTCTATAAATAGACTTATATTTTCTTCTACAGACACACATAGACAGGAGAGAATACAGAGATCAGAACTTCGAGATTTTAATTTTCCAGAGCATTCTTCTTCAATCTTTTTTTCAGAACAGAGTGAAGCAAAGCAGGAAAGCATTCGGCCTCGCCATCAGTGCCCAAGTGCGTCGATACCTTTCTGGTGACTTAGTTCTTCCAAGTTGTTCTACTTCAAGCAGTGATCTTCATCATCATCATATGGTCCAAGGAACAAAGTGATCATTTACAGATCAGACTTCCATAGCAATACTTTCCCAGAATCAAATTTGTACTTCTTGTACTTTTTCTCGTTTTATTTTTCAAAAGCCAACTTTTTGTTCGGCATAATTTTGTTAAGTAAAACAAAATGGCGACTCTGCTGGGGACGACCTTCTCCTCTGACGAGGAGGTGATTGCTCAATATGATGATGTTTCGGTCGGTTCGACCAAGAAGACTCTGGTTGTGCACTTCGACCAGACTGCCTATGAAGAAATGCTCCGAACTGGGGGTGGTTCTCGCCATTCCAATGTTCAAAAGTCTCGCAAAGCGCAAAAAGTTTGGATTCCCAAATCCAAAGTAGTTTTCGATCTCTCTGTTACTTCTGATGATAAGGGAATTCTTCCCACTCCTGTCGTAGGGGCTCCCATTCGTAACGAGGCAGTCCTTACTTCAGAGTTGCACTCAAAGTGTGACGATTTATCTCCCGTTTGTAACGGTGAAGATAATCAGGTTTCACGCCCACTGCGTAAGAATCAAGTTTTACGCTCAGTGGGTAAAAACCAAATTTTATGCTCAGTACATAAGAATGAGTCTCCCATTCGTAGGCAGACTCTAAAGTTTGTGCTTCTGAGTGTAAAAATCAGTCTCCCGTCGGTGACGTGGTAGGTTCAAATAAATTACGCGCTTCATGCAAAACAAAATCTCCCGTTTGTAACGTGGTAGATAATAAAATTTTACGCTCCATGCGTAAAGGTAAGTCTCCTGTCTATGACAGTGTAGACGAAATTCACAATGATGTTCACACATCTAATGTGAATGTACCAAAACGTATACAGCGTAAAAATGTTGTTGGTAAATCATCTGTCCTACACCAACAGTCTTCTTATACTGCTTTACGCAAAGTGCCAAACTTGCAAATAACGCGCCAAGAAGATGGAGTCCTGCGTGCTAAATCTCAAAATTTATGCATATAACTCCAAACGCGTAAAAATGTACAGTTTGGTTCTGCAAATGCAGCCAACAATCTTCTTTATACACAAGGGACTAAACATTTTTTACCCCAAATGTAATAAAGAAGAATATTCCCTCCACTCCTTCGGACTTGCGCGAATTGCTAATGCAAAAGCGTAAGAATAGACAATCTCCGGTGATATTCCCCCAACAAAAACATCATTGTGAATATCACCAGGTTGTGATCAACTGTTGTTGTTCAGCTTCAAAACGGTCAGTTTTTGATCGATTTAGTTTCAATGCGCCTCAACATCAAGCTGAAGACCAAGAACATGAGCTGCCATATGTGTTAGTCAATATGGCATCTCATACTAACAGAGGACGACGTCCGAGACGGAACACGTCCCAAACTCCAGGTCAACAACAGTTCAACAAGCTTCTTGATTTCTTAGAAGGAGTATATCAGAACACTCGGTCAAGAAGACAAAGACAATTGCAGACTTCTGATTCAGAAGCTGGGGGTACTCAATCTTTTGAGTCTGATACCGATAGTGTGGATTCGTACTTCTATACAAATCCTTCTGTATCTTCAAGGGAGGTTGAATCCTACGCTATTGGAGATGAACTAGAGACATCGTCTGCTAATACAGAATAACGTCTCACTGCCGTTGAGCAATCATTGAAGGATATGCTTAACATGGTGCAAAACATGTATCAGATAATTTTGAATCAGCAAACTGCTCAGCCGACAGTAGTGACACCGGCGCCGGTAGCAGCACAAACTCAAGATAGTCAAGGGGCTGAAATACCTTTGAATATTCAAGAGCCTGCTGCTAATCAAAATTTTGCATCTCCGGATCCCATCATTCCTGAAGATGTACCACCTCCAGTGGGGGTTATGGTACATCCGACGACTACTCAGTCAAATGTGCTTCCTCAAACCAGTAAAGCCATTCAAGCAGTGCGTGAACTCAAAGCACAGTTTGAAGTTTTGAGGAACAAAGATCAGCTCCAGAGGTTAGGGATTAAGCAACCTTATCCCCCTCATTGGAATGATGTACCCTTTCCACCGAAGTTCAAGCCACAATCCATCGTTTTATTCGATGGAAAAGCATCTCCTAGTCAATATATCAATTACTTTGATATTATGACTGTACACTTGCAGAAAAATGATGCTCTTCTCACTCGAGTGTTCATCGGGTGCCTGACGGATTTAGCTTACTACTGGTATCGTAGCTTACCCGATAACTCCATTTCGTCTTTTGACGAATTCAAGGCAATGTTTCTCTCCCGCTTCTATGAAGGAGGTATGGACATGAACATGTCCTCCTTGATAGAAATCAAACAAAAAGAGAAAGAAGATACTCGGACGTTCATCGAACGTTTCCGATAGGCTACTCTAAAAATGCCTCCTGGTATGCCAGATTCCGCGTTGATTGATACATGCAAGATGAATCTGCGACCGTCCATTGCTGTCTTCACGGGTTCCCAATTCACAGATTGGGCTTCGTTTATCATAGCAGCAGTTTCTGCCGAGATCAATGGTAGGTTGGCTCGTGAACACGGGATAATTTTTACTTCAAAAGACAAAGGGAAGAAAAGTAATCCTGGTAATAATCCTGGCAGTCGTAATGTGAAAGGAAAAGATACTCTTATGGTCAATCTTTTCAAGAACAAAACGACGCCAAATAATCAGGAATCTTCCAGGCCAAAGGAAGAATACTCTTTTGACGAAAGTGATATCCCAGGGATATTTTAATATCTGGTAAAAAGTGGTAAACTTCAGATTCCAGAACCAAAAAGGCCTAATGAGATGAATCTGACTGACAATCCCAAATATTGTATCTATCATAGATATATTAATCATCCTACCAGTGCTTGCTATGTCCTGAAAAAGAAGATCCAAGAGCTGATAAGTGGCGGCGCTATCGCTTTAACCAATGATGACCATACGGTTACGACCAATATGGTCTCTCTTCAGTTCGGGGATTTTTCTCCACAGCAAGTCCCAGATGGAATTATCCCAATTCCGAAGGCGACGATGAAGATCATGAATTTCCCACCTGCTAGGAAAGAAAATACAGGATTGTTGCCGCTCACATTGAAGAATGGTGAAATCATGTGGGTACATCCTGATTTAGTGCCTGAGTTGGAAAATGAAGGTAAAACTTCAAAATCCAAGAAGGGCAAGAAACTCAAAACCTGCAACATGATTTCTCATGTTATTCCAGATCCTGATGACTTGGATCACCTGTGGGATGGCCTTCCCCTAGAAGATAGACTGAAAGGACTAAACATCTGTCCTCCAAGTCTAGCTCCTCCTATCAAGCTCAAGCTTACTCATCAGCAGTGGCTAGCCATGAATAGTATTCCTTTATACCGGGCACAACAAGTCTTTGCTGCTTATAAAGAAACTCCAATAGGGATTTCTCCTCATATTCCGAATCCTTCTCCTCCCTTAACTACAGAGACGTCTATGCTTTATTCTCCTGTAGTTGCAGTGGTTTCTTCCTCTTTCTGTGCTGAAATACCTGTCCAAAGTTCACTGCCTATCCACTTGTATAGTCAGCAATCTGTCCTTCTCATGAAGAAGATGGGTTACGACTTTCAAAAGACAGAAGGTTTGAATTATGATAAAGGAATACGTCTTCCTTTACAAATTCAAAATCAGAATTCCACTGCTGGATTGGGTTCTGAAGTTCCTCGTAACAACTCTCACAAGAAAAAGGCTAAGGGAAGAAAGACTAAATCCTGTAATATGGTACTTTCTTCTCCTGAGTCTGAAGAAGAAACTTTTGCTGGTACAATATCTGGAAAAGAGTACCACAAAGACTATGAGGGATCCTCCAAAGAAGCAGAAGATATAGTGGAAACTCTACTAGTTCAACCTTCTCCTGTTCCTGCTAAACCGTCTGTGGTTGAAAAGGGGAAACAGAAGGCAGTACGCTTTGATATCCCGTTGAAGTCTGCTTCCAGTCAGGGGGTGGTGATGAAGCCTTACAAGTTTGACATTCTAGCTCAGTTAGCCAATACTCCGGCTAGACTATCTATATTTGAACTTCTTCGCCTTTCCAGAGAAAGCAGGAAGACTTTGAGCGAACCTTTACTTCAAGCAGATTCATGCTTGGCTCAACTCAAGACTCCTGATAATATACCAGTGTCATGTCCACAATGCCATAGTGTGATGGAAGCAATTCCCAACATCATCTTTACACAAGAGGATATGCTATTGAAACACAACAAGCATGATAGGCCTCTGTGCTACACTGGATATATCGGATCCACTGAAATTGACAGGATTTACATTGATCCTGGGTCTTCAATCAGTATAATTCTTCAGAGCATGCTAAGACCCCTGAGGATTCCTACTAGTGAGCTGACTTACACTAGTACTACGATAGTCGGTTTTAACTCTGGCAAGAGCAAACCACTGGGGAAGATTCGTCTGCAGATTTAGATTGGTGATCTTCGAACTATGGTAACTTTCTATATTATCAACTCAGACGTATCCTACAATATTCTTCTTGGAAGACCGTGGATTTATGAGCACAATATTGTGCCTTCAACTCTCCACCAATGCTTCAAGTATGTGGACTCCCAAGGAGTTGTGAAACTGAGTTTGCTGATATTAATCCGTTCAAAGGTGTCGAAGCCTACTTCTATGATTCAAGGCTTTACAAACAAGAGCATGTGAAAGAGATATCAGACATGGCTGAAGATCAATCATCATCTGAGGATGAATCTATTAATGAAGATCCGCCAGAGGAACAACCTTTGAAGATCATAGTCAAGGGACGAATCCAATCCCAACCTGTCAATGATCAACCTTTGATAATCAAGGTTAAAGGAAGAACTCAAACTTCATCGGAGGAATCAATAAATATTCCTGCTAAGAGCCAAGTTCAACCTTTTATGATCAAGGTCAAAGGGCGTACTTCTTGTACGAATGATCCAGAATCACCATTGGTTGTCAATCTTGGCAAATCTACGCAAAAGACGGATGATGGTCCATTGTTGACTAATCCGAAGCATAGCAATCAGATTGTAAATGATGTAAATATTGATCATTCTGTACTTTTTGATATCAATGAAGGTTTCCTTTTCGAGTATATGGCTGTCAAGTTTATTGAGAGAATGACTTTATCTTCTGATAATCAAAGTCATCAATATAAAGACAACATAGAGCCGGAAGAAACTTTATACATTGATCATAAGGAGAATTCTTTTCCTCCTTATGTCGATGTCGGACCTTATGCTCAAAAGTTCTTGACATCTTCTCCCTATCTGCTTCCTGTAGCCGCTTCATCACAAGCTTGTGTAACTTTCAGACGAAACAAAGAATCCTATTTCGTGGTCCCGTCTGATAAGAAAAACAAACGCCAAATTGTGTTTGGCCTGGCTAGAAATATCCCTGTTACTCAGATAGATGATCTGAAGGATAAAGATAAAGGAAGAATCCGAATTGACAAATATAGTCAACAATCTATCAAGATTATCCAGAATATGGGATATGATTTAAAGACTATGCAAGGTCTTAATCAAGGCAAGGGTAGACGACTACCATTATGCAGTGATCCGTTCTACCAGAAGACTCGTCATGGGTTGGGATATGATCCGTCCCACATGTTTAATGACGACATACAAGAGGAATTCTCTTCTAGCTCTTCGCAATCATCAGATTCGGAAGAAGTTCTATTCATCGAATCCGATATGTCTCATTCCTCATATGGTAAATCTGGGCAAATATTCTCAGTCAATATGGTTCAAGCCGATGATGAATCAGAGCCATTTGAGAATGATCCTTGGGCTCAACAGATGAATACTCAATGGGAACTTCGTTTTGAACAGCGACAGCCACCTACAGAAGATGAGGTTATCCAGATTGATGTTGGAGATGGAATTACATCCAAACCAATATTCATCAGTAAGAATCTTTTTGAAGACGAAAAGGAAGAGCTGATAAAACTGATCAAAGATTACATTGACATCTTTGCATGGAGTTATGAGGATATGCCGGGGCTAGATCCTAAAATTGCTACTCATAAACTCAACATTTTGCCTAATGTCAAGCCTGTAAAACAACAGCAACGGCGCTTTAGACCAGATATGATGGATGCAATTGAAGCAGAAGTCCAAAAGCTGATTGCATGTGGCTTTGTTCGTGAAGAACAACACCCGGATTGGGTGGCCAATATTGTTCCTGTTATAAAGAAGAACGGAAAAGTCCGAGTTTGTATAGACTACCGAGATCTTAATACGGCTTGTCCAAAGGACGAATTTCCACTTCCTATTACTGATGTCGTGATAGACAATACATACGGTTTTGAACGTATGTCTTTCATGGACGGATTCTCAGGATACAATCAGATCAAGACGCATCCAGAAGATGAGAAGCATACATCTTTTCGAACACCACTGGGGGTTTACTGCTATACGGTTATGCCGTTCGGTCTTAAAAATGCCAGTGCCACATATCAACGGGCTATGAGCAATATCTTTCAAGAACACCTACGGAAAATAGTTGAATGCTATGTAGATGACATTGCTGTTAAAAGTCGGTCAAAGAATGATCAAATTCAGGACTTGAAGACAGTATTTGAATTGATGTGCCAACATCAATTAAAAATGAACCCTACTAAGTCTTTCTTAGGGGTTTCTAGTGGCAAGTTTTTAGGATTTGTCATTACTTCTCAGGGTATCCATGTTGATCCTGATAAGGTCAAAGCAATTCTTGAAATGCATCCTCCACGTAATTTGAAAGAACTCCGTGGCTTCCAAGGTCGTATTGCTTATATCAGAAGATTTATATCTAATCTTTCTGGGAGATGTCAACCTTTCTTCCGTCTATTAAAGAAAGGGGTATCTTTCATCTGGGATGAAGCGTGTCAAAAAGCCTTCAATGACATTAAGCAATATCTTACAAACCCGTCTGTTCTGGTACCTCCGGTGATAGGAAGACCATTTTTGCTATATGTTCGAGCCTTGGATCATTCACTCGGCGCTCTTCTGGCACAGAAAAGTAATATGGGTCATGAACAAGCAATATATTATCTGAGCAGAATGATGGTCGGAGCTGAACACAGATATACTCATGTGGAAAAGGAATGTCTAGCTTTGGTTTTTGCCGTCCAAAAGACAAGGTATTATGTCACTGGACAGACTATTCATGTCATCTCCAGAATAAATTCTATTTGGGTATTGATGAGAAAACCGAGCATTCTTAATTCCAGGTTAGCTACCTGGGCGATGTTGCTCACTCCTTATGACATGGTTTATGTGCCTCAAAAGTCAGTGAAGGGCCAAGCGTTAGCTGATTTCTTAGCTGCTCATCCTATACCTGAAACTTCGAAGTTATATGAAGACATTTGTAACCTCTCTTGCCAAAATTTTCAAAACTCTTATTTATTTATTTATATTTAAGGGTAATTTTTTCGATACTTGGTGGATGATATTTTAAGATTATTTTGCTTACCAAAAACTAGTTTTAAATATATATATATATATTATAACGGTTTGAAAGTACTAATTGCTTGTAATAAAATATTCTGTCCTTAATTTTATTATTGGCATCATAAAGAGGTTGTTACTATCTTTTGGACACACAAAACTATTGGCTCGATAGTGAAAAAGAATTTCGTCAAATTATTTTAAGTAAGATCTTGATATATTTCGAATGGTTTTGCTAGTATCAAGTACTACTAAATTTACTTTAATAATATTAGTTATATTTTGGAATTACTAGTATAACCTGTTATTGGACTAAAGTTTCCATGTATATGATTTATATTAATAGATATTATCATGTGTATATATTTTTAGATATTATTTATATGATTTAAAGGAGATTTATTTTGTTTCAAAAAAAAAAATAAGTCGTTCGATGGCAACGAATATTATTTGTGGAAATCGATTATTTGGTTTACTTAAATTATATAGTTTAATTTATGGGATACCATTGAATATTATTTTGAAGATGTTATAATCATTAATTTATTTAGATTTTAAATTTATTACTTGATAATAACAATTATGCAATTCAAATTATCTTGATAGATAGTAAATACTATTCAGGTTAATTTGGTGATAAGAAATACTAATTTGAAATCACCATGATGACTCATTGGTTGCTTAAATTTGTTTTAAAAATATATTTATTATTATCCTTGACTAATGGATGATTGGAAATTTTATTTATAACTAAATTTCTTTATTCTTATTTATGGTGATGATCACGATATGATAAACCCAAATCAAATTTGTTTCTTTTTACTTATATAATTAATGACTAAATCAATATACCATTTAGTAAACTAACTAGATTAGCTAAGTATCTTTTTTTTTTGAGAAAGATTAGCTAAGTATCTAATCTTATCTTTTCTAGATTCTGCATCCCAACTAACCGATTCCATCTCTCTAAATAAATATATGATGAGATATATATATATATATATATATATATATATATATATATATATATATATATATATATATATATATATAAGAGAGCATTCCTCCGTAGCCGCAGACCACTTCCTGCCTATTCCCAGTCCCGTCTCACCGCCGTTCCCACAACCTTCCGAAATCAAAATAATCACCATCATCCCATCGCCAACCCCGGCGACCCCTGCAAACACCACACAACACAACCACCATCACCACAATCGTCATGTCCTATCTAGCCATGGTGTCCGTGTGTTCGTGTCCGTCGCATTCAACAAATACAAAACACAGCAGTACATCTTCGTGTCCGAATCGGACATGAACACAGAAACGGGAAAGGGAACAACAATAATAAACCCTAACCCTAGTTTTCTGTCGCCGGCGACTCCGCCGCTGACCTCGTGTCGACCGCCCTTCTCGAGCCTCCATCCAGCGCGCCCCATCGCCGGCTCCGCCGATCCAGCGCGCCTCTTCGCCGACCCGGCTGATCCGCCGCAACTGGACAGCGCCGCGCCATCCCGGCCACCCCGGTCCTGCCGTCCGCCGATGGCAGAGTTGCAGCGCCGCGCGCGCGGGCGAAGCAGCCCCACGATGAGCCGCCGACCCAACCCGCACGACGAGCAGCCTCGCCCGAGGCCGCAACTTGTTGTGCCTGAGCGCCTCTTCTCCGCGAGAAGACGACGCCGTGCCGAGGTCACTCCGGTCGATCTCCTCTGCGGAAGACCCATCGCCGCGCCCGTGGAATCTGTCGCGTGACCGAGCTCCCGCCCGCGGCCTGCCACCGAGCGGCGCACCCAAGCACGATCACCCGAGGTGAGCCTTCCCTAAGGTACCGTTTGGGAAGGGTGGAAAATGGGAGGAAGGAAAAAGTTGAGGGGAAAGTGAGAGGAAAATTTTAAATGAAGGTGTTTGGAAAGGGGGAGAGAACATGGGGGAGGAAAATTTGAGAGAAAAAAGTAGGTAGGTCCCACCAAAAAATTTTCCTCCCAAATGTGGGAGGAAAATGGAGAGAGATGAGAGAAATTTGAGTGAATTTACCCCACCACCCCTCAAAAAGTTAAAATTAAATCATCATTTGAGAATACCAAGGAGGAAATAGTAATTATACCTATATCCATAAACAAATAAAAAATTGTTTTTAAACTTTTTCTTCCCCTACTTTTTGTCCATCCAAACAAAAGAAGGGAAAATTAACTTTCCTCCATTTTCCTTCCCCTCCATTTTCCTTCCCCTCAAATTTTCCTCTCCCTCACCCCAAATGTTCCCAAACACAGTGTAAGTATTCCCTTTCGTTCTCCCTCCCCTCTTTCTCTTTCTTACTTTAGTTTTCACTAATAAATGAATGCTCAGCCCTTTAACCGAGGCAAGGCAGATTACTTGTAAGAGTATGTAGTGCTATTATTAATATTATAATTATTCCATTATGCTTTACTATTAATTATTATTTCTTGTGAACAACAGCAAGCATTAATTATAGTTTTCTATTATGGTTATTGTTCTCAAAATCGAGACTAGGGAATACGGGTACTAATGTATTTTAGAAACTATAGGCAGTATAACATAATGATTCTGGTTGGTATATATGTATCATTATGTATATAAGTATCATTATTATCAATGCTTCTGCTAGCATTTAGAAGTAATAATCTTTATCATTCTTTGTATTACTATTTGAATGGGTAAATTGGCTGAGCCCATGTCGGACTTTAATTATTAGAAATTATTTTGGACCTTAGAATTGCTCTCTCTAAAAGTACATGGATTTTGTTTATGGACTTTAAGCCAATAGAGTCCTAATTATATTTATCTAGTTTGGGCTTAAATAAATCTATTATAATAATTTTTGGGGATTTTGCCTATAATTTAATTGTGAGTTTAAAATATTGATCAAGCTTATAATGCTAATAGCCTTTATACATAAGTACTTTCAAAATAGGGTTTTATACAACTCTATAGGTTATATTTAAAAAAGGGGCTTAAAGGTATATCCTCGTTTTAGGTTTTTGCAATATATATATATATTATCTTGATAAAATATTATTAGCTTCTACGAAAAGATATACATATAAATTTACTCTTATAATCACTAGGCTACTATATAGGTATAAGTAAATGCTTTGGGCATATTATACATTTTATGTTTGTCTTTGGGGTTGTATATCTAAATTCGTAAACTGGAAAGAGTATAGGGCTTTCATGCCTATATGTAAATATTTTCATATTAGGGCATATTTTGTTATAACAAATAATTTTGGATTTTAGTTTATAAAATTATAGTTGAGAAGGAAAAAATCATAGAGAAGGTTTTAAAAAGATTTATAAATACTTTTTATAATATTTGATATAAAAGCTATATTGGATAAAATTAGTTTAACCTAAAATGATTTCTTAGGTTTTACCTAAGAAAGTATTGTGACAACTAGAAGTATAAACTCTAAATTATAAATAGATTTAACATGGTACCTATACTATTTAAGTAAATTTCTCTCAATTATACATTGATGACCGCGACTGATCATATTCCTGCTTCTTTTGCCAAACTTGGACTCTTTCACATCGACCCTAGGCTAACCGGACTATGTTGGACCCAACAAGATGGTTGTTTCACTAGCTAAGGACTTCAGGCAAGTGCACTTTCTGATTGCTTTCCGATTCATAGTAGTCTTTTCATTTCATGTCTATACATATATCTTGCTGCTTGTTAACACGCTCGTCACACGGAGTAGTCGGGAGGGGAAATATCTTAGTACACATGTGAACTACCCAGAAATATCCCCAAAATGTCTATTATTGCATGATAGCAGCTGCACACGACACGTACAGTGAGCCGGATTTACCCCATAGCCGTTCACATGTTGAAAATAATATTTCACACCACCTAGATAGATGTCTTTTATTAGTTTTTCCTTGTTTACTTCTCTCTCGTGCTTTGTCATCACTTCTTACGAGCTTTCATATTCCATATGCTATTTTCATGTCTTGTTAATTCTATTGTGTTTTGCATTGCCGTCGGTTTGTGTACTTGTTCCAATCCTGACTGGATAACCAACATTTTTCAGGTTAGCTGTGGCTTCACTTAGCTTGGGAGACACGGGTGTACATGCAGACAGAAACCTAGAAATAGATAGCAATGTATCATTTTCATTAATTGTAAAATTTTGTATTTCCTTTAATTATAAATCTTGCAAATGTTGTAATAAATGTAGAAATGTGAATGAGCAGCAAATGTTGTATTTTTGAACAATTATTTCTTGCGGGCTTGACAGCGTTCTACCGCCGACTCTGCGGCGTAGGCTGGCTTGGACACGTCTCGTATCCGAAAAGCGGGTACGGGTCGTGACAACATTCCAAACGAAGTAGTGGATTGTAATATGACTTTCAAGAATGATATATGGCAATTATATTTTGATGGAGCATCACGAGTGGGACCTAAAGGCAATATTGTCTCTGGGGTAGAAATTGTCTTGGTTTCTCCTGATAAAATGGTCATATACCGTGCCTATTCTCTTAATGAGCCATGCTCTAACAATGTAGCAGAATATAATGCTCTATTGATTGGTCTCCAAGTAGCAAAACAATTGGATGTTGAATTCTTAGAGGCTTATGGAGATTCTCAATTGATCGTTAATCAAGTTAGAGGGACTTATGAAGTCAGAAATCCTGATCTCATCCCCTATCATCAGGTGGTAGTCGAGTTGGTCCTTTCATTCAAAGGATTCTTCATTGAATTTGTACCACGTTCTCAGAATATGGAGGCTGATGCTCTTGCCAGCTTAGCTGCAGACTTGGCTGTCCCAATCCGAAGGCAAAATACAATTACTTTGTTGGACCGAGACTTATTCTGTGTGAAGAGTAATCTGCATATTGAACAAAGTTATGTTACAGAGGCAAGTTCCCAGCAGAAAGATTGGAGAACTCCACTCATTGATTATGCAGTTCATGGGATTTTGCCTGAAGATCCTAAAGAAGCTGCATCAATTAAGAGACGATCGTTTCGATTCTATTATGATTCGTCTTTACATATGCTATATCGTCGTTCATATGACGGACTCTTGCTGCACTGTCTCTCAGAAAGTGAAGCCAAACAAACACTGCGTGAGGCTCATGATGGTGTCTGTGGTGCTCATCAACCGAGTCCAAAGTTACAAGATCGCATTCGAAGAATGGAGTATTATTGGCCCTCTATGATAGCAGATGCTGTAGACTATGCCAGAAGATGTAAAGCATGTCAGATTCATGTTGATTTTACTCATCAGCCCTTTAAATTTTTACATCCTACAGCAGCCTCTTAGCCCTTCGAAGCTTGGGGTATGGACATCATTAGTCATATTAACCCTCCTTCTGTCATAGGATATCAGTTTATACTAGCTATAACCGATTACTTTTCGAAGTGGGCAGAAGCAGTTCCTCTTGCTAAAGTGAAAACATCCAATGTAATCAGCTTCATTAAACATCATGTCATTTATCGCTTCGGGATTCCTCGACGAATAATTTATGACAATGGACCATAATTTGCCAGTCAGGCATTTTATCGGTTCTGTGACAAGAATCGAATTCAAAATCTGGCTTTTACGGCTTATAATCCAGCTGCTAATGGTTTAGCTGAAGCCTTCAACAAAACGATCATCAAACTTCTCAAAAAGTTTGTCTGTTCTAATAAAAGAGATTGGAATGAGAAGCTTGGGGAATGTTTATGGGCATATCGAACAACGGTCCGAACTCCTACTGGTTTTACACCATTTTTACTGGTTTATGGATGTGAAGCTGTCCTCCCATTGGAAATCCAGATCCCTTCTCTTCGAATTGCTATTGCTAATGAGCTAACTACAGAGAATAATGATCGCTTACGACTTCAAGAACTTGAAGGATTGGACGAGAAGCGTCTTCAAGCACAACAGCATATTGAGCTATATCAAGCCCATATATCTCGAACTTTCAATCGTAAAGTCAAGGAGAGGGTATTCAAAGTTGGCGAGCTTGTATTAGCTGTTCGGAGACCAATGGTGATGACTCACAAAAGCAAAGGGAAATTCCAAGCAAAATGGGAAGGCCTGTATGTAATTGAGTCCGTGTTCTCCAATGGTGCCTATCGGTTGTCAAAACCCAATGGAGATCTACTCATGCTACCGATCAATGGCAAATTTCTTAAGAAATACTATGTATAAAAAGAGAAGACAGAACAAAAATAAAACTTCTTTTATTATTTTTGTTCAAGATAAAAGATTAAGGACGAGGGCCACTCCCTTCCTTATTTACATAGTCAGCCAATGCATAGAAGGCATCGCTTCCTGAACTCATGAAAAATTTGCAGACGGTCATCCTCAACGCTTCTTCTTCAGGAGTTTTCCCTGGCTCTACTAAGAAAGCAAGGATGTCTTGGGTTGGCTTGGGCGTAGAAGAACTGTTACCTACTTCAGCCGGGCCCGTCACTATTGGCTCAGCAGGACATATCTCAATGACGTCCTCAATGTTCCTGGAGACTTCATTCTTTTGTTGTACATCCTCGGAAGACATTTTCAATTGAGGAGTAGAAATAAGAATGAAATGATTACAGAAGAGTTCTCGCCTATTTATAGAAGAGGACTATTGATGAACCGGTCTTTGAAGATTGAGAACAACTTTTCATTTCCGAAAAGATTCGTCCGTTCATGTTACCAGGTTCATCTATTTAATTATGGAATTGAATCGTCCTTTTTATTCCCAAGAAATACGTTGATTCGTCCACTGTTTTGACGTATATGCTCACAATACCTGTCTTCTTATTCCCCAGCTACCAAGGTTTGGTTAAGCTGATTTCTTGTTTCCTGGGAGAGGGATTTTAAATCTTCTATTTTTTTCGATTGATTAAAAAAGTAGGATTCGTTATTTATCATATTTTCATAACCTCTGGATAAATGCTGAATCTACCTACTTATCTATCATTTTTTATTTGACCTCTGCATAGAAATTAATCTAATTTTCTTTTGAGTTCTCACACACAGTCATGTCCATATTATCTCTGATAGTATTGTGTACTCTAAATCAGAAAAGAAGGTTTCATTATCTATCATGTCCATATTACATCCAGATAGATACAAATCATTGAGCATAGAAGAATTATCATTTTCGCTCTCATATCACCATAAAAGTCTATTACATTTCTTAGACTTTTCTTTACAATGGAAATCTATTATATCTAGGATTTTCATTCTATACACACAACGATAACCTAATAGATCTTTTTCTTCTTTGGATCTTCTTTGACGGGTTCGTTGTTGGTGGCAATTCCTGACTGTCTGAGTTCTAGTGACGACCAGAATAGCAGGAATCAAACTCTGGTCTTCTCTCTCAGAAAAGAGGAGAACCCCAGAGTATGGCAGCCCGAAGGCGTGTTGCTGCCAATACAATTGGTGGATTAGGAGCGGCCTTCCAGAGGGGATAAGGATGTATCCAGCATTGGGATACAATTCCTAGTTCGGCCGTGAAAGGAACTCTACTACCCGATTTCTCGGGGTAGAGTTGACTCCACCATCCAACTCTCCGTGTATAAAGGCTCTTCCTACCATCAGAGGAAGACCCTTCTATCCCACGAAGAGTTCTGAGTTGTCTGATTTGCGCGTCAAAAGCGCATGAGCTCCCTGATGTTGATGTCAGAAGAACACTCTTCACAGCGTCAAAGTCACCTGTGCCAGTTCTGAAAAAGCTCTTCAGCCAAGCTTCTGCAGAAAACAATGAAGGAAAAAGTGTTTTAGACAGAAGTATCATCAGACTAAAAACAGATGACAAGGCTTTTTACGCCATTACTTCAGCAAGGCTTTTACGCCGGCGCTTCATAAAGGCTTTTACGCCAGTGATATTTCTTCCGCAAGGCTTTTACGCCGGCGCTTCACAAAGGCTTTTACGCCATTGCTTCAGCAAGGCTTTTACGCCGGCGCTTCACAAAGGCTTTTTACGCCAGTAATATGACAAGACTTTTTACGCCATTTCTTCAGCGAGACTTTTACGCCGGTGCTTCACAAAGGCTTTTACGCCATTGCTTTAGTAAGGCTTTTACGCCGGTGCTTCAGCAAGGTTTTTACGCCAGTGCTTCAGCAAGGCTTTACGCTCGTAAAATAGCTATTTTCAAACAAGAAATTCGAAGACAGATATTTGCTTACGATCGGACTTACCACTTGAGTCGAATGGTTTGGCTCTAATGGTGGTTGAATCTGCGTCTAATGATTGGACATGCAAAGGAACGCCGTTGGAAAGCTCCGCCATTATCATTTGTTGGAGAACAACATCACAGAAAGTTATCTTCAGAGGGATGAGTACGAGAGTATATGAAACATTCTCGGCTATTTATAAAGACTGAAGAAACTATTGAGATGAGTCTATTTCAGGAGAAGATCCTATTTAAAAGATCTCGTAACCACAAGATAGATGCCACGTGTTGGTTTGTTTCTTGGGAATTAACAACCACAGAAGCATTCAAAAGAAGTGCATAAACAAGTGTGCGTCAACAGATGAGATTAAACAACAAAATTTTATTTATAAAGGGGGGGTGGACCCCTATAGATAAAAGATTCGCAATACATGAAAACATCATTTTTCTCTCCTTCGTTGGGCTGACGAAGGGAGACACCTAGTTCATGCATATTGTGAATCCCGGAGCGGCGCATCAGATTAAGAAACGCCTCGGCATCTCCTGGCCCTTCGTACGCAGTTGGGGGACCACCATCAATGCGACTGAAGACTGCAGGAGTCACTCCGAAATACTCTAAAAGGTTGCACGCTCGCTTGAAATCAAGTCTAGAGCTCGAAGCATCTTTGTTGGTAATCTCGTTCTTCGGAGCCATGATAAAACGAGGATGAATGTCAAGAATAAATAATTTGTCCTTATTTATACAAATCAAAGCAACTCTTTACATTCCTCGTTGGAAACTGCTCACTCGGGAAGATGAAGAAACATTTGAAAGTTATGAGAAAGAAATTTATTGTGACGGTTAAGTATTGACCGACATTATTTTTTTTTTTTGAACTTTACGCTGACTGTTGGATATCCCGAATTTTACGCTGACCGGCCAAATCTCAACTTTTACGCTTCTGTTCAAAGTGTTTCAAATTTTGGAGACATTTGAAAACTTTGAAGGGGGTCTTGTAGGAGCGTAAAAGTGCTTCACAGAAAGGGTCAAAGTGACAGATCATTCTACTCAAATTGATCCCCTTTATGCCAAGGAGAGGCTAATGGTTTTACGCCTAAGCAGGCTAACCGCTTTTACGCTCGGGTCTACATCCATCGTTTTACGCCTAGGACAGGCTAGCCTCTTTACGCTGGACAAAGTTGTCAAGTCTTGCATTTAATGCAAGCTCTGACATGAAGATTTTAATGATGGCATATATCACAGAATTCAAAGGGATTTGTTTTATACAAAGACCAATGTTGTCGTTTAGTATATAGATTGAGCTACTTTACGCTCACACTACGGCTTCTTTTACGTACGAAGACTATACGAGCTTTTACGCTCAACAGTTGACGTGTGCGTAAAGTCTATTTGAGCTATCTTTTACGCTCAAGGTTACTTAATAACCAATTTACGCGGGAAGCCTACGTCAAAGCTACTTAACGCTCAATCTATTGCTTTACGCTCAGAGCACATTGGGGCTATTTTATGCCCTATTCTTTCTGATCAATTTGGAACGTGGTTTGCCTACATGGCTTTTATGCCACACATCCCGAAGAACGTGTGTACGTGCATCCTATTCTTACTGAATTGATGGGACACGTGTCAACATATACAGAGGATGACTTTGATCGTGGGTGGCAGTTATAAGCGTAATGGCGGAACTTTAGCTAAGCTTTTACGCACCAGAGCCCAAGTCTATAAATAGACTTATATTTTCTTCTACAGGCACACAGAGACAGGAGAGAATACAAAGATCAGAACTTCGAGATTTTGATTCCCCAGAGCATTCTTCTTCAACCTTTCTTTCAGAACAGAGTGAAGCAAAGCAGGAAAGCATTCGGCCTCGCCTTCAGTGCCCAAGTGCGTCGATACCTTTCTGGTGACTTAGTTCTTCCAAGTTGTTCTACTTCAAGCAGTGATCTTCATCATCATCATATGGTCCAAGGAACAAAGTGATCATTTACAGATCAGACTTCCATAGCAATACTTTCCCAGAATCAAATTTATACTTCTTGTACTTTTTCTCGTTTTATTTTTCAAAAGCCAACTTTTTGTTCGGCATAATTTTGTTAAGTGAAACAAATATAGAATATACCAAGATTTCTCCCCCTTTTGGTATTTAGCAAATAACCATAAAAAAATAAGAACTGGCAAGCACACCAAAAGATACTAGATGAAACTGCATGGAAACTGATAAAACTACTGAATGTCTCAAGAGTCACACATAATAATAAGTCTAATACAACCAAAGTTCATAAAAGCAACTAATCCAAAATGCATAAAACATAAACTACGATCACAGTAGCAGCAGGAAGTAGAAATCCATATCCATCATCGAGCTCGTGAAGGCCCAGCGGCGTCGGATGGATCAGTGAATGAACGACGAGGGTCCACGAAGGTCGCATCCGGATCCAAGTAGCGGATAACCCAAGGGTCATCGATACGATATCCATCGCGAGCAGGGTCCCGCTCCATAGGAATAGGCATAGAAGGATACCGGGACATGGAGTACCGAATATCATGCTGTGAGTTGCTAATGGCACTCATCTGCAAGGTAGTCCGGTAGTCAAGCTGAGTCCAGCGATCATCCTCTAAGGTGAATCGATCGCGAAGCATAGTCTAGAGTGACTCAAGAGTAGCAGGAGGAGGAGGAGGATCATGTCCAAGAGGAGGGGCGTCGGGCTCATCGTCAGAGTGCTCAGACACAACAGGTGTGCCAACTGCTACCTGAAGCCGCCGTGCCTTAGATAGGAAGGCAGGGGCAGGTAAGAACTAGCACTCATCAAGAGGTACACGAAAAGCACGAAAGATCATAGGAAGATACAGAGCATAAACCAAGGATCTTGGTTTCTTCCTAGAATTAATCATCCAGTCCATCATGGTACGTGGAAGATTAAATGGAACTTGAAAGTAGAGGTGATACAAAGCCGAGATTTCAAAGTAGTTAACCTCATCGGTGGATCCTGCTTTAGACAGAATAGTGTTAAAGATAATCCGATGAAGTTCATAAAAATAGTGATTGAGATACTTGGCCAAAAGCTTGTGAGGACGTGTGTTAGGGGTACACAAGTCGTCCTTAAAGCTTTTAAGGGAAGACCCATCGGGAAATTGAAACGATTGAGCTTCAACAAGTTTTTCCCATGAGTTTGGCTCCGGGAGTTCAAGGTGTTCGGCCAAGTCAAAATCATCGAAAGCAATATCAATGCCCGCAACCCGTAAAAAAATATGTGTATCATCATGAGTTAGGTTACAATAGAACATTTGTATATCATTGTGATATATAACCGAGTTGGTGGTGACAAGTTCATCAAGACAAAGATCATGAAAGAGTGAATCATATTGTAAAAAAATAGTAAAATTGATAGGATGACCCGCAAACACCGGACATGTCCGAAAATCACTAAACCATGCATTTGAAGCGTCAAGTGATACAAATATCTGGTCGTCATACGTGTTGGGGTCGAGTGAACGAGGTGAGTTGAACAACGGGTGGATAGGTGGTTGATTGGGTTGTTCAACGGGCGGTTCAACGGGCGGTTCAACACGAAGAGGAGCATTCGAAGAGGATGTACCCTTGGTTCGAAGTCTCTTCCCCCTATTGAACAATCGTGGAGCCATGAAATAATAAAGACAATTGAGGAAATTGAGACGGAGAGAAGTGTTGAAATATACCTCAATGTGATGATGAAATATGAAGGAGAATGGTTAGAGAAGCCTTCTCCTTGAGTTTTGAGAAAAGATATGCTCTAGGAAGGAAGAACTAGGGTTAGGGTTTGGATAAAAAAGTTTGGAGAATTTTAGAAGGTAGCAATGGAGGAGAGAGAAGAGGGGAACCCGAATATATGTGTAAGGATTCTAATGGTCGGAACAGATGTGGACCATTGGATCAACTTTTGATCAGCGGCTGAGGCTGCTCCCGGTTCTGGAATAGCCAAGCCGAATTCGGCCCGAACTCTGGATAGGACAGAGTTCGGCCCGAATTCTGGTTTCTGTAACCAGAACAAAAATTAGGCTGAAACAAGATTTGATTAAGAGAGACCAAAGAAAAATGATAGGTAAATACATATACAAGATTGAGAAAAAACCCAAGTGGAGAATGACAAAAAGTTAACTCTGAAGCAAAGTGAAGTTGGAAAATCTGAATTTTAGCATATGATAAATAAAAATGAACCATGTAATAAACACGGAATTATGCCATAATTCAATATTTTGAAGCTGCCATGGGTTAGCTGCAGGGGCCGGATCCCACCTAGCGGTAGTCCTGAGGACTAGTGCACCGTGTCGCTTAGACTTTTACGCCTTGTTGTCAGAAGGACCCTTTCGGCTTGTACCCATAGCAATTTCATCATAAAAGAATCAAGATATATTCGATATTTATGCAGGTTATTTTAATGAATAACAGCTTCATCCAAAATTCCAACTTCACGACAGAGAAAATTGAAACGCTCTTCGGATAGCTGTTTTGTAATAAAATCTGCTTGCTGATGATCAGTGTCAATAAATTCTAAGTTAATAGTGCCATTTTGTTGATGATTACGTAAAAAGTGGTGATGTATTTCAATGTGTTTTGTACGTGAGTGACATATGGGGTTCTTAGTGAGATTTATAGCACTAGTGTTGTCACAAAATATAAGAATGCACATAAAAGATAAGTTATAATCTTCAAGGGTTTGCTTTATCCACGAAATTTGTGCACAACAACGACCAGCTGTAATATATTCAGCTTCTGTTGTGGATAGTTCGACAGAATTCTGCTTCTTGCTAAACCAAGAGACTAAAGCCTCTCCTAATAAATGACACGTACCGCTCGTACTTTTACGGCCGACCTTACATCCGGCGAAATCAGCATCAGAGTAACCAATGAGGTCAAATGATGTTGACTTGGGATACCATAGGCCCACTATAACCGTACCCTTAAGGTATCGAAAGATACGCTTAACAGCAGTCATGTGTGATTCCTTAGGATTAGCTTGATATCTAGCACACAGGCAAACGCTAACATAATATCAGGGCGACTAGCAGTTAAATAAAGTAGACTGCCTATCATACCTCGATACTTACGTTGATCCACAGGTTTGCCGCATTCATCTGGTTCTAGTTTAGTTGTAGTAGCCATTGGAGTGCTGATTGGTTTGACGTTGTCAAGGTCGAATTTCTTCCGTATGTCCTTTGTATACTTGGACTGACAGATGAAAGTTCCATTTGATGTTTGTTTGACTTGCAGTCCAAGAAAGTAGTTGAGCTCCTCCATCATGCTCATCTCAAACTCGGTCTGTATACACTTGGCAAAATCTTGACAGAGAGTTTCATCAGTAGAACCAAATATAATATCATCAACGTATATTTGCACAAAGAGAATAGTGTCTTTGAAAGATTTTATGAAAAGTGTGGTGTAAATTTTTCCTTTTGAAAATCCTTTTTCAAGCAAGAAATTGCTTAGCCGTTCATACCAAGCTCTAGGGGCTTGTTTGAGGCCATATAGCACTTTCTTCAGCTTGAAAACATGGTTGGGAAATTTATGATTTTCAAAACCAGGGGGTTGTTTTACATAAACTTTCTCCTTAATAAATCCATTCAAGAAAGCACTTTTAACATCCATTTGAAATAATTTGAAATTTTGAAAATTAGCAAATGCACAAAGCATCCGAATGGATTCCAATCTCGCAACAGGAGCATACATCTCATCGTAGTCGATACCTTCCTCTTGGTTGTATCCTTGGGCTACTAGACGAGCTTTGTTGCGTGTAACTGAACCATCTTCATTGACATTGTTTCTAAAACCCATTTAGTACCAATGATCGAGTGATTTATCGGCCTAGGAACGAGTTCCCATACTTGGCTCCTCTCGAATTGGTTGAGTTCCTCTTGCATGGCAGAAATCCAAAATTCATCATTAAAAGCTTCTAAAATGTTTTTCGGCTCAATTTGTGAAATAAAGGCAGTACTGGCAATGGAGTCTCTTAATGATGATCTAGTAGTTACTCCACGTGAAACCTCACCTATTACCAAATTTTCTGGATGTGACGGCTTGAAAGAGAATTTCTTTGGCAAGCCCTCCAGAGAATTGGTTTCGGTGGTGGTATTCATTGGAGTAGAAGTTGATGGCTCAACATCATCATCAAGATTGGCTGCTGCACTGTTATCCTCATCAAAAGTCACATTGGTAGACTCTTCCACAATTAATGAGCGTTTGTTAAACACTCTATATCCCTTGCTCTTGGCAGCATAGCCAAGGAAAATACCATCGTCAGCTTTGGCATCAAATTTGCCTAAGTTGTCTTTGGTGTTAAGGATAAAACATCTACAACCAAAAACTCTAAAATCAAAAACATTTGGGGTTCTTCCAAACCAAAGCTCATAGGGTATTTTCTTCGTAATAGGACGAATAAGCACCCTATTTAAAATATGGCATGCTGTACTGACAGCTTCAGCCCAAAAATATTTCAGAAGTGAGAACTTATTCAACATGACTCTAGCCATATCGCCAAGAGTCCTATTCTTTCGCTCCACAACACCATTTTGTTGAGGAGTTCTTGGACAAAAAAATTCATGATCAAAACCATTAGAGTCACAAAACTTTTCAAAATCAGTATTTTTGAATTCGCCTCCATGATCACTTCGGATTCGAGTAATCATGTAGCCTTTTTCGTTTTGAACTTTCTTAACAAAAATCTTGAAAACTGAAATAGCATCACTTTTATTTGTAAGAAAGAAAACCCAAGTAAATCTAGAAAAGTCATCAACTATAACAAAAGCGTAGAGTTTTTCACCAAGGTTGGCTACTCTACTAGGGCCAAATAAATCCATATAGAGTAATTACAAGGGTCTAGTAGTGCTTACGGAGTTTATGGAATGAAATGAGGACTTGGTTGCCTTATTCAATTCACATTCAGCACATATAGTGTCCATTTTGAATGTGATATCGGGCAAGCCTCTGACTAGCTTCTTAGTCGATAGCCTGGATATAGTATCCATATTGGCATGACCAAGACGCTGGTGCCACAGTAATCTTTCATCCTTATGAGCATATAGGCATCTACCTGCATTGTTAGTATCTCTAGACAGATAGAAAATATAAATGTTATCCTCTCTTATCCCTTCAAAAGCAATGTCTCCCGTATCCTCTCTTATCCCTTCAAAATAAATAAAGCATTTATTTTGTCCAAAGTTAATGTCATATCCATGGTCAGCAAGATGACTAATGGTGAGCCGATTATGCTTTAACTCGGTCACTAGGCAGACATCCTTTATTATGGGAGAGGGAGGATGACCAATAATACCATTACCTATAATATACCCTTTTAGGTTGTTGCCGAAGGATACATATCCTTCTCTCTTCATCGATAGTGATGCAAAAAGATTTGTGTCTCCCGTCATATGCCGCGAGCATCCACTATCGAGTATCCACTTACTCTTAGTTGCGGAAAGAAGGTCCACCTACATCAAGAGTAGATGTGACCTTTGGTACCCAAGTTCTTGAGGGTCCTGAAAAGTTAGTTTTCGGAAACCATGCATATATGTTTCTATCTACTAATCTTCTAACTCTATATTGTGGTGAGATGTATCCATGTAATCCACAATAACTACAAATTGCATTCCTATTTATGTTAGGAGCATGTTGATGATGTCTATATGTAGAGTGGTGAGGAGTAACATGGTGATGATGTCTATATGTAGAGTGATGTGGAGTAGCATAGTGATGATGTCTATATGCGTAAGCAGTATGATGGTGATTTTGTTTTTGTGCAATATAGTGATGATTGTATCTATATGTAGCATGGTGATTATGTGTCATATTGGAGTGAAAATTATTTCTACGTGCATGTGGTTTGTGTGCTTTATGAGAGTGGGTGTACATGAAAGCATGATTGCGTGCTGCAGGTGTATGACATGTTTGACTAGTATGAGAAGGGTTGTGCTTTGTGTGTGTCTCATGTAATTGGGTTTGGGGTTGAGCAACCTATTTTCCCAATATAATCTCTAATTTCTTAGAGATAGCCTGTAGTTCATTAACCTTAGCATTCAAACCATATATCTTAGTAATAGAACTCTTGTGTCTACTCTTTTCTTCAGCAAGCTCCGTGTTGAGTGCTGTGATTTCTTGTGTTTGTTGTTCAATACGTGCTTCGACATCATGTAGGCTTAATTTAAGCCTAGACACCTCATTTGTGACTTCCGTGGGTGAAGTGTCTCTGATGTTATCAAGCAATAAAGAGAGTCTTTGAATTTTGACTTCATGACTTTTGATCTTTTCCTTGGCATGTTTATATTTACCAATGACTTTCTTGTGGTCATCAAGTAAATCGGTGAAGGCATCGCCAAGTTCATCAAAAGTAAAATCATCAAGAGTTTCGTTTGATACCTTGTCGGACGTTGCCATTAGGCACACGTTTGCAGTGTCTTGAGGAGAGTCATTTTCAGCCTCGGAGTCACTAGCTTCGCTTTCATGCCAAATGCTTGTGTTGGCATATTTCTTTGAGGAAGCCTTCTTGTATGGTTTCTCATAACGGTTGCTCTTCTTTAAGAATGGACAGACTTTTCGGACGTGTCCAGTCTTCTTGCAACCGTAGTATGTTGGCTCTTCTTCGTCATCTTCTTGTGGTTCCTTCTTTCTTCGATTGAAGCGAAGGAATTTCTTGAAGTTGCAGACAAGGAGAGCTTGATCATCACCTTCCGAGTTGTCGTCATCCGTCTCTTCGGGGTCAGCCCTTCGTCGGTGAGCTTTGAGGGCGATCTCCTTAGCCTTAGGAGCAGGCTCTTCGAAGTCTTTGAGGTCAAGCTCATGAGTCATCAGTTTTCCTATCAAAATCTCCATGGACGTAGTTGTGAGATCATTTCCTTCTATGATGGCTGTCACCTTAGGGTTCCAAATCTTAGGTAGCCCCTTAAGTATCTTGCGAATCTTTTCGTGATTTGTATATTGTTTGTCGAGCGAAGATAGGGGATTGATGATGTCGAGGAATCTTGTGAACATTTGTGTGATCGTCTCATTTGGCTTCATCTTGAAAGCCTCATATTCTTGAGTGAGACAACTTATCTTTGATTCCTTGACTTGGGTGGTTTCTTCATGCGTCACTTCTAGAAGTCTCTATACTTCGTGAGAGGTGGTGCATGTTGAGACCCTGTTAAACTCATTCCTGTCTATAGCACAGAATAAAGCATTAATAGCTCTTGCGTCTAGACTCGCCTGTTTCTTCTCCTCGTCAGAATATTTGTCATAGGTTTTCTCAACGAGATCACCATTGACAACTATCCTGGCGGGCTTTTTGTAACCATCGGTGACGATGGTCCACAGGTCGAAGTCTAGCGACTTGAGATAAAATCTCATCCTTATTTTTCAATAGGTGTAGTTAGTTCCATCAAATAGGGGAGGCCTATGAGTGGACTGCCCTTCACCGTGATTGGAAATTATGGATTGTGTGGTTGCCATGGATCAGCTCTAGGATGTTAGTCCTTGTTGAGAGAACCTGGCTCTGATACCAATTGAAGAATCAATAGACAACTCTATAGGGGGTGAATAGAGTTTATAACAATAATAGCCAATAAAAAATTAAACTCTTTCACAAGCTGAAAGTAATCAGAGTAAATACGGAAATAAATAAGGAGCAAGAAAGCATACGCAAATACAGCCAATTTTTAACCTGGTTTCCCTCGTGGAGGACTAGTCCAGGCCTGAGAACTCTAGCTCAGGATTAAATTCACTATTTGTGAAATAGTAGTTACACCCCGTGCCTTTTCTTCAGAAGAGCACGTCAACTTCTTACAAAGATCGTAGTGGCGATGCTTGAAATTTTCCAAGCAACTTCTTGAACTCTTTCACAAACTCCTAACTGAAAAGTACTGAGCACTTGAGGCTTAGGGAGCTTGTGGCTAGTAGATGAAGAAGGGTATGGCTTGTATAGGGCTTTAGAGAGAAGAGAAGAGAAGATTGGATGAATGAAAATAAGAGAATTCATGGCCTATTTATAGGATACCAGGTAGGCAGAATTCGGCCAGAATTCTGGTTGGAAATTCAAAAATCTCGCCGTTGGACAACTTGCAACCAGCCAACCCTAAAAATTAGGGTCCTGATTTTTAGGAGGCAGAGTTCGGCCCGAACTCTGTATGGAGGCAGAGTTCGGCCCGAACTCTGTCTCTAGAGCACAGAATGGGTCAATGGGTAAATTGGCTGATTTTGATTTGTATGGAGCTTTTGATTTTGGGTTATGGGTATAGGTTAAGTCTCAGATGCTCAGCACAGCTCAGTTTACATAAGTCTAGACTCAAGAAAATTGTAAAATACAGACTCAAAGATATAATACATTGCAGGAGCGAGCTGTCGTTTGGGTTGTACTGAATGTAATCTTCATGTGTCGTATTGAATTATCACAAGTATCATATAGTCAATTTTATCAATATTTGGTTGACTGTGATTTTGTGTCAACAGATGTAAGGATATATTTGATCAAAATCATCTTGCCCCTTGGGGATAGCGTTGCATTGTGCCACCCTTCTAGTTTTCTTCTAATTTTACTCACCAGACTCTCGAAGTTACTCGCGGTGGACCTCCCATACACCAATAGACAACCAAGGTAGGTGAACGGCGGGAAAGCGACGGCGAAAGATGTGATATTGGAGAGAGTGGCAGTGTGATCCCGCTTGGACTTTTAGTGGACGTATATCACACTTTTGTTAAGGTTGACCCATTGACCAGAACATGAGGTGTACCTTTGCAGCATGTTGTGGATAGCTTATACGGATTCGACGTCTCCGGATGAGAAGATGAGAATATCGTTCGTATAAGCAAGGTGGGTGATAATCGGACAACCGCTAGTGGTGTGGAAGTGGTGGAAGTTCGGTGTTGTAGCCAACTTGTTCAGGTTTCTGCTGAGGGCTTCCGCTGCAATGATGAAGATGGTGGATGATAGAGGGTCTCCTTGCCTGACGTCGCGGCTAGCTTTGAAAAAACCTTCAGGTTGCCCGTTGATCACCGTGGAGAACCAGAAATTGCTTATCGATCTCCAAACAATGTTGGTCCAAATTTTGGAGAAGACAAAGGCTCTGAAGACCCAAATCATGAATTGCCAATCGAGTTTGTCATAGGCCTTTTTCATATCCAGCTTAATAGCTATGTTCACACCTCTAGCTGGAAGCTTCATGCACATAACCAACTCATGGACAAGCATGATGTTATCCTGGATGTTCCTGCCCCGCACAAAGCCGCTCTGCTCTTCAAAAATAATTCTGGAAAGGAGATCAATCATCCAAGTAGCGATAATCTTGGATATGATTTTATTGGTGAAAGAGCAAAGGCTGATCGATCGAAAGTCTTTGAATGTTTTCGGATTCTCCTACTTGGGAATAAGGATCAAGTTAGCACATGAAATAGATCTAGGATACTTGGCACCTTGAAAGAAGGTAATGGAAGCCTCGAGAAGATCAGCTTTGATAATGTCCCAGCATGTACGAAAAAAGTTTTCCATAAACCCGTCCGGTCCAGGGGCGCTATGCACGTTGAGGGACCAAATCGCTTCCTTGATCTCATGTTCGGTGGGGAGGGCTTCTAGTCTTGCGTTGTCATTATCTTCGACGAGGTATGGGATCTCCGCCAGGAGTTCTGCATCTATGGTAATTGTGTTCTTGGCAAATAACCAGGAATAGAAGTTGGAAGCTGCCAATTGGATGCTCCGGTGATCCTTTAGGATGTTTCCATTATCGTCGGTGATCTGGTGTAGGGCAAGCTTCTGTCTGTGACCCTTGACACATGAGTGGAAGAATTTGGAGTTTTTGTCGCCATCGCTGTCCCAAGTGAGTCTGGCTTTCTGTTTCCAAAATTCTATTTTGATCCGCAGATGGAATTTTAAAAGGGCTCTAGTGAAGTTTAAAGCTGATCTGGCTTCAGGGGATTTGTTGGCCGCGTATATGGCTTCTGCTCTGGTCACATCGTCTTCGCTTCTCTCACCGCCTGGAAAATATCCCCGTATGCTTGTTTACTCCAAGCCGTGAGGGCTTTCCTAGTGGCTTTGAGCTTGTCGGCTATGTAAACAAGGGGGTCGAGGGAGTCAACGCTGCTCCAGGCGTCACTAACGATGTTCCTGAAGTACGGATGTTCACTCCAAAAATTGAGAAAGCAAAAGTTCTTTCTCTTTTGGTTCGATTTTCTACTGATCTCGATGAGTAGGGGTGAGTGGTCTGATTCGGTAGAGTTGAGATGCAAGAGGTTGGTGATAATATCCAAATCGTTCCACAGAGAATTGACAAGGGCGTGATCCAGGCGGGAGTATTGCCTGTGGGAGCCCTCTTACATGTTGCACCATATGAAAGTGCTTACGCTGAACTGGAGGGAGGATAGGTGGGCATTGAAGATGAAGGTATTAAAGTCTAGCATAGCCGATGGAAGGGGGGCTGGCCGCCAGATTTCTCTTCCCGGCAAGTGACTATGTTGAAGTCCCTAACGCAAATCTAGGGTTTGTTATTGGGGTTGAGCTAAAGCAGTTCTTCCTAGAGGTTTCTTCGTTCAGGAATATCGCAACTGCCGTGAACTGCAGACAAAAGCAAGCGGGACCTGAGAATAGGATGATCCACCCAGCAAGTGAGGGACTGGGCCGAGTCGTGGATCATATCTAATTTCACATCATTGGAGAAGAGGATCCAAATGTCATGGCAGCTAGCTATCGCCTGATAAAATTTGAGCTGAAGCTGAATAGAATTAAGTTTGTTAGAGGGGATTTTGGGTTTGATGATCACCAAGATGTCAGTTTTGTGAGTTTTCTTGAGACTAATTAATCTTCTCAAGATTGGTTTGTTAGCAAGACCTCTGACATTCTAGGATAGGATGTTAAGCATTAAGGTTACTTTTTTGTAGGAGTTTGTTGAGATTCGTGATTGACCTGGTGGTCCGACCAGCTGTCTCCTTACTTATGTCTATGAGTTGAGCTTTAGGTTTGGGTAAGGGCTTTCCGGTTCTCTTGCTGGCGATTAAAATGGCCTCCTCTGAGGTGAAAGTGTGGGTCTCTCCTGCCGTGTCAATCGAGACACTCAGGGTGCTGCCGGTGGAGAGGATATCGGCGTCAAGAACTTGTTGAGCTCTGTCGACCGATGCTTGACCCAGGATGGTTAAGGAGTCCCCTCTGAAGCTGTTTTCCTGGATGACCTGTTCCAGGTTGGTTAAGGGGTTTGTGCTGATATTGTCTACCGGACTGGATGTGGGGAGAGTGATTTGGAAGGTGGCAATCGTCGCGAGTTGGGGGTTCTCTAACGTGAACGGGGTTGTGGTTGTCTCTTCTAGGGCGTTAACAACTTCGCTACTGCAGACGGGTTCAACTTGGATGTCGCCTTTGGATGGGGGTTCACCAGCTTGGACCTCTTCCTTTGAAGTTGAGGCAAGGCTGTCATATTTGTTGGTTAGGAAGATGGCTAGGGGGTTGGATGGGCCGACTGTTTGGACTGGAGGGGTCTTATCTTGGGGTTCGTTGTGGTCGGGGCTGTCTTCGAATCTGGTATGGGAGTTTGGTTGAGGGGGTGGCGGCAATTGTTAGGGTTTGTTGGTCGATTTATCAGTGGCTGACCTATGACTGCCTCTCCTCTTGAACTCTGGGTGAGCATGATAGCAGTACTTTAAGGAATGACAGCGAATACGACAATGCTTGTAATAGATGATATTGTTGTCGTAGATGATTCATTACGAGAGGATCTTACTGTCAAGCGATATTTGGATGTGGTCTGGCAGGTCTTTTGAGATGTCTAGTTCCATGCAAATCTTAGCGTAGTTCCCCTTGGAGAGGTTGCGAGTTTCTGCCGCTAATGCCAAGAACGTTTCGAAGGAGCTGGCTATCCTTTTCAACGCTGTGGGGGCAAAACAAATGAGGGACAAGTTCGAAAATATGACCCATGCGGAGATGGACATCGAGTCTTCATGAGGATTGAAGTCCGGAGTCCATTTAATGATTTTCATGGACAGGCCATCAATCTTACTTGTGCCTCTGGCCCACACATTAGTGTCGTCGCTAGGCGAGGAGGGGTGGAGGAAAATGTGCCTTGGATCCATGGGGGCGACTTGGTACTCAGACTTGAGGCCCGATCTCGCAATCACTTCCTGGACTCTGGACAGCTTTAGGCATCCGCTCGAGAACTTGAGGACTATGGTGAAGGGGAACGAAGCGGCTAGGGACGAGATCTCAGAAGAGAAGAAAGGCACGACGATCCCTGGTGCTTTAAATCTATGCGCTTTAGGGGAACGCGCGAATACGATCTCTGGCAGCTTAATGGCGGGTAAATCCAGGAGTTTCTTGAAAGAGCGGTCAGGCGGAGCTAATCGGCATAGGACGGGGCAGGGGAAGGGGGGCAGGGAGGATATGGAAGTGTGGGAGGGGGTGGAGAGGGTGGGGGTAGGGGGAGGGCGGATGGTTGAGGGGAAGGGGTAATATGAGAGGGTAAGGAGGCTCGATCGGAGGGAGGGGGGAAGAAGAGTGGGGGAGTGAAGGAGGGTAGAAGGTTGGGACCCGGAGGGCTGCAGGGGGGCAGAAGCAGGTGCGCCATGGCAAGAAGGTCATCAGGGAAGGAGCGGGGCGCCGCTGGAGGAAAAAGGGACCGGGTGGAAGCATGAGAGGTCGCATGAGGATCTGAGGAGGCCGCATGGGGATCCGAACGAATCGAAGGGGCCGCGTAGGAGGATACCGCAAGTGAAGCAGCAAGAGGATCCGAGGGTGCTGCTGGAGAGGTGGCCACATGGAGGAAGGTGGTCGCATGAGAGGAGGCCGCATGAGAGGAGGTCGCATGGGAGAAGGTGGCCGCATGGGAGGTTGTGGTCGCGTGAGAGGAGGCCGCATCGGAGGAGGTGGCCGCATGGGAGGAGGTATCCGTGTGAGAGGTGGCCGCAAGGGAGGGGAAAAAATCATATATATATATATGTATATTAGCTGCCACATGGACCGACGGTAAAAAAAAGAATATATATATATATATATATATATATATATATATATATATATATATATATATATATATATATATATATAAATATATATATATATATATATATATATATATATATATATATATATATATATATTAAATATATATATATATATATATATATATATATATATATATATATATATATATATAAAATATATATATATATTTATATATATCCTGCACCGCCTCAACCGTTTTCAAAATTCGAAATCTTTTGGTTTTTTTTTTTTTTTTTTTGGGTTTTCTGATTGGTTTTTTCCAAACCAAAAAAAAAAAAAAACCACAACGAATTTTGGTTTATGACGCGTAGCGTCAGGATGTCAGTTTAGGGTTCCACCCGCACCTTGTACGAACTCGGGCTATCTCCCGGTTCCAATCTATCTTTATGTTTCAATGAAGGCTTCAGCTATTGTTCCAAATATATATATATATATTATATATATATATATATATATATATATATATATATATATATATATATATATATATATATATATATAAAATATATATTTTATATATATATATATATATATATATATAGAGAGAGAGAGAAAGAGGAAATTATCGACAAAAATATATATATATATAAACCCCACAGCCCCCCTAAACCGAGCCAAAAGCCAACACAATAGTATACACATTTATATATAGATGAGATAGAGCGAGAGAAGGAGGAAATTATCGACAAAATCCTAACCTAAGCCTCTTCCACGCCACCCAGGAACCTTTCTCGACATTGGGGGACCCTCCCCCTTTCCCACTACACCGCCTCACCGGCGCTGAAATGTTGTCGAAGCAGGCCACGCACGCGCTGACAGCACCAGCAACAGTAGCAGTTGCAACAGCGCAGAGGCAGCGTCATCGCCTACTTTAAGGTGAGTTTTCGTTCTTCTCGTTCCATGAAATTTTGATCTGTAAATTCCTATAGATTGCCTATATGACCCTTTAGTAATCCTAGTAGATAGATTCGAGCATAGTTGAATAACCAGCCCCCGAAGTTGACACGAAGTTATCAAAAAAATGTTAAAGACAACAGGACGAAACTGTCCCAATCCCCATGGTTTAGAAGGCGGATTGCACGCAGGAGATCGACAGTTTTTAAAATCCACTTGAACAATCGTGTAAACAACCTGACCTAGTTTAAAACTCATCAAATAGATTATTTTATTCTATATTATATTTTTATTAAAATAGTTCTAAAAATCAAAGAAAAATAGTTTCTAAAAACTCTAAAAATCCCGATACAGAGTCTGTCCCGACAATTCGGGCAACTTGGTCACAACCCGAGGACATCGAAAGGTGCGTACGGATGTTGCAAATGTGTAGTCTTTTACGGAACTCGAATTGGTTGCGTGTGCACGACGAATTCGATGCGTATCCGTCAAAAATTACTATATCGGCCCTTTTGCAAAAAGGTTAATTACTTTGTGGATGTTCATCATCTCGAGAAGAAACTTGTGCCAACAGGACTATGTTATTTTTTTGTCATGTATGCCAAGTTTTGTACGATTCTGAGAAGGTCGACCGGAATGCTGTTTTGGCGGGCCCAAAACCCGATTCGATGGGCAAATTTGTGTATGACCTGCCAGGCCCCAACTTTGGACATACGGTTGGGTTCATATCATCAAACCGAACCTGTAGAGATATAGTTTGATGACTTTAGAGACTGTAGGTATTTCCACGCTTTTTGGTGCAAAGCGGATCCAACGGTGGACATCGTTTTGGCCCAAAATTACTATTTTGCCCCTGTGTCCAGAATTGGACTTATGGATAGCCTATGCTAGCTATTTTGCTTATTTCAAAAATGTTGGCAATGTCTCTTTCAGCATCCAGAGGCATTTACGGAATTTTAGATTTTGTCTCTTTGATTTGACGAGTTGTTTGCTGGACATGTTGCTACCACTAGGCAAGTATACCATGCCTTTTTTTACAGCTTTATTTACATGCTTATTCCTCTCATTATCCAGTTTTTCTAGTTGATTATTGACATGTGTTTTGCTCATAACATGTATACTAGTTGGTTATTTCATTGATAAATAGTGCTTGCTCACAGTTAGCCTTGTAGTTCATATTGGACCTGTTCTCTCATATACTTGATTTGAGTCGTATCGTAGAAGGAGTGTGTTTTAACTAAACTGCTATTTTCTTGTTTCAATTTTCTCAACCTGCAAGACCACACTCGGGATAAGGGTTGACTGTTTGCACCTGCAAGTCCACACTCAGGGTGAAGGTGACTGTCTTGAACTAACCTGCGAGTCCACACTGGGGGCGAGGGTTAGTGATTTGTTCAAACCTACGAGTCCACACTCAGGGCGAGGGTTTGGTATCTGTTGATCTCTTGTTCACCAGTTTTCTTCCCGAAGTTCATTTATGCGTAGTTATTCACATATCTGTGTATTGTTATTGCTTAGTCTTTTCAGTTTATATCCTGGTTTTCTTTATGCATGATAAACTGTTAGATAGGCATGTTTTATGTATCTTGCTAATCCCCTGAGGACCTGATGAACTTGTCACGACCCGCACCTGCTTTTTGGATACAAGTCTGTGTCCAAGTCCAGCCTACGTCGCAGTGTCGGCGGTAGAACGCTGTCTATAAACTCATGGTCACAGAATTCTAGAACAATCAAGACAATCTATATCACATCCACAGAAACCAGAAGATACAACTAACTCAAATGAGTAACAAATAAATACTGAAAGACTGAATAATTAATAATAATATAAAATAAAGTATCAAGTTTATCAAGAATTCAAGTTACGTCCGGTGGACACAAATCTACTACCAGTAGACAGAATAAAATAGAGACATGAAGATAAAATAACAGGATCCAGCTATGTTAAGCATCAATGGCATCCTCAGCTGTAGTGGTACCGTAACGCAGCTCATTTACATGCTCGTCTGCACCTGGCTCAACCTCGGCTAAACCTGAAGAGATCATCAGGTCCTCAGAGGACTAGAAAGATACATAAAATACGCCTACTAATATGACAGTAACATGTATGAAAGATAAGAATAGTGCAAGAAGAATATCTAAGAAACGACATATCATATGGAAATGTAACACTAGACTTGGCTATCAATCAATCGACTAACTCCTATAGATTGTAGTACAATGCTAGATACTCCCAATCTATAGTATTGTCTCAATTATAGTACAATACAAGATACTCTCAATCGAGAATAGCCAATCGTAGTGTCAATCTCCTCTCCTAAAGGAATACAAGGTCAAGTAAAATTCTATAAACTGTAGTACAATAAAAGATACTCCCAATCCATAGAATATCACAAGTCAAGTCAATCAATCAATCAAGTCAAGTCAAGGAAACATGGCTATCAACTCTATCACAAGACACGGTGTACATGAAGAAGACCAATAAACAAGCAAAGGAAAAGAAATAATATCCTATACGTGCACGTAAATCTATAAAATAAATGAGGCATTAGATGATAACCAAGTACAATACGAAAAAAACACAATAGGAAAGGGAAACATGTAAATACTGTAAAGTTTCGGCAATGTATACTTGCATGTGGTCCTGAGCTGCGGATACGGGTCAGAATCCGTATCGAGATCCAAGTAACCTGTTTATGAATTTAGAGTATCAGTAAAACAATTGTAATCCATGGTAAGCTACCTGCTAGTCTCTAGGTCTATTTCTAAGGTTTCTTACTTAAGTCACATTACCCACTATCCTATACAACAACTCAGATATATAAATATATGATCCTTTACATATGATTATTAATCATGTTCGAGATGTTCAGTTACTCCTATACACTGACCCAACACCACCTATTTAAGACATACCACTTTACTTGATGCACTATACTTATATATGGCTGAACTGGATACTTCACTCTTGTTACCTAGGTTCCTAACTTACTTGTATATAGGCACAAGTGACAATACACATTCACTTAACCACTTAAGCTATAGCTTTCATATAATCTGCATATACTGATACTCGTATACTCTTCAAGGTATACTCCTACACATATATTTGTATGTACCACACACACAAACCTCTATCACATAATTTTGTTCACTAAATTGGTATACCATTTATGGCCTATGGAGTTGTATTTGATTTCCCTTGGCTTGAACCCCTACTGTACCTACACAGTTTGGTACTCAAGATACTCATACCCTATGTTGCTGCTATATGCTGCCCTCTACTACCTTTGGTTACTCGAACATCCATGTAACCTGTCCACCCCTGTTTATATATACATGGACAATTGTTATACTCGTTTCAGTTTACTGGACAGAGTCCTTCACTTGGACCTACTCCCACGAGCTTGCATCATCCACAAGTTAGTTCCTACTTGATGTCAGATAAGTAACTAACCTATTAGTTCCAACTGAGACATATGGAATCCTAATATATCAGTCTCAATTAAGGCAAGATATACAAACCAACACATCACCCTATACCCAGGTACATTGGGTCCTTATGTATCCCAAATTATGTTAATGCCATCAATAAGGCAAATACCTGTATAGTTTAAACAAATACCCTATTTGCAATTACATGCGCATTAATGGAACCTGTTGAACCTAGCAGAGTCCTCCTAATTGTTACCCCATGCCTGTTGAACTTTGGATACTAATCTGTATTCGATGTCATATTTCCTAGAGGCACCTATTCTCTGATACATACCTATTCTTGTTACTGCATTTGGTACTTGAGTAACCGGAAACACTCTTATGCTCCTAGATTTCTATACTTGCATCAGTTGTCCGTCCCATTTCCTAACCTACATAATATACTCGAATTTGACACGGATGTATGCACCAAATTCATGTATAGGCGCGATGCTGACACCTCCACCTGTGGGTACCTATATGTTCATATATCCAGGTATCTCCATATATTCGATCCCCTGTTTAGGCAAGCCACTGATACACAACCAAAACTATTCGTGAATACTAATAGGCTTGATACCTACAGAAAACTGTAGCCGTTCCTAGATTAGTCTTTATTAATGATGGTCCACTGTAGGATTTCCTCATTACAGTCAAGAGTACATTTAGTTTACTAACATCATGGCATATATCACCCAAGTCTAATTTGAAGTATATAACAGGGTATCCTTCAATGTCTGATACTCTACTCGTATTGGATGAGGTCCGATACCAAGATCAAAGATTCGGATACAGAGGTTTCTGATACCACATCTCCCCTCTGGCATCAAGCCTACTATACAATGTAATCAATTTAAGTCACACGCATACATCTGATACGCAAGAACTCTGATACACTCACGTACACTGGGACTAAATCCCTATACTGCTACTGCTCTTACTCACGAGGTATTACTGATACATTCTTGCATTCGTATCACACACATACGAACCCCACACTAGCCTCATATGCACTGGGTCAATTCCTTGACAGTAAAATACTTCCTCATAACCCTCTATACAAGTAGTAGTCTACCTACTGCCTGTGTACTTAGGTGCCTATTTTTGTTGTTGCTACAGCCCGACCATGTATCCCCCTTCAATCAAACAGTACTGCTACCTACCATCTAAATCTAAACCTCGATTGCTTCCAGGATACTACTCATATAGCCATCCACCACTCTATATCTACTGATGTTTAGTGCACAAGTGTAGGTACTTTGCCTACTGTTCTGATACTGCCACGAGCCATTTCTAACTATAGCCTTTCCCTCTATCTAGGTACATTACCTACAGTTTATTCCTTCTTGATGCACGCCATATTATACATCCTGACTTGTCATTTAGGCTTCATTTATGGATTACATTTGTCTCAATTAAACGTGATAATTAATTAGGTTTCTAGGAATCAAAAATGGTGGTGGATAAAAAGAGGATGGTTACCTGCTTGAGGAATCGGAACCCCTCTGTTCCGAGCACTTCTCTTGCTAGCAGATCTTCACGAACGGGGGCGCAAGAGGGATTAGGGTTTAGAAAAGTGGATGATTGCTTCCCCCTATATTTATACAATGATGAGATAAAATGAACTTGATTGTGGATTGGAGTTGATCTTGTGAAGGATTAGGAAAGACCTCCCAATCGAATCTGTTCATTTGAACAGAGTTCTATTGGTCGGCTGATACACAAATTTAAATTTGAATATTTTCACTAAGCCCCCTTTAACGATCTAAGTTTACAAACTCTTCTTCTAATGCTAAGCCTATTATATGTATATACATATTCCCCATAATCAGGCTCTAGATATAAAATATATTAGTTTAAAGTATCTATAAAATCCAAAATCACTATCTTGGGTCAAATAATATATGCATAAAAAATATTACTTTCAAAAATTCAGGATGGGGGTTTACAGATCTCTTTAGGTAGTTGATTGCACGGAGTTAGTTAGCTGATCATGAGAGTAGTTGATTACATCTGCAGGATCCAAGTATTTGCTAGTCATATTACTTTGTTCTCCTCTCGTGTTTTATATTTCCTTGTCAAGATATATACTTTGCTTGTTAGCCTAGTTTTATAGACTCATATTATTTTTTGGAGTCTAATCGGACATATATGCTAGTGGGCTGCAGACCATGAACCATAATATTCATTCTTGTTTTATATTGTTCTTGTGGATTGAGATATAGTTTTATCTTGCCATGATTAGGCGTATTACCATAGTCTAGACAACTTATACGTATTCAAGTTGGACTAGAGTCCGCTTGATACGTAGCTGGCTTGCGTACGCACTCGCAACCCAAAAAGTGGGTGCGGGTCGTGACAATGCCTCAGTGGCGTTCCGTCCTTGTAATGTTGAAGACTTCGATGTCCTGAGCTACTGTGTCGCCTGGCCCTATATTTCAAAAGGGAGTTGGAGATGAGGGCTATCACTCCCTTGAGTTCAAATGGGTGCTCTGGCAATGAGAGTGATCACTCTCTTGAGTTCACATAAGTGTCCTGATAGTCTTCTTGGAAAGGAAAACAGTAACATTATTATAGGTATATTTCCACTAACCCCCTCCATAGTTGAAAATTTTCAGTTATAACCATTTCTCTTTACTTGATAATTAATATGTTACCATTTAAGAAAATGGGTTGTTGGGTGATGCAACATTAGTTAATAACATATGAAGTTACTTAATGAATCTTAGTGGGATTTCTTTTAGGCTAGTATACTATTGGTTAACCCTATATATATATATATATATATATTTTTTTTAGGCTAGTATACTATTGGTTAACTCTATATATATATATATATATATATATATATATATATATATATATATATATATATATAAAAATATATATATATATATATATATTTTTTTTTTAACCCTATATATATATATATATATATATTAGGCTAGTATACTATTGGTTAACCCTATATATATATATATAGATTTTTTTTGTTAACCCTATATATATATATATATATATATATATATATATATATATATATATTCCTGAAAGTACAACCGCCATTAAAAGACTAGAAAAAAGCTATAGGGACGTTGGGCTTGTGCTTGCATCTTGTCAATGCCTTCGATAGTTGTCTTCTAACTTCTCTCTCAAGCAAGTCCACCAAAAATTTGATCTCCTCATAACGCCATTTATTTATGTTTTTCCAAAGTACCCAAGTGATCGCTCCGACAACAACCTCCTTTAGATGCAAATTCGGCCTTTTCCACCAAGATTTGAAGTGATTAAGCAGAATAGAGTGGCGCGTAGGTACCTGTAATTCTGTTTTGAAGACTTGCCAGACTTGGGAAGAAAGATCCCCATCTTCGAAGATATGCTCCAACTTCTCCTCCTTCGAATCAATACAACAATAACATTTCGAAGCTAGTTGAGAACCCATGCTTCTCACATTCTCATCAGTCGGTAACTTATTATGAAGAAGCCTCCATAGTAAAATGGACCACTTTGCTGGCATGCACGAACTCTATATATGTAAGAAATGTGGTTGTTGAGCTGTTGGGATCCTAATCGCCTTCCACGTCGCAGATACTGTAAACTTGCCCGATGTTGTCGACGTCCAAACCCAGTCACCATTAGCATTGGTTATATACTGATTTGTGACCTCACGACCTTTAAGTAATCTCTGCCATACATGTGAGCATTTCTGCGGGGCTCCTGAATAGTCCAAAGGCTGATATTTGCAATATCTAGCTTTAATAAACCGCTGCCATAGCCCATCTTGTGTTTTTAGTTTCCACCACAGCTTGGCTGTAAATGTATATATGGTTTCTTGCAGACTTCTCAACCCAAGACCAGCTTCATCAATCGGCTGTGCCATAGATTTCCAACTCGCCCAAATATGTTTCTGAACACCTTCACTAGTACCCCAAACAAATCTCACAAACATGTCCTCTAGACGATTGAGAACTGTTTGGGGAGGATTGCAAGCCAATAAAGTGTACATAGGAATTGATGATAGAACTGATTTAATAAATGTCAGTTTACCTCCATAAGAAAGCGTCTTCTGCTGCCACCCTTCCAACCTTCGTCGCACTTTCTGAATTAGCTCCTCATAAAGAGACGCATTCTTCATACCCAATGACATTGGACATCCCAAGTATGTAAATGGAAGTGTTTTGATCACGAAACCAGAAATGGCATGGAGCTCCTCTTGTCTATCAAAGTTAGGAGATACGTAAATGGAGGATTTAACTGCATTTACCTGCTGTCCAAAGACGCATTCATATCATCGCAACAACCCATGTATGAGCTGTACAGAGCGGACATCTCCCAACAAAATGATTAGAATATTATCTGCAAATGCCAAGTTACTGACTGCCGGGCAACCACTAGGGAAATAATAATATTAAAATGATTTATTCTCCAACAATTTGTTAAGGTTTCTGGATATAACTCCCACAGCAAGGATGAAAAAAGCTGGTGACCGTGGATCACCCTGACGTAAGCCCCGAAATGCTTGAAAGAAACCGGATGTTACTCCGTTAATAATGGTGGAGTACCACACATTGTTGATCAATCTGAAAACCATACTGATCCACTACTCATCAAATCCAAATCTTCGCATAACAGTCATTAAGAACCTCCAGTCTAACCTGTCATAGGCTTTAGTCATGTCGAGCTTGATAGCTATATTGCCTCCTCTATGTTTGGTATTCACAATGCTGACCATTTCTTGAGCTAATAAGATATTGTCAACGATCTCCCTTTCCTTCACGAATCCACTTTGTTCAAGTGAGATCAGTCTAGGAAAAATAGGGCCCAACCTTCGAGCCAACAGTTTAGACATAATTTTATTTAGCACATTATATAAACTAATAGGACGAAAGTCCGACATTGATGAGGGGTTGGTGTTCTTAGGAGTTAATACCAGGGCCATACTTGTAATGGATTTAGGTAGCTCAAAGCCTACAACGATAATGAGACTGCCTCCAAGATGTCATCAACAACTATACTCCAGTATTTGGTGAAAAACAAGGCCATGAATCCATCAAGCCCTCCAGCGCTCTATATATCCATACTGTGAATGGTGTCAAACGGCTCCTCCTTGGTAGGCGTCGCAATAAGCACTGCATTATCTTCTTCAGAAAGAATTTGGAGAATAGCCTTCACAAGATCGGCATCATCAATAGTCGCAGCACTTTTATATTGGTCTTCAAAGTATACATTTGCCACGTGCTGTATATTATTTAAATCCTGCTTGCGTACCCCACCTGCATCAAGGATGTGATGAATCCTCAGCTTTCTCTGATTGTTATTGACACAGTCATGAAAGTACCTTGTGTTATGATCCCCTTCAACATCCCAACGAAGACGCGCTTTTTGTTTCCAGAAAGAGTCGACAATGCTGTGCCGCTGCTTCAGTAGAGCAGTAGCTTTATGAAGTTTTATCTGCTTCGTTATGGTTCTGTCAACTTCATACTCCAATTCTGCAGCTAGGACTTGATCCTCCGCTATTGATACTTCCTGAAATATATTGCTAAACGTGAGATAACTCCATACGGACAGAGCCTTCCTGCATACAGTCATTCGCAAACACACCCTAATAAGCCCATTGGGATGTGTGACTGAGCTCCAGGCCTTCTCCACCACATGCATAAAAGCTTCATGCTTAGTCCAAAAGACAAGGAATCTAAAGCTCCTTCATCCTCCTTTAAGATGTGATAGAAGCTTAATTAGAAATGGGGCATAATCAGACTCGGATCGATTTAAGTGCTCCTCCATGGTTAATGGTGCCAGGCTAAGCCAATCAGAAGTAACCATCATTCTATCTATCCTTGATCCTTGTCTATCCCCTACTTTAGACTTGAACTAAGTGAACTGGCTTCCAGAAAAAAGAAGGTTAGTTAAACCTGCCGCCATTTGGAAGTTAAGAAATTCTTGTATAGAAAGTTGGCAAGGAGCCCTTCCTCTAATCTTCTCATCCGATTTAGCAATTGCATTAAAATTGCCACCCACCGCCCAAGGGAGACTATATCCAGATCGTAGTTGAAGCAATCGGTCCCAAAGCTCTCTCCGACCTTCATTCTTATTATGGCCATGAACAAACGTAAACATAATAGGCAACTGCAGGAACTCATTTTGGAAAGAGACAACAACTGTTTGTTCAAAAGAGTCTAATAGGGAAAGGGAGCATCCCGACTTCGTCATGACCTATATATTTCCTCAGTCATTACTGAAAGCCTTCTCAAATCCTAACTTTAGTTGATAATGAAATAGTTGATTTTTTGTTAATTTTGGCTCAATTATAGTTAGCAATTGAACTTTGTTCACTCGACATAGATTCTTCAGTCTTTTAAGAGCCATCTTGTCAGCCACTCCCTTAATATTCCAACATAAAATATTAAACATTAGCGGGGACATAGGTTTTACCGGATTTAATGGAGGAGTTGACCGACCGGAGGACACGATCGGTTGGCTCTGGGAGTTTCTTCTTCCTCTTTTGGATGATCGGTGGTCTGGCATCATCTGCACTGCCTCGGGCTTGTTCAGCAGCTGTCTCATCTGCCCAGCTACGAAGTTCCCCTTCCTCTTCACTGTCGCTCGCCTCCCTTGAACATTTTCAGTCTCCGAAAGATCGGTATCTCTCTCTATGTCTTCTGCATTGACAAGTTGATCCCCATCTGTGTCATGGAGGAGCTCCCGGACCGGAGCAATCCCATCCACTGAGTCATGGGGGACCTCCCGGACCGGAGCAATCCCATCCATTTTGGTGGCTAGTGTCCCATCATCAGTAGAGACCGACGGGTCTGCTTTAATTAGTGTTTGGTTATTAACCAACGGGCATTGCGTGGGTGGCTCCATCTCAGGTTGTACGTGCTTGCTCGATTGGCCAACTATTTCTCTTTGAAGAATGTGTGTTATATTGGGGGAAGGAGTTTACTGACTTCGGGGATCAGGTTTATCTTGATGAGGTTCTTTGCCTTTGTCCTTGTGTTTAAACTTGCAGGTATCAATTAAATGCCCCTGGTGACGGCAATGAGAGCAGTAAAGGGTGGTGGACTCATAATCAATTAACTGCCAAAAACAGCCACTAGGCAAATTAATTCTTATACGATGTTGCAGGGGTTTAGAAGCATCGATTTCCATGAAAATCATGGCCATACTTGGTCTCGATAATTCTGCTGTCGCCTAATCGATTTTGAGACGATTCCCAAAGACAGAGGCAATTACAAAGAGAGCATCTTTTGCATAAAGATGGTGAGGGAGATTCGGTAACGTAACCCAAACAGGTATCTTCGGTGATTCTTGAGATGGCAAAAATTCAGGATCCCACTTGAAGACTCTCATTGGAGCGCGTGCAATATACCATAATTCTTAAGATCTGAGACGAAGGAAGTCCGACTCATTTGATGGCCGGATGAGTACATGCTTCTCATCTATCACACCCGCCTTGATGGATCCAGTAAACTCAAAGCCAGAGAATGCCTTACGAATCATCTCGATCGGAGGCCGTGCTTGTGAGAACTTACCCACCAATGCATACTTTAATGGATCTGAAAGTGCTGCTTCTTCCTCCACAGTGAAGGAGATTGAGGGAACGCCTTTAAAGGAAGTGATCATACACAGTGGAATAATGGTAGCCACAACAGGTGACCCCATCACCGCCTCCGCGAATGAATTGACCGCCATAAAACCCTAACAAAAGACAAGCAGAAGGAGAACCACCGACCGATCAGTTCGGATGGCCCGGAAGGACGCCGGCCCGGCCAGAGGCCACGCCGGTGTCGGTGGATACGAAGAACTAGGGTTTCCTCAGAGGCGACAGCGAAGGAATATATATATATATATATATATGTATATATATATATATATATACACTAGCATATGTGCACGTGCCTTGCACGTATTTTAATATTCTTTTAGTCAATTTAGGAAAACTTTTTAGGATGATCAAGGGGTAGTCTTCACAATTATTAAGTTGTCCTTATTAAAATTAGTGAACCATTCTTAATTAGTATAGATATGTAAGGGTATTTTTAGAATTCAAAAGTTTCACCATCAAGTTTTCCTATTATATAGTAGAATATATATATATATATATATATATATATATATATATATATATATATATATATATAGTAGAATATATATATATATATATATATATATATCGTGTCCCCACACGAGGGGGTCCTACCTCAACATCCCAATCCCTCAGGTAATGCTGAATTTTCTACCGCTACCTTTGGTGGGTCCCACCATGTTCGTTCTGTCTTTTACGCAGCCCCCCTGTTCAATCTGGCTTTTATGCAGCCCCTACCCATTTTGATCTGCATACCCTGGGGCCCACCCAAAGCTATCCTGCGTATTTCCCTTCGTACGCGGACGGAATCTCCTCCCCCCCTGAGTTTTATGCTGGTTCCTCTCTTGTAATGCCCTCCGAGTCTTACGCTTTTCCTTCCTCTCTGAATTCTTCGCAGCTCCCACCTCTTGTAACCCTGGCCCTCACCCCTTCCAGTCTCCATGCTGCTCCCCCCTTGGCCATCCTGCCTCTAGACCCTCGGCGCCCGGCTTGGCCCTCGAGTCTTCTGATTAGGCGCCCCATGACCCCTTAGCTTCTCCGGCCAACCTCACATTGACCCCGACGGCCATGCTCGCTCAGGGCGTAGCCGGTTCGGGGATCTTAGCCGCTACGGATCTGGTCGTGCCTCCCCTTCCTCTCCCGGTGGCGGATAGTAAGCAGGCGATGCCTCCCCCCGAGTGCGGTGCGGTCTTTGCCCTGGCCGTCACCGTGGTTGTTCCGTCCCCCTTCCCCTCCGAGGCAGGTTGCTTCCGGCAATCACTATCGCCCCCAACCCCCGCCCCGAGCAAATTCCATCCCTAATTGATCCCTCGCTTTCCGGTGGAGATACTCTGGTTCCTTCCTCGTCCGAAGCAGCTCAGGTGTCTTACGCAGCCAAGCTTCGCCCGGACTTAGCCAAACCGAATGGACTCCTTCTCCCCGACGTCAATCTTCCAGACATTGTGTACTCCCAGGATTCCTATATGTGATTCATCACTTTCATCGACTTGGAATTGACCTCTTTATCATCCTCTTTCCCCCATACATTCATCCTCAAATTTTCTTCAGGCTGTCCCAAACTCTCCAAGGTGTAGGAGACGATAGCCAGCTGGAAACTTTCGACAGATTACCGAGTGGCCCCTCTCAACCCCAGACATATTCTCCTCTACCTATCCTCCGACCTCGTCCACAGGATCGTATGGTCCAAAGGCACATGCAGGATTGACTCCCACCATATGAAGATCATCAAGTGGTCAGTAGGCTTTAGCACCAAAGAAGACTCAGCGAAGGTCGCCACCTGGGTTACCCTGCCTAACCTACCACTCATTTGCTTTGTCCCAGCGGCGCTTAGGCGTATTGCCAATTCCTTCGAAACGTATGTGGCCACGGCCCGTGAGACCAGCAACCTCACCAAGGCCCACTATGCTAAAATCTGTGTGGAACTCGATCTCACATCCGAACTACCCAATTTTATTACGATCGAACTGGGGAACCAGACCCACACCCAACAAATCTACTACGACAACCACATTATATTCTGTAACCACTGCCGTTTAAGAGGTCATCTCCCAAAGCACTGTCACCGTCTCCACCCAGAACTCAAGAAGAAACTAGCCCAGAACGACAAAGTGCCAACAGAGGGAAGGACACCAAAGTCAGCCCTTCTACCTCTTCCAAACTCACACACACGATTCGGCTCCAGCAAAGGCAAGGCAGACAAGAGCGAACACACTAGCAAAGCCTTAACCCCCTTCAATACCCTAGCCCTCGCCCTCTCCAACCAATTCGATGCTCTAGATTCGGGGGACGTAGAATCCCCAACGGAGACAGCGTCTCCCCAAGTCAACCGTGCCCTCACCGACATTTCCCCCTAATCGGAGGGCGTAGAGGCGACCACCGACAACCCCAAAGTAAAGCATAAACTCGCCAACGAAGACCCTGTTGAAGAAGCCCTTACAATCCTAGGGCCAAACCTAGTGCATAGAGGACAACAGGTTCAAGCCGTAGGCTACCCTCTACAGCAAACAATCCTTCTGATTGGGAGCGCTAGTGACTCCTTAGTTATCCCCCCAGATGACCCCATCCTGGACTCCGTCGGGGAGTCGATCGGCCTCCACTCGGACCCACACGAGCAATCAATCCGTGACCATCCTACCTCGACAAAGGAAGAAGCATCAACCTTGGGCGGGGTCAATGTCAAGCGAGGACCCGTTGATACCACAACCATCCAAACTAGATCCGCCGTCAAGCGGAACAAAAAAACCCTACCACTTCTTTAATGCTTAACATCCTATCCTGGAATGTCCGCGGTCTGGGGAACAGCCTACATTAAGGAAAATTACCAGCCTTCAGAAAATCCATAAGATTGATATCTTAATTATTCTAGAACCCAAAATCCCCCCAAAAGATTAAAATCCATCCAGTTGCAGCTGAGCCTCCCACGGCCATAGTTGGCAGACACGATATTTGGATCTTCGGCACAAAGGATATCAACATCGGGATCATCCAGGACTCCCAGTAGGCCCTCCCCTGCTGGTTGGAACACCCCATGCTCTTAGAGCGTGCTATCCTCTACGCGATCTACGGCAGCTGTTATATTACGGAGCAAAAAAACTCTGGAACGATCTCTTCGACATACACCTTCACCACATCAACTCCCCTTGGCTTTGCATTGGAGACTTTAACGCGCTTACATGCAGAGAAGATAAAATCGGAGGTCGCCCCCGCCAATCCCAGCCATGCAAGACTTTAATAACTTCATCTTTAATGCTCATCTTGCCTCCCTCCAGTTTACCGGCAATGCTTTCACCTGGTGCAACATGCAAGAAGGTGACCGTCGTCAATATTCCCGTCTAGACAGAGCCCTCACGAACGACCTCTGGCACGGAATGGGGATCACTACCAACCTGTCCCATCTCAACTCCTCCGAATCTGACCACGCCCCTCTGCTGGTGGAAATTAAAAATAATACTAATCCTCCCAAAAAGAACTTTCAATTCCTCGACTTCTGGACCGAGCACCCCCAATTTTTGGTATCGTCACGAAAGCATGGATTCGAGAGGAATCATCCAACCCCTATCTCGGGTGACCAACAAGCTCAAGGCAACGAGGAAAGCCCTGTCCAATTGGAGCAAACTAGCTTATGGGGACATTTTTTAAGCCGTTCGGATTGCAGAGGACGACGTCACCCGTGTCGAAGCCAGGTTCGCTTCAGATCGGTCCTCGGCGGCCAGGATAGCCCTGAATCTCACCAAGGCTATGCTCAAATTCATGTTCAAAGTGGAGACAAATTTTTGGAAACAGAAAGTGAGGCTGAAATGGGACAGCAAAGGGGATAAAAACTCGAAATACTTCCATGCCTGCGTCAACGGTCGCAGACAGAAGCCAACGATTCACCATACTACTGACGATAATGGAAACATCATTACAGACCAAAAGAGCATCCAGGTAGCCACTACGGAATTCTATTCCAAATTATTCACCAAAAAGACGGTTCATAAAGACAGTTCCTTCCAGGATCAAATTCCCCTTCTCATCAACGATACTGACAACGCCCAGTTGGAACGCCACCCCACTGCCCAGGAAGTGAAAGATGCGGTGTAGGCTCTGAACGAGCACAGTGCACCCAGACCGGACAGCTTTTCGGGGCTCTTCTTTTGCACGTGCTGGAACATCATCAAGCAGGACATCATCGAAGTGGCTATCGCCTTCTTCGAAGGAGCTACATGCCCCAAAGCCATTTCTAGCGCCAACCTGATCCTCATTCCAAAAAAAGAAAACCCAGAGTCCTTTTGCGACTTTCGACCCATCAGTCTGTGAACTTTCACCAACAAGATCATCTCAAAGATCATCGCAACCAGAATGGCTGGATTCCTTCCCAAGATTATCTCTAAGGAGCAAAACGGGTTTGTTCTTGGGAGAAACATCCAAGACAATATTATGCTGGCCCAAGAGTTAATCACCTGTATAAAGTTTCCTGTAAGAGGGGGCAACATCGCCGTCAAAATCGATATGGAGAAAGCTTATGACAAACTGGACTAGCAATTTATGATCTGGGTCTTCAGGGCATTTGGATTCTCTGAAACTTGGACTAACACCGTATGGAAATCCATCAGCAACTCGTGGTTCTCCACGGTCATCAACGGTCAAGCCGAGGGATTCTTCAAACCCAGTCGTAGGATTAGACAAGGCGATCCTCTATCATCCACTGTCTTCATCATAGTGGCAGATGCCCTTAGCAAGAACCTTAACAACATGGTCAGCACTCCGAACTTACAGCACTATCACACATCTAGCGGATGTCCTACCATCACCCACTTGGCTTTTGTCGATGATTTACTCATCTTCTTATCCGGGGACGAAAGAGCGGTAGAAGTGGTCCACAACACCCAGCAGAGGTACTCTACATGCTCCGACCAGAAGATCAATCCTTCCAAAAGCATCATCTATGCCCACCACAGGATCAAAAGAGAGCACGCAATCAGAATTTCAACTTAACATCCTTCTCTGTTGATCATCTCCCGTTCAACTATCTCGGTTGCCCTATTGTGTACGGGAAATCCAATGCTTCTATCTTTGAGAAATTAATCATTAGAATCAGGAACGAACTTGAAGGGTGGCACAATGCCACATTATCCCTAGGCGGCAAGATGATCCTTATCAAATACGTGCTCACCTCCATATCCATCCATAATCTGGCCGCATGCTCTCCGCCTTTGAAGGTTCTTACTTCGATCGAGCAGATCTTTTGTAATTTCTTCTGGGGGCACTGCAACGGCCAAGACAAGCATCACTGGGCGAGCTAGGACTCCATGGCTCATCCTACTGAGGAAGGGGGTTTGGGATTTACCAAACTCACTCATATCGTTAAAGCT
>JANAVB010030219.1:1198428-1275928 GCA_029216955.1 Iris pallida | reverse complement strand
ATTATACAAGATGGGGTATGCTTACTTCCAGACTCTACCCAACTTATAGAAGTTGGCCACCTGTAAAGATCGTCGTCATTACAAGACTTTGTGAAGGAAAATTTCTAGGGAGGGGCACGAGAATAATGGACACTTCTGACCGCAGTCTTGGATTCTAATTGAGCCTCGATAACACCATGACTTTCTTGGTCAATAACAACTATAAGAAAGTTACTACAATCAAACATTACCACTCTAGGGGTTATGCTTCTGACAAGCTGGTAGCGACCTCTTATTTGAATATACTAAGGTGTGTCGGTTCAGAAGGATTCGTTCTACGTCTAACATGGAAAACTAAGAAGTGAGCTTGAAAACTTAGTGAAGAAGAATTTATGGCCAAGTGATGAGAATCGATGATAATTAAAGAACCTAGGCTATTGAATATGATTAGGCAAGTGTTTTGAAAACTCTGTCATAACGACTAATGTGTGTGGGCTGATGTTTGATGTTGTGTAGAAGGCATGAGCTTGCTTGTTGGAAGGCATACGTCATAGTGGTGCTACGTCTTACATAGATCTTGAGTATTCAGTTTAGTTAAGGGAATGGGTCGATATTTGCATAGGTGAAATCGAATAGATCGAATTTGGGTCTCTATGGTTTGTTTTGAGGAAACAATGTGTCATACACGTGGTGTAATTTAAATGGTGCACTGGAAAGTTTGTTTGTGTGGGACATGTATGTCATGTGAGTAGCATGACTAGTCTAGTTCGTGAATGTGAACTTTCTCGAAAGGAAAAGGCTAGTGTTGTGCTTCAATTATCAAAATCACGGTCGAGGATATCAAATGATACGAATATGGGTCGACGTTATGAACCATTGAATTATTAGTCTAATTGGAACCAATCATTTCCAACCACTTGCTAATTCCTAAATCTTTTGTTTCTTAGAGAGGCTTGCGATCTATTTGCCTCAAAAATTTTGCTCTTGATTTAAACAAAAATGATTCTATGATTGACTTGAAGAATTTAGGTTGTAATCTGTTACCGTAGTTATCTAAACGCACGAACAAAGGGATATAAAATGCAAAATAAAAGGTCGTTTCATAAATTCCATACAGACGGAAGAACGGTCACGATTGTAATCCCATTCTGAGAGGTAGAGTATAATAAGTTCAATGTTCTATCCAACTTATAGAAGTTAGTTAATCGGGAAAAGTACAGTAATAGGACTTCTAACAAGGTCAAATTTCAAGGAGGTATATGGGTGTATGAGGTATTTCCAATCATAGTCACGGACTCTATAGGAAGTCTAGGCATTATCTATTTAATATGGCCCATATATTAACTATGTTTGGTCAAGACAGTATGAGAGGTCTTGGTCAAGTATATCTGGAAGCAAGTTGGTACCGAGAGATGCATAACATAGGCTATGAAGAGATACAGTTATGAAATCTATGGAAGAAGAATTAGTGAGCCGAGAGGTGGGGCCTACATAATAGGGGTGAGGGCCTATTTCATCAAGTTTGATTTTATAGTCCCAATATGGCGATAAGCTATGATGGGTTTAACTGAGTCTCAATAGGTTCCCTAATTGGACTTCAACCTTTGATTGCATGAACATTAGATTTTAATCTATAGTGGCTGGAGAAAATTTCGTAGAATTTTAAACCATCCCTATTAGGTTAGGGTAATGTAGAATAGGTTCAAATTCAAGTGGTTGGGCAAATTTCCCTTCGGGTTGGTAGAATAGGTTCTATAAGTCATGAGATGCGCCTTCCGTGACTTTTGTGTTTAAATAGCACACAAGGCCTCTATTGAGTAGCACACTAGTGGCATGTGCGTAGAGCGCTTCGAGTAGATCACAACCATATATTGGCCAAAAGATTTGATTCAAGGTTGGATCTCTAACTGCAGTCGGAAAGTACATCGGTGCTATGGTAAGGGTTATCGCTAGTCCCTTTTGACCTGAAAGTCGTATCCTAATAATAGAGTGCAAGTAGATGTGTTTGAGTGGGACATGATATGTCTACTTGAAGGTGGACTCATTTAAGTTTTGCATATGAATTTTGTTGGAAGGTAACAGCCAGTATTACACTCCAAATATCAAAGTTACGGTAAGGGACACCAAAAGATCTAAAAAGAAAGTGGGAGTTCACGAGTCACTAATTTATCATCCTAATGAGAACCAATTTACCTCAATCAATCGGTGATCCCCTAATTCCTAAAAGTAAGAAAGGCTTACAATCTATTCACTCTAGAGACTAGGACATGGTTTTAGGAATAATGAGGTTAGGAATATTTGAGTCGCGATATCGTACCTTGACCTTTGGTAATAATAAGTCACGATGTGATCGATAACATGATAGGGTAGTTGTGAATCAGTTTCGAGGATCGTACCCCGAGTTCTAATAAATAGAAATGATCGTATACAGTGGTACCTCTGTCGATAAGATGGAATGACCTGCTTGTCCGTGGTATATGAGAGTCTATCGGTGGGATAACGAACTCTAAAGCACGTCATGGAAAAGATCTCTAACTACTAAGTCGTGAATTTTTATTTGTGTCAAACCTGCAGACTATAGTCACAAGGGTTCTAGAGGTATTGAATGTAGTGCTCATGCATCACTGGTTAATTACTAATACAACATAATGACGGGGCGTCATGCTACAGATTTTGGCAAAGCTGGTGTGTTGTTCTAATACTAAGTCACTTCTTTGATAACATAATTTTGTACTTAAAGTAACATCTGCTGAATCTATAATCATGGAATGGGTTTCTACCACAGTCCTTGTAATGCTTGTCCTTGTTTTGGTCTATTCTTCTCTGTCTAAACTGTGGGGGCCTCGTCAAGTAAGGTTTGAGTTAAGGCATACGGGTTGCTAGTTAAGCCAAGAATCAAGATGAATATTTGGAGACTCACAATAATTGATTCCTAGAGATTAGATAGTCTCCTAGGTTCGTGGTTTACCCAAGGATAAGATCTTACTCATTTTTCAAGCTCAAATGACTAGAAGGTCACGATATTAGTATTAGGGTCGAGGGAAGGATGAGCAACTTTAGGCAAGGTTGTAGTTATATGGCTTGGCCGATGGTTGCTATACTTGTGCATATAACTACCATGGCCATGGGGATACTCTGTATCTATCTATCAAATACGAGCGTTCGTCTTTCCAATCAGTGAAAGACAAAAGCAATAAAGAGTTCAAGAAAGATGTCATTGAATACAATTTCGTGATTCAAAAGCGAATGTGTAATTCAAAAGGAATTGTCAATGCAGTCGCGGATGAGATCCTAGATACCTCTATATCTCAATCCACGTGGGATAATCATATGAAGAGCGAACCAAGTGCACTCTGGTTGATCAGACCATAATACATTAATTCTAATTAGACAATATGCTTGTGGACGTCCCCAGTATACATATGTCCTGAATAAGCTCGACAAAGAATAAGCTTGCAAAACTAGGCTATAAATAGCGTCGTCATTCATGGTAGTTTAAAGTATAAGTACGGGAGAATACGTTGAAAGTAGTAATAAATAGTTCGAGTTTCAAAAGGATCTAAGTCTTCTCCGGTATGCTTGTGTATACAGTCGTCCTACTAGTTCTTGTATCAGGCCTTGGTTGACCAATGGGTATGGGCTACAAAATCTTTATATTCTTGGTAAACATCTCTCCTACACTAGCATATATTCATTATCACTTTGTTATAATTTAATAATAGGTTGCAAAGATACGGGTGGTAGGTTGTAGTCATACTACTCAACTTATAAAGTCAACTAATAGAGTAACTGAGGAATATAACACATATACTCGTATGAGTTATCTCCTAACCTCCATATTTAGCATGAAAGAAGATAAAATTTACAGTGAAAGGAATCAAGCAGAAGGAAGTCAAGGTAATTGGACGAAACTTCGAGATTTGGAATCGAGGAAGGAAGTCAAGCTTGTGGATGAGATTCCTATATCCTAATCCTATATGCAGGCTCACATCGGTACAGTAACATAACCGAAGTGACAAACTCGACCTGTGTGGGCCACCACAAAAACATGTAACGTCCCAGTCCCAAAATACTTATGGACTAAGTACGTAAACATGCCAGTTGTATACATACGAAGTATACTCTAATATATAGAACCCCGTATGTATACATAAGCTGTAAAATACAGTAAAACCATGATAACTAAATCTCATCCACAACAATAAAGAATAATATTATAATCAACTCAAGAATTTATCATTTATACATGTAGTTGGGCGGAGACAAATCCACTACCAACCAATTTAAATGAAAGAAGATATACAAGAAAATGATCGAAAAAAATGACAAGACAAACCAAGAGCAATCATCCTCGAAGAAATGGAGAAGATCACAGCCTTGTATAGAACACCTGTGAAAAGTTACAAAGCACACACCTGGAGAGATAACCAGGTCCTCAGAGGGACGTAACAAGATACATAAAGAACATGCCATATAATTTGTGATATATAATAGAGAGTAAAAGGGGATGCATGCAATAGGGTGCCTACCAATTCTACAGTAAAAATATAGTTAAGAACAAACCTTCAACGCATGGACACTCTGGCTCAGGTGCAGGAACTCAGGTATGGTCCCATCAGGATACCAGGGACCTCAAAGCATAACATTCCTCGAATGTCAGAGGCCAGCAGGAAATCAGGTATCAGGATCCAGGACCGTATCTCCAGTGTAGATAACCGACAATAATAGGAAAGTACATACGTGGACCATACGTTAAAGAACTGTTCTTCCCACCCAATACCTAGTAGGGTCACATCCATGACTCATAGAAATCTCTAGTAACTGTCAAGTCTAATAGCATGCAATTCTATTGGCAGTTACTCCTAACCGTTGCATGCCTCATACGTATTGGTGGCCGACCGACTACGCGAGTACGTGTCCTACATGTGACTCACATCACGTGATAAAGTATGTGTCAAGGCCGCATGATATATACCAATACCTCATTAACAAAGGGGTGGTCACTAGACTAAGTCAATGCAAGAAAAATAAATAAAAGCGAGAAAAACGACCGACAAAGTCGCTTGCACCCAAGTGTGACTTGGATGCACAGTTTTATAATATCAACAAATAAAAAATATTGAAAATAACAACTAAAAATAAGAATATATACATCACAAAGTAAGGTGGCAAGGTATCTTTCCTGATTCCGTGTTGTAAATATGAAACGTCGCTCCCGCGTCTACGCCTCCGGAACCCGACGCTCCTAGATAATTAATTAACTAGATTAAGTCACTCCTTACGAAACTTACGATACGACTTAATTAGTCAAAGTAATGCATTAAAATTATATCCAATCTCTCGTGGAACCATTTAGATCCATACAATCACACATAGGTTCCACGAGACATCGAAACACAATTTTAGGGTTTCTAACTTTTTATTAGTCGGTTATGCCCCTACTTCAATAACATAATTAAAAATTATATAAAAATCATAAAAATAATATTTAAACTAATTTTCTACAGATTTATCTCTGAAATTCTAGAATTAATATTTCTAAAGACATTTACGACTAGTTGATTACTAAGTCAGCTAGTCTACCCGAAACTCGCCCGAAACATAGTTATGACTCAAAATTGCTAAAATAACCAAAAATATATTTTAAACAACAATAAAATACTTTATTTTACAAAATAATTTCAGAGGTACAAGGGTTGAGTTATACTACAAATTTGGGACATTCTAGGTCAACTGGTTACCCGAAATTAGCTAGTTTTGACCTACAATTTTCTCGACCAGATTTGAGTTTCTAAAATCATGAAAAAATACTTAAAAATCTTAATTTATGTATATGAACACACATAAAATTCAGTTTCGAGAATAGGCACCAATAACTCATAGTTCCTTCACAATGGGGTTAATTTTGATCCTACCGAAACATGAATATTATGCCTATATTTCATGAAACCTTTATGGATTATTATACATAACTAACATATTTTCTATAGAATATGAGTTCTACAGATTTAATAACATATTTTCTATAGAATTTTAGTAAGGGTTTGAGATGGAAAGATTTGGATTTCTTACCAAAGGTCCGTGCTAGAGAGGTTGTGACGACTTATCCTCGACAAAGCTCCAACCTTTCTCGCTATCTTTGCTTGCTAATCCTCTTTTGGTGAGTATGGAAGAGTTGGCAATGTCTATAGATGGTTGGATGGAGAAGATAGAGTTTTTAGGATTTGTTTTGAGGGATTTGGGGGATGTATGGTGGAGGAGATGAGTTTTTGTGAAGAATGGAGAGATGTGCAATGGAGGAGATGATGTATGGAGGCTATGGGGGGAGAAATGCTGCCGAAAATATGGAGAGGGAAATGGGTGGTCGGCTATGGAGGTGGAAAGAAAGGAGGAATTAAGTTAGGGTTAGGGTTTAGGCTAAGTTGATGTATATATATGAGCTTTATTGTGTTGCATGTATGAAAAGGAGTAGGAATCCTTTTCCTATGTGGTGTTCGGCCATGGGGTAGATTGCTTGGCCAAAATCTATGGTGGGGGCCCACTATGGCATGATTTGGTTGTATGATGAGTTGGCTAATTGATTGGATTGGGGATTTAGAAAGGTCTTTCCTAATATAGAGCTAATTAATTCTATCTAAAAAAATACAATCCAAAATCTGAATTAAATAAAAATATATGGAATTATTAATATTTATTAATGCCCAACATGCCTACATAGGGTTGGGTTTGGCTTGGAAGAGGTTTGGGAAGGTTTGGTGCAACCGGGTCTCCTAAAAAGTCATAAAGGCTTTCTTAACTAATTAATTAAATAAAAATATAACTTGTGCTATAATTTGAATGGTTAACATGCAAGAGATTACAATATGACCATGGCATACCTAACATGGCTAGCATGCTAGTTAAAGTACCCGACTACGCTAGGCATGCCATGCTTTCTTGTCGTTTTGTATATTCAAACTCAACCATGGCTATAGTCCTATTATATAATATAAATAAGATAAAAATAAATTAGAATTAAATAAAATCCAAAAATAATTTAAATATTCCTTTAATTATGAGGGATTTTACAGGCGCCTTCCGGCCTCCATCTGAGCGCACGTCACCTCCCTATCAGGGAGCCATGCGTCCGCTCCCGGAGACTTGCGCCCCCGGCCTCCAACTGTCGGGCGCTCTCCGGGAGTCATGCGCCCTCCAACCTCCAACCGGGCGCATATGCCGCCCCTCTCAGGGAGTCATGCGCCCTCCAACTTACTATTGGGCGCATGCTCCATACCCCCCTCAGGGAGTCATACGCCTGCTCCCGGAGGCCTTGAGCCTTTCCCCCTACTGAGCCAACCCCCCCGTCATCGTTCGGATTCCGTCTTTGCTAGGACCGACGCTTGTCGTACTAATACGATAGGATCCCCCTCATTGAGATGTGCTTCTGTTGCTACCTCGCTCACCCCCCAACCTCTCAACCCGGGCAGCTTCCACCCCTCCTCCCGGTAGCGCCTCGACCCCTTCTAACACTGAGATTCTGCTGCCAGATCGTGTAGCACAGCTACCTCTCCAGTCTGCAGACACTGTGTTGCCTAAGATCGAGTTCCCCTGCCCCTCAGATGGCCTCTCCATCCGAGTGCACATTTTTCCTCGCTGAGATCTTCTTCCTGTCCGTAAGCTTTACGAAGACCTTCATCATAAAATTCCCTTCCAGATGCCCAAAACTCTTATTAGGACAAGCAACGATCGCGGGCTGGGGCCTCGCCTCGGCGTACTAGGTTGCCCCGTTAGATCCCAAACACCTGCTCGTCCACCTCTCCTCTGACCCCAACTACTCCTTAGTCTGGGCCAAAGGCACCACCAGCATCGGCTCACTAAGCGGAAAGATCGCCAAATGAACCCCTAGCTTTAACCCCAAAGTCGACTCGTCGCTCGTCTCGATGTGGATCTCCCTCCCGAACCTCCCCCTTGTCTGCTTTGCCCCGGCTGCTCTTAAGAGAATCGCCAGTTCCTTCGGGACCCTTGTGGCGATCGCTGAAGAAACTTGCAATCTCTCCAAAGGTAACTATACAAGGATTTGCGTAGAACTCGACCTTTCTTCAGATCCTCCCTCTATGATTCAGATCGAGCTCGTAGATCAGACTCACTCTCAGAAGCTTGAGTATGACAACAGCATAATATTTTGCAAGCACTATCAGGTCAGAGGCCATCTCACGAAGCACTGCTTCAAGGCCCACCCGAAGCTTAAGAAGAAAGCTCCGTCTAAGTCGTATCCTCCGAGGATGACCCAGCTCATTCCCTCGGCTCCAATTCTCCCCCTCCCAAACTCCCACTCCTACTTCTTCGACAGCGACGGCACACCCAGTCCCCGCTATCCTTCCCCCTCCGTCGGCATCGGACATCGCTTCCGGCAAGCCATCGGACATCACCCTCAACAACCGGTTTGATATCCTCACCTCCTCCCCTCCAGACGTCGACCAGGCATACCGCCACCCAGACAAGACCCCCCGTGCCGAGGATGAATCATTCGTCGACGAGCAACCGCACAATGTCGCCCCTTTGGGCATAGTTGGGGTGGACCGAATGGCGCTGATCATCCACCCTACCCTTTTCGTTATAGCTACACCATGTTTGCAAAAAGCAAAAAAGTTTGATTACAAACTAAGAAAAGTGTACTACAATAGTACAATTGATTTTTAGGGAAGTACAACTATAGGAATCTGATCAGAAGATGATCACTTTATCCCTTGGACGATGTGATATCGAAGACATGAGCCTCTGGAGGATGCAATAGCAGTTTAGCAGAAGATTATGATAATTCGTGATGCTTTGAGATTGATTTGAAACTCTATTTATAGATTTCTTGAAATAACTGTTTAGCAGTTATTCTGGGTTGCACGCACTTCAGGTTGCATGCCTTCTGTTTACTTGCGCGAGCGGTTGCACTAACTGTTGTAGAAGTGTGGCATCGTTTGATTGAGATGCGTGTGATCGTAGACAGTATAGTGGACACGTTCTGCGAAGTTAGTGGCTTATGTGCCATGTCACCCAGTTCTCGATACTGTTTGATCACCTTGTACGAGCTTTATCAGGTTGCACAGGGGCACAATATAACAACTTGCACGAGCGGTTACACCAACTGCTGTGGACGTATGGCATCGTTTGAATGAGAAGCGCGTGGTCGTGGGCAGAATAGTATGCACACTCTGCGAAGTTGGTGGCTTGCGTACCATATTACCCTATTTCTAAAATAAAAGTTGATCAGGTGGCGCCAACTAGCCAGGTTATGCATGGACGCAACTCAACAACTGGCACCTTTGACTGGGTCTTCTGTGCTGTGCTGATCAATTCTTGTGCCACACAATGACTTGCACGAGCCAGCTATCAGCAATAATTACATGCTGACAAAATCTTCTCGAGCGCTGTATTTTACGGGATTTGAACAGATTTTCCTCGATATACGTGATGTCAGTTGTCAAGCAATGATGATGCCGCTACAACTTTTTGAGGAAGTGCGTCACGTGGCGCTCGTGCAACCTGTTGCCTGTGCAACCTGATGTTGGCGCAACCTGATGTTGTGCAACTTAATGGCCTGGCGCAACATAATGATTTGGTGCCACCTGATGATCGCACATTTTAATGGGTGGCTCAGCTTGATTTTTAGCCTCTACAAGACCCCCTTCAAAGTTTTTGAAACTTAAAAATACTTCAAAGTTTTGAAATACTTTGAATCATGCTAGTTTTTTTTTTGGGTTGCGCCGGTCAACTCAAGCTCAATTCTTCAGCATAGATTGTGTAACTGTTTGGGCTATAAATAGCCGTACCCTTTTGGTGTTTTTTTATTCTTCACATCATTTAGGATTGCTCGAGAGAAACCCAATCTTCTTCTCCTTCTTCCGATCTTTGAGTACTTCGACCGACAATAATGGCACCCAAGCACTCCGCTGCAGTGAAAGGAAAGACTGTGGCCGAGCCATCCACGCGAGCCCCACCCTCCTCACGTCAGGAGATGGCCAACACGACCACGGAAGGTAAGCACTTAATCATAGAACCGATCATCGACTACCCTATTTAGGGTTTGGCCAACTCCTAACGTCGTTCACCCACTCTTTTTAGATTGGGGTGCAACTCATAACTTGTGCCTCCCCTTTTTGGATTTGGTTGCTGTTGACCCATGTTGCATGACGCTTCAAAATATGTGCTGTATTTTGGGCACAACTTTGACGTACTATACGGCAAGACACGACACAACATGATTGCTGCACAACCTGATGGCCGCGCAAGCTGAGTGCGATGTAATATGAGTATCGTGCAACCTGACTGAACAGAGCACTAAATACTCGGTTCATTCCCAACGAAGAACCTATTTATGGGGCGCTCTTTTTCGAAACATCTTTTTCCTTTCTTCCTCGTTAAGTGTTATGCACCCATTTACTGGGAAGACGAAGAGTCGGCGGGAGTCCGACCTTCAATGTATATATAGGCATAAGGCTGCAATCCTTCATCCTTATTCATTCTCATGGCACACAAGGAGAGCATGAAAAAGAAGGCGAACCTCACTGTCGATGGCGAGGCTTCTGAAGAGAAGTCGAATTCTGCACCTACGGCGTATCTGCTGGAAGCCGACCCGTCCCTATGGGCGAAGAACTTCCTGAACTGCTTTGGCCTGACCCTAGCAGTCTTTGTTCATTCCCAAGGTGGGCTATCATCTTTCGAAGATCGTGGCATACTAGAACAGAGGGAAGGATTCCTCTATCTGATGTATCGCTCGGGTATCCACAATATAGAGGAGTTGAGCGCTGCTTTGTGTCAGGCTGATGGCGTAAAGAAGAAATGACATGACATGACATCGTCATTTTTACATAATGGCTATAGTGCCTTGTAGTGTTTGTCTCTTTTTTCTTCTTATTATGAAATAAAAAATAGTTTGACTTTAAGATCCTGGCATATTTGAACTTTTTGTCGCGTAACTGTGTTAACACGTCTCGATGTTGGACATATGTGAGCTTTGTTGTGTAACTGTCTTAATATATCATGTACTTTTTCGGTTCTGACAACATCAACTTCCGAACAACATGTGGCATTTCTTTTCGAAATATACGCCTATGGACGCGCATAACGTTTCAGCTTCAATTGCATATAAATAGTTGCGAGAAGAAAACATTTACTGTATTATTCTCTTCTTTCTGATGTTTACAGGGGACCAACTGACAAAAATTCCCAGAACTGGTATCGGTGATCTTGGATGCTATGAAGTTGAACCACTTTGACACGTACATCGGAGAGCTCAGAACTCTTCATGTTTAAAAGAGCTTCCTCAAGATAGTGGAAAGGGCCTTTATACATGAGAGTTGGATGGTGGAGACACAGAATTAGAAATCATATCACAAGGGTGATCTCATTCCTACTTCTCACGAAGGGTCGTCTTTTCTCCACCAGTTGTATTGACAGCAACTTTTCATCGACCAGCTGCACTCTATCGTTCTTCTCTCGTCTTTCTGAGAGAGAAGACCAGAGTTGATTCTGTTGCCTAGCTCGTTGCTTCAGGTTGAGTCGACAAGGAACTTGCACCAACAAGAAGATCCAAAGATGTAATAGATCTCCATTTGTTATATTTAGAATGAAAATCTAAAATGTAATAGATTTCCATTAAGATGTATCTATATTTTTAAAGAAAGAATAAAGAATGATTTTTCTCTCCTTTATGACTTGATTTGATGCGATGATATAGAAAATAGAATCCAGAGGTAATATGGACGTGAATTCATTTTTCTATTGATAATGTTCAAGTCAGTTGGGACTCAAAGACAGGATATCATGTCTAAAAAGATGATATCTGTCATAATATGGATTTATCATAAAGAAAAGATACCTTTTAAAACATCTGGGTTTCAAAAGACAGAATTGATGATTTGGATGGACTCCATGAGGAAATTTGAGTATTTATTATCTGTAGCTTTATTTACAAGAAAGTAAATAAACGATAATAAATGTAGGCTTTAAAAAGATTGATGAGTGAATAAGTATGCCTTTTCGAGGAAAGGTCACCTCGATTCTCGAGATAGAGAATAAATGAAGACCTCTTCACGAGATGAAAGGAGATGAATGAACGAACATGCTCTTTCGATGAAAGGTTGTTTCGATTCCTGAGACAGAATGTTCGCCCTTTCTGTTTATAAATAGTATGGAACTTTTCTGAGAATATTATTCACCCCTTTTCTTTCATTTGCAAATGTCTTCAGAAGATATGCCTAAGGAGTCGGAAGTCATCTCGAAGATCAAAACTGCCCTCGACACTCCTTCCGACGAGCCTCTGCCACCTACTCAGCCAAAAGTAGGAGAAAGCTCGGTTGTTCCTGGAAAGAAGCATGACATTCTTGCCAAACTTGTGGAACCTGGGAGTGCTGTCGAGAAAGTAGCTTTGAGGAAACCTGCATCTGAATTGTTGGTGTCATCCAACAATAATGTATTCGAGCTCCTTGCAAAATTTGTCTTCGATCAGTAGGGCTCTGGTCCTCGTTGATTTTATGTATTTCCTTTTGTTTGAACTATGCAATAAAAAGAATTTTATTTACATTCTGATTCTCTATGTTGATATCTCTTTGTCTTCAAACATGATATTTCTTGAGAAATTTGCCATTAATGGGCATCATGGCGACTCGACTATCCATACCAGTCAATTGATAAGCTCCATTGGAGAAAACTTTGCTTACAACGTAGGGTCCTTCCCACTTTGCTTCAAATTTGTCTTTGTTCATGTGCGTCATAGTCATAGGATGTCTGACGGTTAGAACTAGTTTTCCTTTCTGAAATGTTCGGACTTTGACTTTAAGGTTGAAGGATTTTGATAGACGAGCTTGGTATAACTTAATATGTTGTTGAGCTAGGAGCAATTTCTCGTCAAGCGCTTTAAGCTCCTGAAGTCTCAGACGATCATTATTTTTGGTTGTGAGTTCATTGGCAATAGCAATCCTTAGGGAAGATATCTGGATTTCCAATGGTAAGACGGCCTCGTATCTGTATACCAAAAAGAAAGGTGTACAGCCTGTAGGAGTACGTATAGTAGTACGGTAATCCTACAGACATTCTCGAAGCTTTTTACTCCAGTTCCGTTTGTTGGTAGAAACAAACTTGTTGAGGAGTTTGATAATGGTCTTGTTAAATGCTTCTACCAACCCGTTAGTTGCAGGATTGTAAGCTGTAGAAGCAACATTATTGATCATGTTGTCATCGTAGAATTGAGTGAACTTTTGACTGATGAATTGTAGCCCATTATCATGAATGATTCACCGAGGAACACCAAATCTGTAGATTATATGATGTTTAATAAAATTGATAACACTGCTTGTCTTGACCTCAGCTAGAGGTATAGCTCATCCTACTTTGAGAAATAATCAGTTATGGCTAATATGAACCGATGTCCTCGAGACGAGGGAGGGTTAATAGGACCAATGACATCCATGCCCCAAGCTTCAAAGGGCCATGATGCTGCCGTCGAGTGAATAAATTCTGATGGTTGATGAATGACGTCAGCATGGACTTGACATGCTCGGTACTTCCTTGCATACTCGATTGCATCAGATACCATCGAGGGCCAATAGTAGCCTATACGGCGAATACGATCATGTAGTTTAGGACCAGGTTGATGTGCGCCACAAACACCGTCATGAGCTTCACGAAGTATTTATTTTGCTTTCTCTCCTGCGAGACAGCGTAGGAGTAAGCCGTCAAACGTTCGTCGGTAGAGTGTCTTTGTAGCATGATTATAATAGAATCTGAGTGACCGCTGACGAATTATTGTAGCCTCCATAGGATCTTCGGGTAAGATATCATGGACCACGAAGTCTATGAAAGGAGTCCTCTAATCTTCACTGAGAGTACAAATTTCAACCGAATTGTTGAATTCCATGTTTATGTTGTTGACTTCAATATTTAAGTTATTCTCGATGCAAAACAACTCTCTATTAGTGATGACGATCATTTGATGCCTTCTTACTGGAATTGCTAACACTGCTGCAAGATTAGCGAGTGCATCAGCCTCTATATTACATGCTCGATGAAGAAGCCTTTGAATGAACTAGCAATCCTGATCGCTGCATCATGATATGGGACCAGAACTTGATGTCGAACTTCGTACGTGCCTCTAAATTGGTTGACAATCAGTTTGGAGTCTCCGTAAACCTCAAGATACTCAATATCTAATTATTTATCCAATTGGAGACCAATGAGCAGAGCGTTGTATTCAGCCACATTATTGGAACACGGCTCATCTAAAGAATAAGCTCTTTGAATAGCTAACCCTTCTGGTGAGAAGAGGACGATTCCAACTCCAGCAACAATAGCACATTTTTGTCTGATTCTGGATGCACCATCAAAGAATAGACGTCATGTAAGAATTTCTTCTGAAATCATGTTGGACTCCAAAATTTTGTTTGGAATCTCGTCGTAGAGTTAAGACGTTTCGGGAACTGGATGAGCTGTCAGAAAGTCAACAAGGGCTTGACCTTTAACAGACTTTTGAGGGACATAAACCATATCATATTGTGCTAACAATATGGCCCATATTGCAAGCCTGGAATTGAGTGTATTGGGCTTCTTCATCAGGACCCGGAGAGGGTTAACTTTAGAAATAACATGAATAGTTTGGCCAGTGATATAATGTCTCGTCTTTTGACTAGTAAACATCAAAGCTAGACATTCTTTTTCCACTGGGGTGTGTCGATGTTCAGCTCCAATCATTGTACGGCTAAGATAATAGATAGCCTGTTCATGACCTTCTTTATTTTTCTGAGCTAATAAAGCATCTAATGAATGGTCTATCGCTCGAACATACATCAGGAAGGGTATTCCTGGGAATGAAGGCACTATAACTGGAGGGTTCATCAAGTACCGCTTTATGTCTTCAAATGCTTGTTATCATTCTTCAGTCCAAATAAAAGATATATCTTTCTTCATGAGTGGAGTGAACGGTCTACAGCGTCCAGAGAGATTTGAGATGAATCTCCTGATGTATGCAAGACGTCCCTGGAGTCCTCGTAGCTTGTTTTAGTTGCATGGAGGAGGCATCTCTTGAATGGCTTTGATCTTCTCAGGATCAACATGTATACCTTTAGAGGTAATGACAAATCCGAGAAATTTGCCACTAGGGACTCCCAGGAATGACTTGGTGGGATTCATCTTAAGTTGATGCTGGCACATTAGTTCGATTATAGTTCTCAAGTCTTGAATGTGGTCTTCCTTTAGACGACTTTTTGACAGCAATATCGTCTAAATAGCATTCAACCGTCTTTCGTAAATGATCACGAAAGATAGTACTCATGGCCCGCTGATAAGTTGCACCAGCATTTTTGAGACCAAATGGCATGACTGTATAGCAATAGACTCCAAGAGAAATGTGAAATGATGTATGTTTCTCATTTTTTGGATGCATCTTGATTTGATTATATCCTGAGAATCCATCTATAAAAGATATACGTTCAAATCCGCAAGTATTGTTGATCATGACATCAGTGATTGGAAAAGGAAATTCGTCTTTGGGACAAGCTTCATTAAGGTCTCTGAAGTCGATGCATACTCGGGCCTTTCCTGTTTTCTTCAAAAATGGGAGAACATTAGCCACCCAGTCCGAATATTGTTCTTCTCTGATGAAGCCACAGACAATGAGCTTCTTGATTTCAGCTTTTATGTCGTCCATTATGTCAGGTCAAAATCAATGCTGTTGTTGCTTGACTGACCTTGCATTTGGCAGAATATTGAGTTTATGGGTAGCAATCTGGGGATCTAATTCCGGCATGTCTTCATAGCTCCAAGCGAATACATTGATGTATTCCCTAATAAGTTGGATAATTTTTTGTTTATCTGCTTCAGGGAGACTTTGCTGACAAATATTGGTTTTGGAAAAGTTTCATCTCCAACATTGACTTGAACCAACGGGTCTTCGGTAGGTAGCTCACATTGCTCGAAGCTAGGATCCTATTGAGTATCCATCCTTTGTGCCTAAGGATTAGATTCAGAGGCTTCGGCAAAGTCTTCATCGTCTTCCGAGAACTCGGCAGTTACCATATTGGAAGATAGAGTCACTTGATGGACGTGCCTAATACTGTGTCTGAATCCTATGAAACAGAATTAGAAGAGTTAGATCGTTCTTCTTCATCAGATTCGGAGGCTTCTGGAGTCGGTATTGGTGAAGTATAACCCAATCCCCACTTCGTTTTGCTTTAATATTGTTGTGATTTTCCTTTTGGAGCAAGGATACGAATAGGAGTTCGCCTTCCTTTTCCGCCATTGAGACCAGCTTTAAAATTATAGCCCATCTTTTGAATGATATCTTTTGATTGCTGACTATAACGACGTAGTTGAAGTCTTCCGTAATCGTGATTTTCTTCTTCATCATTGGGCGTGATCTTCTGTACTGTTCCTTTACTAAAAGTATAGGAAGTTCATCTTTCTTCCTGGATGGAACTAAGAAGAAGGAGTCTTCTATTGGCTCGAGCAATACTTCGTTTTACAGAGGTTGAACTGCTCATATAGTAAGTGGTTCGAAGTTATTTAACATTTCTAAATAACATCGAGTATAATAAAGAACATCAGTATACTGTAAAGGAGATGCTATTTTATTGATTTGTACATTATTATTTATAACATGATTCTTAGCCTTAACAGAAGGCTTAGTAAGGTTGATAACCAGAGGAGGAGAAGGAGGATTTTTCGTCTTAACAGAAGGCTTAGTAAGGTTGATAACTAGAGGAGGAGAAGGAGAAGGAGAAGATGAAGGTTTGTTACGACGAAGGTCGATAACCAGAGGCTCAGAAGGGGTGAGCTCCCTTTGTTCCTTTTCTATAGCTGGAGGCTGTTTGTTTTGAGAGGAAAGATGGATAGTCAAAGCCTGAGAAGAAGAGGGACGAGTAGTACGTCCTTTGACGGGGATCATGAGAAATTTTGAAATATCTTTCTGATCTTCCTCTCTATCCATCGCCAGTACAACCTTCATGAACTCTTCCTTGTACATCTGAGAGTTAGTACAATACGCTTCAATGCCCCTGAAAGGATTTAAGTCGGCTACTCCTTTCTGAGCCTCTCCATTGACATCTACATATTTGAAGCATTGATATAGAGTGGATGGTACAATGTTATGCTCATGCAGAAAGGGTCTTCCCAACAAAGCATTATAAGAGCCATGATTATCGATCACGTAGAAAGTGACCTTTATACAAAGATTGCCTATTCGAACCTTCAGACGAATCTTTCCCAAAGGTTCACATCTTCTAGAATTGAATCCTAAGATTATCGTGATGGTTGCTGAAAGATTGTGTACAGGAATCTTTAATGCATCTAGTAGTCTTTGGCATGATGCTAAGTGCAGACCCAGAATCGATCAAAATGCGATCAACCCTCATGGTATCGACATATCCCGTAAAGTAAAGGGGTCGGTCATGACGATTATCTTCCAACAACATATCATTTTGTGTAAAGGTGATGTTGGGTATCAGTTCCATCACACAATGACAATGAAGGCATGTTTTAGGCTCTTTCTCTGGCTTCTTGAGGAATGTTAGACAAGTATCAGCTTGCATCAAAGCTTCACTCAATGTCTCTCGAGTTTTCTTCGGAAGACGGAGTAGCTCAAAAATTGACAATCTTGCTGGGGTATTAACCAGCTGAGCTAGTATATCAAAGTTATACGGCTTCTCGAGTCCCAAAGTTGAAGTCTTCTTCAATACTTTATCAAAATAGACAGGCTATTTTCCTTTATCTGCTGTCGTCGGTTTGGGAAGAGTTCGTTCTACTAGAGGTGATGAAGCTGATAGAACATTGACAGCAGGAGAAGATAATGCTTGAGGAGCCTCCAGAGCTAGAGCAGGGTTTTTTTGACCTTCTGAATAGTCTCTTAGGTAAGGTTTCCCAGACCTGGTACCAGTTAAGGCTTCTTTTTCAAATACAGGTTCGAAGGATACCATATTGCAACTCTTTGCCTGGATCTTATTTCTGGAAGGTTTCTTTTGGCAAGATGAAGAGTTTGGCCAGTAACCCAAACCAACCCGAGATTGGTTGTGAAAAAGACATAGAGAAAGAGGTACAGGGGATCGCTTTCCATGGTTCAAACCAGAGGCCATTTGTAGATCATATCCTATTTTTGTCATTAGTTCACGAGACTGTGGACTATACAGATGGAAAGCTGGTTGATATTTGGCTTCTGACTTTGATAATGTTGTCTCTGGAGGGGAAGAAGAAGAAAGATTACAACTGCCGAGATGAAGGTAGCAGTTAGCGATGGAAGACAATATTCACCCAACGAAATCATATGACATGATTTTTATTTAGTGGCCATCTTAGACTTGGTGGAGGAAGACTATGTTTCGAAGTCAGCCACTATATCTGGATGATTCTACATAATTTCCCCTTTATCAGTAGACAGAGGAACAAGACCATCAGTTCGTGCAGGTGGAAGATTAACAATCTCCAGAGTAGTTCTAGGAAAGGGAATGACACCGTCCTGGACAAGCTGAGCCAGAAAATCTCTAAACGGTAGAGAGAGGACGTTAGCCATTACAGTTTTCTCGTCTTCTTGGAGAGTGATTGCACCGGAATTGACCATCTCCTGAATTTTACCCTTGAGCACGTAGCATGCTCGAGTTAGATGTCCAATAAATCTGTAGTAAACATAATATTTAGGATGGTCAGTCTTACCAACTTCCTCTGGCCGTTTTGATTTTGGCAGTTGAAGTTTATTGCTCTTGATTTGTCACGACCCTATCCTAAATTGTTGGGTCGAATCGGATCATGCCCAGCCTGTACCGTTGTGAGACGGCGGCAGTAAGCGGTTTCCACTTGCAGGTAATCTCAACAACAACTAAACATTGGTCACAACTTTAATATTTCAAATATTTAAAAAATTTAATTTGTCCAAGATAGAAAGATACAGCTGATAATAAGATACTGAAATAAGATTGCAACTCCAACACAAAAAAAACTAGAAATAAACAACAACTATCTAGATAGCCGGTTCATCGGCCTCGGGATCAATATCCTCCAAGTAGGACTCTGAAAGTATCGCAGGGTAGAGCACCGGATCATAATAGCTATTATACAATAGCTTAGCCTCATCAATGTTACCTATTGGGGGTGGGAAATCCAATCAGAAACAGAGCAAAGTACAATTATAAAATCTGACAATTCAAATAATAATGGGAATTTGAAATCTTAAACAGTTTTGAAATACTTGAACAATACTTTTTAGTAATTTTCCAACAATTGTAAATAATGTGATTTGAATAGGTAATATATATGACCGGCTTGGGTTGTACAATTATATCCTAGCGATACGATACGGCCTATCCCCGTGTGTAAGAGGGGTAAGCTCGTACAATGAGGGATAGTGATACGATACGTACGATACTGCCTATCCCCGTTTTGATTCTGGCAATTGAAGTTTATTGCTCTTAATTAGACAATCAAAGATACTCATGATATCATCTTCATCAAAAGAGTATTCTTCTTTTGGACGTGGTGCTCTTGGTGGTGGTATTGTTGGGGTAGATGTTGGCTGACTTATATTGATAGCTAGAGCTTCCTTACCTTTGAGATTAATAGCCAAAGTCTTTTTGCTCTTACGATAGTTCTGACGGCCACTATTATTTGGTGTAGCGTGTTCATCTTTGTTAAGATTAGGCATTTGAATACCTAATTGTTTGAACTTGTCAGCGCTCTCTTATGTTGCTTTGGCATTCACTATGAAGGAAGGCCAGTCCTGGAACTGTGTTGATCCCATCCACATGTTGATTATAGACAACAAGTTTGATTTGCAAGTATCTATAGTAAAAGCATCTGGAGTTCCGAGAAGCATTTTAAGTACTTCACGGCGAAATCGTTCAATAAAACGTTCAGTAGTTTCATTATGTCGTTGTTTGATTATGATGAGAGGAGACATAGTCATGTCATTGGTTCCTCATAAAATCGTTCCAAGAATATTTGTTTGAAGCCAAAAAAAGAGGTTATACAACCATCTGGTAAACTACGATACTAGTCATATGTTACACCAGCTAAACAGCCAACAAATACTCTAGTAAGAAGAGCATCATTTAGTTGAAGTTGATCAGTCATTACTTCAAAGTGATTGAGGTATTGACTTGGAGATGTGCTGCCATCAAATAGCATAATAGTAGGGGGTTTATATTTAGGAGAAAATTGGACTTCTTTTCATTCTATAGGATAGGGCTGTTTAAACCCAAGCTTTTGCAACCCGACTTTCTGTTTGAAAGCTTCGAATTGAGTACGTAAAATTTTTACAGCCTTATTGGTATCTCCCTGTTGATTGTGGAGCAGTAGATTGATTTGATATGTTAGGAGGGGGTACTGCATGATAAGTACTACCTCTAGCACCAGATTGACTTGGAGCAGCCTGTACTGGTACAGAAGCGGTATGAGGAAACTGTACCCCTAGATCAATATTAATGGGGGCTGATGTTGTTACTGGTTCTTGAGTCGGAATCAGATTCACGACCGGTGGAACTGTATGTTGTGCCATAATGATAGCATGCATGCCTGTCATCATCTCAGCCATGTTATTTAAACTAGCCTCCAAAGCAGCAACTTTTTTCTCTTGATTGTTAGAACTGGAAGCATCTTGAACTTCTGTGGCAACATAAGCATGTTGACACAAAGTCACAGTCAACCAAATATTGACAACATTGACTAAATAATATCTGTAATAATTCAATACGACACACGACGTCTGCATTAAGCTCAAGACAGACGACAGCTCAGCCTCCGCTTCTCAGTTGAATTCGAGTCTGTATTTTACACTTTCTTTGAGTCTAGACTAATGTAATCTGAGTCATGCTGAGCTCTTGAAACTTAGACTATAGCCTACCCAATAATCCCAAGCTCCACCAAACCAGAAATTGCCCAATGGTCCCCTTAGAACCACTCTGTGCTCTGGAGACAGAGTTCGGGCCGAACTCTGCCTCCACACAGAGTTCGGGCCGAACTCTGTCCCCTAGAAATCAAGAACCCTAATTTTAGGGTTAGCTGGTTGCTAGTTGTCCAACGGCCAAATATTTGAATTTTCCTACCCGAATTCTGGACGAATTCTGCCTATAAAAATACTATAAATAGGCCATGAATTCTCTCATTTCAAATCATCCAATCTTCTCTTCTCTTCTCTCTTATAGCTCAAATAAGCCATACCCTTCCCATCTACTAGCCACAAGCCTCCTAAGTCTCGAGTGCTCAGCATCTCTCAGTTAGGATTCTTGTGCAAGAGTTGAAGAAGTCGCTTGGACAATTCCAAGCAAATCGCCACTGCGATCCTCTGTAAGAAGTTGACGTGCTCTTCTGAAGTAAAGGCACAGGTTGTAAACTACTATTTCGTAAATAGTGGATTTAATCCTGAGCTAGAGTTCTCAGGCCTGGACTAGTCCTCCACGAGGGAAACCAGGTTAAAATCGCTGTGTTTGCGTATGCTTTCTTGCTCTTCATTTACTTTCCGCATTTTACTCTGATTATTTATTATTCGTGAAAGAGTTATTTTTAATTGGTTATTTTCTATATAAACTCTATTCACCCCCCTCTAGAGTTGCCATCTGTTCTTCAATTGGTATCAGAGCTCTGTTCTCTTTACAAGGATTTACATCCTAGAGCTGATCCATGGCAACCACACAATCCTTGATTTCCAATTACGGTGAAGGACAGTCCACTCATAGGCCTCCCCTATTTGATGGAACTAACTACACGTATTGGAAAATAAGGATGAGTTTTTATCTCAAGTCTCTAGACTTCGACCTGTGGACAGTCGTCACTAACGGCTACAAAAATCCTGCCTAGGATAGTTGTCAACGGTGATCTCATTGAGGAATCCCATGACAAATATTCTGACGAAAGAGAAGAAACAGGCAAGTCTAGACGCGAGAGCTATTAATGCTTTATTCTGTGCTATAGACAGGAATGAGTTTAACAGGGTATCCACATGCACCACATCTCATGAAGTATAGAAGCTTCTAGAAGTGACACATGAAGGAACCACCCAAGTCAAGGAATCAAAAATCAGTCGTCTTACGCAAGAATACGAAGCATTCAAGATGAAGCCAAACGAGACGATCACACAGATGTTCACAAGATTCCTCGACATCATCAACCCCCTGTCTTCACTTGGAAAGCAATATTCAAATCATGAGAAGATTCACAAGCTGCTTAGGGGGCTATCAAAAATTTGGAACCCTAAGATGACAGCCATCATAGAAGGGAACGATCTCACAACCATGTCAATGGAGACCTTGATGGGTAAGCTCATGACTCACGAGCTTGACCTCAAGGACTTCGAAGAGCCTGCTCCGAAGACTAAGGAGATCGCTCTCAAAGCTCATCGACAAAGGGCTGAGCACGATGAGACTGAAGACGACAACTCGGATGATGAAGACCAAGCTCTCATGGTTCGCAACTTCAAGAAATTCCTTCGCTTCAATAGAAGAAAGAAGGAACCACAAGAAGACGATGAAGAAGAGCCAACTTGCTATGGTTGCAAGAAGACTGGACACGTTCGAAAAGACTGTCCATTCTTGAAGAAAAGCAACCGCTATGAGAAGCCATACAAGAAGACCTCATCAAAGAAATATGCCAACACAAGCATTTGGCATGAAAGTGAAGCGAGTGACTCCGAGGAAGAAAAGGACTCTCCTCAAGATAAAGCAAATGTGTGCCTAATGGCAACTTCCAACAAGGTATCTAACGACACTCTAGACGACTTCTCTTTTGATGAACTTGGCGATGCCTTCACTGATTTACTCAATGATCACAAAAAGGTCATCGGTAAATACAAACATGCCAAGGACAAAATCAAAAGTCTTGAAGACGAAATACAAAGAATTTCTCTATTACTTGATAACATTAGAGACACGACACCCACTGATGACACTAATGAAGTATCCAAGCTTAAATTAAGCTTACATGATGCTGAAACACGTATTGAGCAACAGACACAAGAAATCACAACACTCAACACGTTGCTTGCTGAAGAAAAGAGTAGACACAAGGTTTCAATGACTAAGATATATGGCTTAAATATTAAGGTTGATGAACTGCAAGCTGTTTCTAAGAGATTAGAAACCAAATTGGGAAAACAGGTTGCTCAACCTCAAACCCAATCATATGGGCACAACACCACTCAAGCTAGTCAACCACATCATCCTCATGCAGCACGTAACCATGCTTTTATATACACTAACTTTCATAAAACACAAAAACCACGTGCACGTAAGAACACTTCTCATACTCATCATGCTGCACAAAGACACAACCAACATCACTCTACATATAGAAATCATCACCATGCCATACCATATAGACAAGATCATCATGCCATGCCATATAGACAAATCATCATATCATGCCATATCACCATACTATGCCATATAGACAATATCGGCATACTATGCCACATAGACAATATCAGCATGCCATGCCACATAGACAATATCACCATGTCATGCCACATAGACAACATCACCATGATCACCATGCAAACTCTACACATCATCCACATCATGCTGCCTATAGATATTACTCTCATGCTCCTAGTGTAAATAAAATTTCACCACAATGTAGAGTTAGAAGACTGGTAGACAAAAAGATATATGCATGGTTTTCCGAAAACTATCTTTTCAGGACCCTCAAGAACTTGGGTACCAAAGGTCACATCTACTCTTGATGTAGGTGGACCTTCCCTCCTCAACTGAAAGTAAGTGGATTCTCGATAGTGGATGCTCGTGACATATGACAGGAGACACAAATCTTTCGACAAAACCAGCTCAGCATTAGTCATCTTGCTGATCATGGATATGATATTAACTTTGGACAAAACAATTGCCTCATTTATGATAGGTCAACGGAAGACATTATTTTTGAAGGGAAAAGAGAGGATAACATTTATATTTTCTATCTTTCTATAGATACTAACAATGCAGGTAGATGTTTATATGCCCACAAAGATGCACGATTACTTTGGCACCAGCGTCTTGGTCATGCCAATATGGATACCATATCCAGGTTAGCAACCAAGAAGCTAGTGAGAGGATTGTCCGACATCATATTCAAAAAGGATACGGTATGTGCCGAATGTGAATTGAACAAGGCAACCAAATCCTCATTTCATTCCATCAACTCTGTAAGTACTTCTAGACCCCTGCAACTACTCCATATGGATTTATTTGGTCCTAGTAGAGTAGCTAGTCTTGGTGGTAAACTTTATGCATTTGTTATTGTTGATGATTTTTCGAGATTTACTTGGGTTTTCTTTCTCACAAACAAAAGTGATGCTATTTCAGTTTTTAAGATTTTTGTCAAGAAAGTTCAAAACGAAAAAGGCTACATGATCACTCGAATCCGAAGTGACCATGGAGGCGAATTCGAAAATTCTGATTTTGAAAATTTTTGTGATTCTAATGGTTTTGATCATGAATTTTCTTGTCCAAGAACTCCTCAACAAAATGGTGTTGTGGAGCGGAAGAATAGGACTCTCGGCGATATGGCTAGAGTCATGTTGAATAAATTTTCTCTTCCGAAATATTTCTGGGCAGAAGCTGTCAGTACAGCATGCCACATTTTGAATAGGGTGCTTATTCGTCCCATTACGAAGAAAACACCCTATGAGCTTTGGTTTGGGAGAACCCCCAATATTTTTTATTTTAAAGTTTTTGGATGTAGATGTTTTATCCTTAACACCAAAGACAACTTAGGCAAATTTGATGCCAAAGCTGACGATGGTATTTTCCTTGGTTATGCCGCCAAGAGTAAGGGATATAGAGTCTTTAATAAACGCTCACTAATTGTGAAAGAGTCAACAAATGTGACTTTTGATGAAGATAACAGTGCAGCAAGTACTCTTGATGATGACGTTGAGCCATCAACTTCTACTCCAATGAATACTTCCTACCGAAATAAATTCTCTGGAGGGCTTGCCAAAGAAATTCTCTTTCAAGCCTTCTCATCCAAAAAATTTAGTGATAGGTGAAGTTTCACGTGTAGTAACTACCAGATCATCACTAAGAGACTCTATTGCTAGCACTGCCTTTATTTCACAAGTTGAGCCGAAAAATATTTCTGAAGCTTTTAATGATGAATTTTGGATTTCTGCTATGCAAGAAGAACTAACCAATTCGAGAGGAGCCAAGTGTGGGAACTAGTTCCTAGACCAGCTAATCACTCAATAGTTGGTACTAAATGGGTGTTTAGAAACAAAGTGAATGAAGATGGTTCAGTCACACGCAACAAAGCTCGTCTAGTAGCTCAAGGATACAATCAAGAGGAAGGTATCGACTACGATGAGACGTATGCTCCAGTTGCTAGACTAGAATCCATTCGGATGCTTTGTGCATTTGCAAATTATCAAAATTTCAAATTATTTCAAATGGATGTGAAAAGTGCTTTCTTGAATGGATTTATTAAGGAGAAGTTTATGTAAAACAACCCCCTGGCTTTGAAAATCACAAATTTCCCGACCACGTGTTCAAGCTAAAGAAAGCGCTATATGGCCTTAAACAAGTCCCCAGAGCTTGGTATGAAAGGCTAAGCAGTTTCTTGCTTGAGAAAGGTCTTTCAAAAGGGAAAATTGACACTACACTTTTTATAAAATCTTTTAAAGACACTATTCTGTTAATTCAAATTTATGTTGATGATATCATTTTTGGTTCTACTGATGAAACCCTCTGTCAAGAATTTACCAAGTGTATGCAGACAGAATTTGAGATGAGCATGATGGGAGAACTCAACTACTTTCTTGGTCTGCAAGTGAAACAAATGGCTAATAGAACTTTCATCTGTCAGTCGAAGTATACAAAGGACATGCTGAAAAAGTTCGATCTTGACAACGTCAAAACAATCAGCACTCCAATGGCTACTTCAACCAAACTCGAACCAGATGAGAGCAGCAAACCCGTTGATCAACGTAAGTATCGAGGTATGATAGGCAGCTTACTTTATTTAACTGCTAGTCGCCCCGATATCATGTTTAGTGTTTGCCTATGTGCTAGATATCAAGCAAATCCTAAGGAATCACACTTGACCGCTGTTAAGCGTATCTTTCGATACCTTAAGGGTACGGTTACAGTGGGCCTATGGTATCCCAAGTCAACATCATTTGACCTCATTGGTTACTCTGATGCTGATTTCGCTGGATGCAAGGTCGACCGTAAAAGTACAAGCGGCACGTGTCATTTATTAGGAAAGGCTTTAGTCTCTTGGTTTAGCAAGAAACAGAATTCTATCGCACTATCCACAACAGAAGCTGAATACATCGCAGCTGGGCAGTTGTTGTGCACAAATTCTAGTGAATGAAGCAAACCCTTGAAGACTATAATCTATCTTTCATGCACATTCCTATATTCTGTGATAATACTAGTGCTATTAACTTGACTAAGAACCCTATCTGTCACTCACGCACAAAATACATTGAAATTAGACACCACTTTTTGCGTGATCATCAACAAAATGGCACTGATTAACTTAGAGTTTATTGACACTGATCATCAGCTAGCAGACTTCTTTACTAATGCTATTATCCGAAGAGCGCTTCAATTTCCTTTGTCGTAAACTTGGAATTTTAGATGAAGCTGTCATAAATTGAAACTCACCTGCGTAAATATCGATTATATTATGATTCTCATACGATGAACTTGCTATAGGTACAAGCCGAAAGGGCCCTTCTGACAATAAGGTGTAAAAGCCTAAGCGACACGGTGCACTAGTCCACAGGACTACCGCTAGCTGGGATCCGGCCCCTGCAGCTAACCCATGGCAACTTCAAACTATTGAATTATGATATATTTTCTTATTTATTATATGGTTCGTTTTGATTTCTTACTGCTGATTCACTATTTTTCAATTTCATCCTGCTATTTCTTTCATATTGATTGCATCTTTCAAGCTCTTTCTTTCTTATCTTACCTCGGTTCCCATACTTAGCCATTTTTCCATCTTCTGGCCTGTTTTTCAGTTCTAGAACAAGGATCCAGAACTCGGGCCGAACTCTGTCCCCAACAAAGTTCGGGCCGAATTCGGTTCTCATATTCCAGAATCGGGGACAGCCACAGCCGTTTTATCAATTGTGATCCTATGGTCCAGATCTGCTCCTATGGTCCAGATCTGCTCCGACCAAAGCAAACCTCCCTCTTATATTCGGGTTTTCATCTCTCTCCTTCATTCTTACCATCCACCTTCACCTCTCCAAACATATTTTCATAAACCCTAACCCTAGTTTTCTCTCAAAAGTGCTCCATTGCTCATCAAAATCAAGGAGAAGGGCTATTTCCTCATTCTCTTTTACTGTTCATTGTTGATTTAAGGTATAACTCCTTCCCCCTCTCTATTTCAAGTTCTCTATTTGTTTGCAAATGGCTCCTTCGCTTGCCCAATCGTGGGAAGAGGATCCGAACCGAGGGTGCTTCCTCTTCGAATCCTCCTCCTCCTATTGAGCAACTCGTTGAACAACAACAACCCCTTCATCCGTTGTTCAATCCACCTCCTTTCCCGCGACCCTAATACTTATGACGACCGATTGTTTTATGTCGCTAGATGCCTCTAACGAGTGGTTTAGTGACTTTCGGACTCGTGCGGTCTTCGCAGGATATCCCATAAATTTTACTATTTTCTCACAATTTGAATCTTTGTTTCAAGATCTTTGCTTAAATGAGCTAGTGGCTTCAAACTTTGTTATTTATCGTAGCGCCATACAAATGTTCTATTGTAACTTGACTCACGATGCCACTCACATCTATTCCCGGGTTGCCGATATTGATATTGCTTTTGATGCTTCTGAGTTGGGCGAGTATCTTGCACTCTAAGATCTCGATATTTGGGATAAGCTTGTGGAAGCTCGCTAATTCCAATTTGTCGGTAAAACTTCTCTTGAGAGTTTCAAGGAGGAATTATGTGCTCCTAACATAAGTCCTCGCAAGCTTATGGCCAAGCACCTCAACCCGTATTTCTATGAACTTCATCGAATTATTTTTAACACTATTTTGCCAAAGCTGGCTCCACCGATGAAGTTCACCGATGAAGTTACATATTTTAGATCTCTGCTTTGTATCATCTTCATTATCGCATTCCGTTCAATCTTCCACGTACCATGATGGACTGGATGATTAACTGTAGGAAGAAACCTATGAGCCCTGGTTTATCCTTTGTATCTTCATATGGTTTTTCGTGCGTTCATTGTCCCTCTCCATGATTGTCCTTTCTTGCCTGCTCCTGCATTCCTTTCCAAGGCACGACGTCTTCAGGTAGTCGTTGCTTCTCCTGAGCCTTCTGAGCATTCTGATGATGAGGAGCCCGACGCCCCTCCACTTGAACATGATGCGCCACCTACTCCTGCTACTCTTGATTCCATCCAGACCATGCTGAGAGATCGTTTCGCATTGGAGGACGATCGCTGGACTCAGATGGACTATCGGACTACCCTACAGATGAGTGCCCTCAGCAACTCGCTGCACGATATCCGGTATTCCATGTCTCGTCACCCCTTTATGCCCATTCCCATGGAGCGGGATCCTGGTCGCGATGGTTATCGCATTGACGACCCCTGGGTCATGCGTTACCTTGATCCGGATGCTGCTATTGTGGACCCCAGCCGTTCATTCACTGATCACTCAGACTCTGCTGGGCCTTCTCGTGCTCCGTGATGGAGATTGGCTACTATCTGCTGCTGCTGATGATGATGATCTTAGTTGATGCTTTTTGATTTCTAGTTATTTAGTTTGTTTTTGGATTTATGTACTTAGATGTTCTAAAACTCTGATTGTGTGTTTGACATTTGGTTCTGTGTGATGATATTTTATGCTTATCGTAGTTTTATATTTTATGCTAGTGACTCATTTTGATTATTCATATACTGTTTCTTCTCTGCTTGGTGTGGTTGCATCACTATTAATTGTCTATACTGCAGTTTCTATGCTATTCATTATCTGCAGTCTATATTGCTAAATGCCAAAAGGGGGAGAACTATGTATATTCTGGATATCTTTGTTTCTTTCGTATATCTGTGCTTGTTTGTGCTTTTTGGAGATATTATTTATCAGGCCAACAGGTTCAATGTATTATTTACGGGGGAGCTATTGCTTCTAGCTCAGCACCATTCACTGATTACAGGGGAGCTATTATTTCTAGCTCGGCATCGATTATGGGAGGGCTATGTTGCTATAATCAACTGTGTCCAGGTATGAATGTTGAATATACATATATTATTTTGCCAATTATCAATATGGGGGAGATTGTTGACACAAAGTCACAGTCAACCAAATATTGACAACATTGACTAAATAATATCTGTAATAATTTAATACGACACACGACGTCTGCATTAAGCTCAAGACAGACGACAGCTCAGCCTCCGCTTCTCAGTTGAATTCGAGTCTGTATTTTACACTTTCTTTGAGTCTAGACTAATGTAATCTGAGTCATGCTGAGATCTTGAAACTTAGACTATAGCCTACCCAATAATCCCAAGCTCCACCAAACCAGAAATTGCCCAATGGTCCCCTTAGAACCACTCTGTGCTCTGGAGAAAGAGTTCGGGCCGAACTCTGCCTCCACACAGAGTTCGGGCCGAACTCTGTCCCCTAGAAATCAGGAACCCTAATTTTAGGGTTAGCTGGTTGCTAGTTGTCCAACGGCCAAATATTTGAATTTTCCTACCCGAATTCTGGACGAATTCTGCCTATAAAAACACTATAAATAGGCCATGAATTCTCTCATTTCAAATCATCCAATCTTCTCTTCTCTTCTCTCTTATAGCTCAAATAAGCCATACCCTTCCCATCTACTAGCCACAAGCCTCCTAAGTCTCGAGTGCTTAGCATCTCTCAGTTAGGATTCTTGTGCAAGAGTTGAAGAAGTCGCTTGGACAATTCCAAGCAAATCGCCACTACGATCCTCTGTAAGAAGTTGACGTGCTCTTCTGAAGTAAAGGCACGGGTTGTAAACTACTATTTCACAAATAGTGGATTTAATCCTGAGCTATAGTTCTCAGGCCTGGACTAGTCCTCCACGAGGGAAACCAGGTTAAAATCGCTGTGTTTGCGTATGCTTTCTTGCTCTTCATTTACTTTTCGTATTTTACTCTGATTATTTATTATTCGTGAAAGAGTTATTTTTAATTGGTTATTTTCTATATAAACTCTATTCACCCCCCTCTAGAGTTGCCATCTGTTCTTCAAAGCAGTCACTTCTCTAGTTATTGAAGATGAGCTAGTGGAAATGATGGTCTTTCTAGAACTTTCACTATCAGCATCAAAGTCATATAAGGAATCACTCCTAGAATAAGTGATAGGGGTATCATGTTGACTGAGAGAATCTTGGTTGGAAGGAAGATTCCTTTGACCGATTGTGTCTCGGCTTCTTGATCTAGTATGTTGGTATACTCCTTCACCGGATTCATGAATCTGATCTAAGTATTATTGACTGGGATTGCGGGATGCATTACGTCTTGGACGTTCCCCCCCAGTGCTTCGAGATGCCATGTTGACAGAAGCATAGAGTAATTCATCTTCATCTACTAGGATTGGTTCAGGAGTCTGAACATAATTCAAACGGTCAAAGACAGATCGTTTAGCTGACTGACAACAACATTTGATGACAACTTTATGGTGTTGATTGCAATAATGTTCTTGTTATTGGACCACCGCTGGATGGGATGGATTTGCAACCTTCCGCTTCTGTATCAAGAGTTCACGGAGATCACTAACAGGACGAGAAGAAGTTGCAGAAATATTGCCCTTGATGATATTTGGGGCATGGTTCCTGTTCTTGAGGTGTCCCGTACCTTGAGTGTACAAGGACGTGCTAAGTTGATTAGCATAAGTCTTAGGATTTTTCACCTCAGAATTCTTCCTCTGGTGCAAGTTAGGAACTGTTGCAGGTTGCGCTTGATACATTTTTTGTTTTTCCGAGGTTGACCCTAATTGGCACCTGTTGATATAGGTGCGCAAGTCTGACAGGGGTGCTACTTGTGCATCTACTTAAGATACTAGCAGTTTGCCTTGTCGGGATCTTGATATACGTAGGGTCGGTAGATCCCGCCCTAACCTCTTTGGAGTAGGCATAATACCCTTTTGTGTGGAAAGTTCATTCTGAATAGAACCCATTTTCCTGACAAAGATTTGGTTGTCTCTGTTAAGGAGAGTAGGATTTCTATCTGAATCCACTTTTGTGTTGAGAGGTGCAAAAGCGCAATCATCAGTACTTTCCACCCAGTCAACGACTCGAACAGAATGAGGAAAATCTAAAGAGCATTTTTCTTGATTTAATGATTTACCAGTAATTTTCTGACTTGATGATGAAGAGAGAACCACTGAACAGTATTTTCCTTTACGTTGTACTAATGCATAAATATGCGCAGGTTGCGCTAGAGCAAGAACAGGCACAGGTTGCGCCAGTGCAGAATTATGTGCAAGTTGCACCAGAGCAGGAGCAGGCACAGGTTACACCAGGGAAAAAAAGACTAAAGGGCGCTTTCCTTTGTTTTTTCCAGCAGTGTGTCGAGATGAATTTTCCTTCGATTTCAGAATCGAAGAAGTAGAGGGGTTAGCCAAAAGGCTGTTTCCCTTAGGTTGCGCCAAGGTAGCAGTATGCGCAGGTTGTACCAAGGCAGCAGGAATAGGCACAGGTTGCGCCCGGAAGGAAAGGCCAAAGGGCGCTTTTCTTTGTTTAGGACAGCAGTGTGTCGAGACGAACTCTCCTTCGATTTCAGAATCGGACAAGTAGAGGAGTTATCCAAAAGGATGCTTCCTTTAGGTTGCGCCAAGGCAGTAGTATGCGCGGGTTGCGCCAAGACAGCAGGTTGTGCCGTCGAGGACTTAGGAGTCCAGACAGAGCGCGTCTTGCTCTTAACAGCGGCAGTAGTACGCTTGGCACCACCAGCATTGATCATGGCCTCGTAGGCTGTCTGGTCGACTTGAATGACCAAGATCTTCTGCGTCTTGCCGATCGATGCGGTATCACATTGAGTTGTCACTTTCTCGTCGGAGGAGAAAGTCGTCCCCAGCAGAGTCGCCATTTTGTTTACAAAAAACAAAAAGTTTGATTACAAACTAAGAAAAGTGTACAAGAGTACAATTGATTTCTGGGGAAGTACCATTATAGGAATCTGATCAGAAGACGATCACTTTATCCCTTGGACGATGTGATATCGAAGACACGAGCCTCTGGAGGATGTCACAACACTTTAGCAGGAGATTATGATCATTTATGAAGATTTGAGATTGATTTGAAACTCTATTTATAGAGTTCTTGAAATAACTGTTTAGCAGTTATTATGGGTTGTGCACACTTCAGGTTGCGCGCCTTTTGTTCACTTGTACGAGCAGTTGTACTAACTGCTGTGGACGTGTGGCATCGTTTGATTGAGATGCACGTGGTTGTGGACAGTATAGTGGGCACGTTCTACGACGTTAGTGGCTTGCACGCCATGTCACCCTGTTCTGGATACTGTTTGATCACCTTGCGCGAGCTTCATCAGGTTACACGGGGGCACAATGTAACAATTTGTGAAAGCGGTTGTACCAACTGCTGTGGACGTATGGCATCGTTTGAATAAGATGCGGGTGGTCATGGAAGTGTAGTGTGCACGCTCTGCGAAGTTGGTGGCTTGCGCGCCATATCACCCTGCTCCTAAAATAAAAGTTAATCAGGTGGCGCCAACTAGCCAGGTTGCGCATGGGCACAACTCAACAATTGGCGCCTTTTATTGGGTCTTCTGTGTTGTACTGATCAATTCTCGTGCCACACAATAACTTGCACTAGCCAGGTGTCAGCATTAATTATATGTTGACAAAATCTTCTCGAGCGCTGTATTGCATGAGATTCGAACGGATTTTCCTTGATATACGTGCTGTCAGTTGTCAGGCAATAATGATACCGTTACATCTTTTCGAAGAAGTACGCCACGTGGCACTCATGCAACCTGTCGCATATGCAACCTGATGTTGGCGCAACCTGATGTTGTGTAACTTAATGGTCTGGCGCAACATAATGATTTGGCGCCACCTGATGATCGCACACTTTAATGGGTGGCACAGCTTGAGTTTTAGCCTCTACACTCCCCCCTCCTCTGAAAGTGACCCGAGGTCGACCTAACCTCCTTAGGTACCGTTTCCTACGGTCAGGCTCCAAGCTTGCCAAGGACGCCGGCTTCTTGGACCCCTGTAACCTCCTTTGCGCTCTGGCCGAGACGAAGAAAGAGCAAATACCCCCCCGGAGGAGAGCACAGGCAGCACAGTCCAGGGCAACCTAAATACGGTGGATGACGCCTATGCGGCGCCCCTGAGAGCTTCCAAAATCCCCCACAGCAAGAAGAAAAAGAAGCAAGCTCAAGAGCCAACGGCCATGACCACTCGGTCAGCCACAAAGCTCAACCCCAACCCCCTCTCCCCTCCCGGAACCATCCCAATGCTTTACATCCTCTCATGGAATGTTAGAGGGCTGGCCAATAAACCTACCTTGAGGAGGATAATTAGCCTCAAGAAAATCTACCGGATCGACATTCTAGTCATCATCGAACCTAAAATTCTCTACAGAAAACTCAAATCCATCCAACTTCAACTCAGATTCCCGAACGTCGTTACTGGGTGTCATGACATCTGGATCCTCTTCAGCGCCGACTGCATCTTCGGAACAGTTCAGGACTCCAATCAGGCGCTCTCCTGCTGGGTAGAGCACCCCACCCTCATATCCCGATCTCTCCTCTCCGCAGTCCATGGCAGCTGTGACTTCGTCGAGCACAAGCAGCTCTGGAACACCCTGATGGACACCCACCTCCCACTCATCAACCTCCCATGGATATGCCTTAGGGACTTCAACACGATCTCGCGCAGAGAGGAGAAATTCGGGGGGCGACCCCCCCACCCCAGCCGGCAATGAACGACTTCAACACTTTTACTTTCAACGCCCACCTATCCTCCCTCCCCTTCTCCGATAATGCCTTCACCTGGTGCAACATGCAGGAAGGCGCTATAAGACAATACTCCCGGCTGGATCGTGCCTTGATCGACAACCGTTGGTCCGACATGGATCTCATCTCCGACCTCTCTCACCTCAACACTACCGAATCGAATCACTCCTCTCTCCTCAGCGAGATCAGTAGCAACTCCAACCTGATTAAGAAACCTTTCTGATTCCTGGACTTTTGGAGACATCATCCTCAATTTAGGAAAATTGTGACCACCGCTTGGAACTCGACAAGCCACCCCGAACCCCTTGTTAGAGTGGCCGCCAAACTCAAGGCAACCAGGGGCGCTCTATCAATCTGGAGCAAGCTCGTGTTTGGCAACAGCTTCCAAAAGATTAAGTCGACGGAAGCTGACGTCAACCGTGCTGAGATCCGGTACGCCGCGAACGAGTCTTCGAATGCACACGCCGCTCTCAATCTCACCAAAGCTCTCCTCAAGTCTCGGTTGAAGGTTGAGATAGAATTTTGGAAGCAGAAACCAGACTTACCTGGGATATCGATGGCGACAGGAATTTCGCTTTCTTTCACGCCTGCATCAATGTGTTGATACAAAATCACAGTCAACCAAATATTAATAAAATTGACAATATAATATATGTCATAATTCAATATGACACATCAAGACTGAACTCAGTACAAGACGGACGACGGCTCGTACCTGCAGCGTACTATGTTTCGAGTCTGTATTTTACACTTTTCTTGAGCCTTGATAAATGTAAACTGAGTTGCAATGAGCAGTTTGGGCCTTTACCTATGCCTATACCATAAACCAAAATCTCCACCAAAAATAACTAGCCTATTAGAACCATTATGTCTTTTGGAGACAGAGTTCGGGCCGAACTCTGCCTCCACACAGAGTTCGGGCCGAATTCTGTCCCCTAAATTACAGGACCCTAATTTTTAGGGTTTGCTGTATGCCAGTTGTCCAACGGCCAAAAATTTAAATTCTTGACCCAGAATTCTGGCCGAATTCTGCCTATTGCTACTCCTATAAATAGGCCTTGAATTCTCACTTTTTCAATCACCTAATCTTCTCTTCTCTTCTCTCTAAAGCCTTATACAAGCCTTACCCTTCTCATATACTAGCCACAAGCTCCCTAAGCCTCAAAGTGCTCAGTGCTCTTCAGTTAGGAGTTTGTGCAAGAGTTGAAAAGTTGCTTGGAAAATTACAAGCATCGCCACTGCGATCTCTGTAAGAAGTTGACGTGCTCTTCTGAAGTAAAGGCACGGGGTGTAACTACTATTTCACAAATAGTGGATTTAATCCTGAGCTAGAGTTCTCAGGCCTGGACTAGTCCTCCACGAGGGAAACCAGGTTAAAATCGGCTGTGCTTGCGTATGCTTTCTCGCTTTTTATAATTTTCGTATTTACTCTGATTATTTACTATTGGTGAAATAGTTTAATTTTTAATTAGATATTATTGTCATAAACTCTATTCACCCCCCTCTAGAGTTGCCTACTTATTCTTCAATTGGTATCAGAGCTCTGTTCTCTCAACAAGGACTAACATCCTAGAGATGATCCATGGCAACCACACAACCCATGTTTTCTATTCATGGTGAAGGACAGTCCACTCATAGGCCTCCCCTATTTGATGGAACAAACTACACCTATTGGAAAACAAGGATGAGTTTTTATCTCAAGTCGCTAGACTTCGACCTGTCGACCATTGTTACCGATGGTTACAAAAAGCCCGCCAGGATAGTTGTCAATGGTGATCTCGTCGAGAAACCCCACAAATATTCTGACGAGGAAAAGAAACAGTAATGTCTAGACGCGAGAGCTATTAATACTTTATTTTGTGCAATAGACATGAATGAGTTTAACAGGGTCTCAACATGCACCACCTCTCACGAAGTATAGAGACTTCTAGAAGTAACGCATGAAGGAACCACCCAAGTTAAGGAGTCAAAAATAAGTCGTCTCACTCAAGAATATGAGGCGTTCAAGATGAAGCCTAATGAGACGATCACACAAATGTTTACAAGATTCCTCGACATCATCAACCCCTTGTTATCTTTCGGCAAACAATATACAAATTACGAGAAGATCCGCAAGTTACTTAGGGGGCTTTCGAAGATTTGGAACCCTAAGGTGACAGCTATCATAGAAGGCAATGATCTTACCATAATGTTTATGGAGACTTTGATCGAAAAGCTGATGACTCACGAGCTTGACCTCAAAGACTTCGAAGAGCCTGCTCCAAAGGCAAAAGAGATTGCCCTAAAATCTCATCGTCGAAGAGCTGATCTTGAAGAGATCGATGACGACAATTCGGAAGGTGATGATCAAGCTCTCCTTGTCCGCAACTTCTAGAAGTTCCTTTGCTTCAATCGAAGAAAGAAGGAACAACAAGAAGATGACAAAAAAGAACCAACATGCTATGGCTGCAAGAAGACTGGACACGTCCGAAAAGACTGTCCATTCGCAAAGAAAAGCAACCGATATGAGAAGCCCTAGAAGAAGTCTTCCTCAAAAAAATATGCCAACACAAGCATTTGGCATGAAAGCGAAGCTAGTGACTCTGAAGAAGAAAAGGACTCTCCTCAAGACACCGCCAATATATCCCTAATGGCAACATCCGATAAGGTAACTAGTGATACTCTCGATGATTTCACTTTTGATGAACTTGGCGATGAATTCAATGATTTACTAAATGACCACAAGAAATTCATTAGTAAATATAAACATGCCAAGGAGAAGATCAAAAGCTATGAAGTCGAAATTCAAAAACTCTCTTCGTTGCTTGATAATGTTAGAGACACTCCACCCACGGAAGTCACTAATGAGGTGTCTAAGCTTAAGTTAAGCCTACATGATGCCGAAGCACGTATTGAAAAGCAAACACGTGAGATCATAGCACTCAACACTGAGCTTGCTGAAAAAAAGAATAGACACAAGATCTCTATTGCTAAAATTGATGGTTTGAATGCTAAGTGTAATGAACTACATGCTGCCTCTAAGAAATTAGAGATTAGATTTGGAAAACTGGTTGCTCAACCTCAAATCCCAATCACATAAGAGACACACAAAGCACAAGACTACTCAAAATAGTCAAATACGTCATCCACCTACAGCACGTAAACATGCTTACATGTACACGCACTTCTATACAGCACACAAACCACATGTACATAGAAATTATTCTCAAAACTATCATTCTATTGCGACACACAATCATCATGATACACATAGATATAATCATCACTATGTTGCACATAGACAAAATCACCACCATGCTGCATATAGACATAACCATCATCCTGCTGCCACATATAATTACTATCCTGCTATTCCACACAATTCTCACCATGCTACATATAGACATCATCAACATACTCCCAATACAAATAGGCATGCTACTTGCACCTATTGTAGATTACATGGACACATCTCACCATAATGTAGAATTAGGAGATTAGTAGATATAAATCTATATGCATGGGTGCCAAAAACTAACATTTTCGGACCCACAAGAACTTGGGTACCACAGGTCACATCTACTCTTGATGTAGGTGGACCTTCCCTCCTCAACTAAAAGCAAGTGGATTCTCGATAGTGGATGCTCGCAACATATAACAAGAGACGCAAATCTTTTCGCATCATTATCGATGAAGAGGGAAGGGTATGTATCCTTTGGCAACAACTTAAAAGGATACATCATAGGTAATGGTACTATTGGTCATCCTCCTTCTCCTATAATAAAGGATGTTTGTCCTAGTGACCGAGTTAAAGCATAACCTGCTCAGCATAAGTCACCTCGCTGATCATGGATATGATATTAACTTTGGACAAAATAAATAATACATTTATGATAGGTTAACGGGAGACATCGCTTTTGAAGCGATAAGAGAGGATAATATTTACATTTTCTATCTATCTAGAGATACTAACAGTGCAGAGAGATGCCTCTACGTCCACAAGAATGGGAGATTATTGTGGCACCTAGCGTCTTGGTCATGCCAATATGGATACTATATCCAGGCTATCGACAAAGAAGCTAGTAAGAGGCTTGCCCGACATCACATTCAAAAAGGACATGGTATGTGCCGAATGTGAGTTGAATAAGGCAACCAAGTCTTCGTTTCATTCAATTAACACTGTAAGTACTACTAGACCCTTGCAATTACTTTATATGGACTTATTTGGTCCTAGTATAGTAGCCAGTCTTGGTGGAAAACTCTATGCTTTTGTTATTGTAGATAATTTTTCTAGATTCACTTGGGTTTTCTTTCTTTCAAACAAAAGCGATATAATTTCTGTTTTCAAATTTTTGCTAAAAAGGTTCAAAACGAAAAAGGCTACATGATTACTCGAATCCGAAGTGACCATGGAGGCGAATTCGAAAATACTGATTTTGAAAAGTTCTGTGATTCAAATGGTTTTAATCATGAGTTTTCTTGTCCTAGAACTCCTCAACAAAATGGTGTTGTGGAGCGGAAGAATAGGACTCTTGGCGATATGGCTAGAGTCTTGTTGAATAAATTTTCACTTCCAAAATATTTTTGGGCTAAAGCTGTCAGTACAGCGTGCCATATTTTAAAGTGCTCATTCGACCTATTACGAAGAAAACACCCTATAAGCTTTGGTTTGGAAGGACTCCAAATGTTTCATATTTTAGAGTTTTTTGTTGTCGATGTTTTATCCTTAACACCAAAGACAACTTAGACAAATTTGATGCCAAAGCTGACGATGGTATCTTTCTTAGCTATGCTGTCAAGAGCAAGGGATATAGAGTGTTCAACAAACGCTCATTAATTGTTGAAGAGTCTACAAATGTGACTTTTGATGAAGATAATAGTGCAGCAGTCTCTCCTGACGATGAGGTTGAGCCTTCAACTTCTACGCCGATGAATACCACCCCTAAAACCAATTATCTGGAGGGCTTGCCAATGAAATTCTCTTTCAAGCCGTCACATCCAGAAAACTTGGTAATAGGTGTGGTTTCATGCGGAGTAAGTACTCGATCATCGTTAAGAGACTCCATTGCTAGCACTGTCTTCATTTCATAAATTGAGCCTAAAACTGTTTTAGAAGCTTTTAATGATAAATTTTGGATTTCTGCCATGCAAGAAGAACTCAACCAATTCGAGAGGAGCCAGGTCTGAGAACTTGTTCCTAGGCCAGCTAATCATTTGATTATTGGTACAAAATAGGTTTTTCGCAACAAAATAAATGAAGATGGTTTAGTTACACGCAACAAAGCTCGTCTAGTAGCTCAAGGATACAACCAAGAGGAAGGTATCGACTACGATGAGACGTATGCTCCTGTTGCAAGACTGGAATCCATTCGGATGCTTTGTCCATTTGCTAACTTTCAAAATTTTAAATTATTTCAAATGGATGTTAAAAGTGTTTTTCTGAATGGATTTATTAAGGAGGAAGTTTTTGTAAAACAACCCCCTGGTTTTGAAAATCATAAATTTCCTGACCACGTTTTCAAACTCAAGAAAGCGCTATATGGCCTCAAACAAGCCCCTAGAGCTTGGTATGAACGCCTAAGCAATTTCTTGCTAGATAAAGGTTTTTTAAAAGGGAAAATTTACACTACACTGTTTATCAAAAGTTTTCAAAATACGATTCTTTTAGTGCAAATTTATGTAGATAATATCATATTCGATTCTACTGATGAAACTATCTGTCAAGATTTTGCTAAGTGTATGCAGACGAGTTTGAGATGAGCATGATGGGGGAGCTCACCTACATCCTTAGATTGCAAGTCAAACAAACTTCGCAAGGAACTTTCATCAGCCAGTCAAAATACACAAAGGATATGATGAAAAAATTTGATCTTGACAACGTCAAACCAATCAGCACCCCTATGGCTACTTTGACCAAGCTGGAACCTGATGAAAGCGGCAAACCTGTTGATCAACGTAAGTATCGAAGTATGATTAGTAGTTTACTTTATTTAACTGCTAGTCGTCCTGATATCATGTTTAGTGTTTGTCTGTGTGCTTGCTATCAAGCTAGTCCTAAGGAATCACACATATCGGCCGTTAAGCATATCTTTTGATACCTTAAGGGTACTGTTACAGTAGGCTTATGGTATCCCAAATCCATATCCTTTGACCTCATCGGTTATTCGGATGCTAATTTTGCAGGATGCAAAGTCGACCGTAAAAGTACAAGCGACACTGTCATTTATTAGGCAAGGCTCTAGTCTCTTGGTTTAGCAAGAAGCAGAATTCCGTCGCACTATCCACAACAGAAGCTGAATTTATCGCAGATGGTCGTTATTGTGCACAAATTCTGTGGATGAAGCAAACCCTTGCAGACTACAACCTTTTTTTATGCACATTTCTATATTCTGTGATAACACTAGTGCCATAAACCTCACTAAGAACCCTATATGTCACTCGTGCACGAAACACATTGAAATTCGTAACCATTTTTTGCGTGATCACCAGCAAAATGGCACTATAAACTTAGAATTTATTGATATTGATCATCAGCTAGCAGATTTCTTTACTAAACCACTATCCGAAGAGCGTTTCAACTTTTTGTGTCGTGAACTAGGAAATTTTGGATGAAGCTGTTATTCATTAAAGTGCCTGCATAAATATCGATTACGTCTTGATTCTTTATGATGAACTTGCTATAGGTACAAGCCAAAAGGGTCCTTCTGACAACAAGGCGTAAAAGCCTAAGCAACACGGTACACTAGTCCTCAGGACTACCGCTAGCTGGGATCCGGCCACTACAGCTACCCCATGGCAGCTTCACAATATTGAATTATAGCATAATTCCTTGTTTATTACATGGTATACTTTTATTTATTACTTGCTAAATTCAAATTTTAGAACTTCATTTTGATTCAGCTTTCACTTGTTACAATTCTCTACTTGGATTTCTTACTTTTGCATATTCATCTTTCCATTACTTTATTCTTATTTGTCTCATTCATTTTTCAACTTCATTCGTTTTAGCATGATTTCTATTATGGCCACAGAACCCAGAATTCGGGCCGAACTCTGCCTAAGACAGAGTTCGGACCGAATTCGGTCTGGTCATTCCAGAACCTCCAGCGGGCTCAGCCGCTGATCTCAATTTGATCCAATGGTCCAAATTCATTCCGACCATTCGAACCCCTATATTATAACCAGGTTCTCCCTCTCTCTCTCTCCTCCATTGCCACCATCTAAACTTCTCAAAACACTTTCTCTTTAAACACTAACCCTAGCTCTCTCAATCTAGTACATATTTCTTCTCCAAATTCAAGGAGAGGGTTTCTTGCATCATTCTCTTCCATCCTTCATCATCCTTTTAAGATATAATTTCACTCTTCTCTCCATCTAAATTTTCTTATTTTCTTCATTACTCATGGCTCCCAAGTTGTTTAATAGAGGCAAGAGGCTTCGAACCGAGGGTGCGCCCTGTTCGAATCCTCCTCCTCGTAATGAACAACTGGTTCAACAACCAATTCAACAACCCATTCACCCGTTGTTCAATCCACCTTGTCCTATTGACCCTAATACGTATGATGATCGAGTATTTGTGTCACTAGACGCTTCGAACGAATGGTTTAGTGATTTTCGATCACGTCCCGTGTGCGCGGGTCATCCTATCAACTTCACTATATTTTCTCAATATGACTCTCTATTCCATGATTTGTGTCTTGATGAACTTGTCACTACAAATTCACTTATCTATTTAAATGACATTCAAATATTTTATTGCAATCTTAATCATGATGATACACGTTTATATTCACGTGTTGCTGGCATTGACATATCTTTTGATGACTTTGAATTGGCTGAATATCATGAAATTCCGGAGCCTAACTCATGGGAGAAACTTGTTGATGCTCGCAAGTTTCAATTACCCGATGGGTCTTCCCTCGAAAGCTTCAAGGACGATTTGTGTACCCTAAACACACGTTCACGCAAGCTTCTTGCCAAATTTCTTAATCCTTACTTCTATGAACTTCATCGTATTGTCTTCAACACAATTCTGCCAAAAGCAGGATCGACTGATGAGGTTACATATTTTGAGATCTCTGCTTTGTATCACCTACACTTCCATGTCCCATTCAATCTTCCACATACCATGATGGACTGGATGATCAATGCTAGGAAGAAACCAAGGTCTTTGGTCTATGCTCTCTATATTCCTATGATTTTTCGTGCTTTTCATGTCCCACTTGATGAGTGTCAGTTCCTCCCTGCCCCCGCCTTCCTATCTAAGGTACGGCGACTTCAGGCAGCTGTCGGTTCTCCTGGTGAGTTCGAGCACTCCGATGCTCAGGCTGACGCACCTGCTCTTGGACAGGATGCGCCTCCTCCTCCTGCTACTCTTGAGTCGATTCAGACTGTGCTCCGTGATCGATTCGTATTAGAGGATGATCGCTGGACCCAGCTTGACAACCGTACCACTCTGCAGATGAGTGCCATCAGCAACTCACTACATGAATTCGGTACTCTATGTCTCGGCATCCTTCCATGTCTATTCCTATGGAGCGGGACCCTGCTCGCGATGGATACCGTATCGATGAACCTTGGGTTATACGCTATCTGGATTCAGATACGGCTTTCGTGGATCCTCGTCGTTCATTCACTGATCCATCTGACGATGCTGGACCTTCATGAGCTCCGTGATGGATGTGGTCTCCTACTTGCTGCTGCTGCTGAGGATCTTATGTTTACTTTTTATGCACTATGGCTTTCTAGTTTATGTAGTTGCTCTTTATTGTATTAAACTTCTTTATGATCTATGACTCTTGAGACACTTGATGCAGTTTCTTAGTATTTTGGTGCGCTTGCCAGTTATTTCCATTTACAAATTCTCTGGTTGTTTGTGTTTGATAAATGACAAAAGGGGAGACTTATTTGCTATTCATATTTAATATTCATATTCATATTATCTGTGCTTTGGAAAGCTTGTATTTATCAGGACAAAAGAAATGTTGGCTTACATCAAAGCAATGTTTACGGGGAGCTATTGCTAGTTCCGTACTGATTACGGAAGAGCTACTGCTTTTATAAATGTGTTCAGGTATGAACATTGAATATACAAATATTATTTTGTCAATTATCAATTTGGGGGAGATGGTTGACACAAAATCACAGTCAACCAAATATTGATAAAATTGACAATATACTTGTCATAATTTAATATGACACGTCAAGACTGAACACAGTACAAGACGGACGACGGCTCGTACCTGTAGCGTACGATGTTTCGAGTCTGTATTTTACACTTTTCTTGAATCTAGATAAATGTATACTGAGTTCGGGCAGAGTTCGGGCCGAACTCTGCCTCCACACAGAGTTCGGGCCGAATTCTGTCCCCTAAATTACAGGACCCTAATTTTTAGGGTTTGTTGTATGTTAGTTGTCCAACGGCCAAAAATTTAAAATTTTGACCCAGAATTCTGGCTGAATTCTGCCTATTGCTACTCCTATAAATAGGCCTTGAATTCTCACTTTTTCAATCATCCAATCTTCTCTTTTCTTCTCTCTAAAGCCTTATACAAGCCTTACCCTTCTCATCTACTAGCCACAAGCTCCATAAGCCTCAAAGTGCTCAGTGCTCTTCAGTTAGGAGTTTGTGTAAGAGTTGAAAAGCCGCTTGGAAAATTCCAAGCATCGCCACTGCGATCTCTGTAAGAAGTTGACGTGCTCTTTTGAAGTAAAGGCACGGGGTGTAACTACTATTTCACAAATAGTAGGTTTAATCCTGAGCTAGAGTTCTCAGGCCTGGACTAGTCCTCCACGAGGGAAACCAGGTTAAAATCGGCTGTGTTTGCGTATGCTTTCTCGCTCTTTATAATTTTTGTATTTACTCTGATTATTTACTATTGGTAAAAGAGTTTAATTTTTAATTGGATATTATTGTCATAAACTCTATTCACCCCCCTCTAGAGTTGCCTACTTATTCATCACAATGGACGTAGACATCAACTTAACCTGCACCAAATCTCGGACGATACCGGCATCCTACTCAAAGACCAGCGGAGCATCCACGCTGCAGCCGCCAACTTCTACACCAAACTATTCACCAAAGATGTAGTCGCCAAGGATGAGGCTTTCTTGGCTAAAGTCTCCAAGCTAATCGGCGATCAGGAGAACTCGCAGCTCTTAACCCCACCATCCCCGGAGGAAGTCAAGACTGCTGAGTGGGCCCTTGACGAGTATAGCGCCCCCGGGCCTGACGGCTTCTCCGGCGTCTTCTTCCGATCTTGCTGAGACATTATCGAATCCGACGTGTACGAGGCCGCGGTTGCATTCTTCCAAGGCGCAAGATACCCCAAATCCATCTCGCGCGCCAACCTAATCCTAATCCCAAAAAAGGAGAACCCGAAGACCTTCAAAGACTTCAGGCCTATCAGCTTATGCACCTTCACCAACAAAATCGTCTCCAAGATCATCGCGAACCGCATGTCCCATCTTCTCCCTAAGATAATCTTCAAGGAGCAAAGCGGCTTTGTCCCTGGGCGTAACATCACTGACAACATACTGCTAGCTCAAGAAATGATAACCTGCATGAAATTCTCGTCCAGGGAGGGAACGTCGCCATCAAACTCGACATGGAGAAGGCATATGATCGCCTAGACTGGCAATACATGATTTGGGTGTTTAGGGCCTTCGAGTTTTCTAAAATTTGGATAGACATCTTCAGATCCATAAGTAACTCCTGGTTCTCCACAGTCATTAATGGGCAAGTTGATGGGTTCTTCAAATCTTGCCACGGGGTTCGACAGGGGGATCCTCTTTCCTCCACTAACTTCATCGTCGTCGTCAAAGCTCTCAGCAGAAACCTGAACAGCATGCCCAACATCCTCAGATTCTACCACATCCACACCACCACAGGATGCCCTTTAATCACTCATCTGGCCTACGCCGATGACATCCTCATCTTCTCCTCGGAGACATCGGGTCGGTCGAAGTGGTCAGTAGCACACTCGAGAAATACACCAGATGTTCTGGCCAACGGGTTAACACAGAGAAAAGTGTTATCTATACCCATCACAAAGTCGACAGAAACCACTAGGCAATTCTAGCCAATCTGACCTCCTTCTCCATCACATACCCACCTTTCTCCTACCTGGGGTGCTCGCTGGTATACGGTAGATCCAACTCGGGCATCTTCGACGAGCTTATGAATAAAACCAGAAAAAAGATCGAATGATGGCACAATACGACCCTCTCCCTCGACGGAAAGATGATTCTCATCAAACATGTCCTATCCTCCATCCCCATCTACACCCTGGTCGTTTATTCCCCACCTAAGAAGGTTCTGTCCTCCTTAGAGTCCATTCTCGCCAACTTCTTCTGGGGAAACATCGACGGCAAGGATAAGCACCAATGAGCCAGCTGGGACACGATGGCCAAACCTACAGACGCGGGAGGCCTGGGCTTCAGCAAATTAGCACACATCATAGACATCTGCCCTATAAAATTATGGTGGAAGCTCCGATCAGACAACTCCATCTGGACTCGGTTCATGAAGGCTAGATACTTCCAACACTCTCACCCCGTAACGGCCGTTGCCAACAATCAATCCTCAGCCTCCTAGTGCCGCATCCTTCACGGCCGACACCTCGCTGAACCTTGCCTGAATCTTGGCTATGAAAATTCGTCGCTTCGCCATGAATGCTGGCTTGGCGATGCCTTCCGCCAACTTACCCTGACAGCTCTCCCTTATTGCTCGATCCGTGACCTATGGGACACCGACTCGGGTTGGAGGTGGAACTGGACTAGCGATTGGCTGGGCTCGGATACGATGGCCGACCTTCACGCCGCTGACGTGAAGCTCAGCGTTCTCCCTGACACCTTGAGATGGTCCCCCACCACCGATGGTACTTTCATGTTGGCCTCAGCCAAGACCGTGGTGCAAGGCAATGGCGTACCTTCTCCAGTGATTGCCCCTTTCTGGCACTCCTGTATCCCCAACAAATGGTCGATCCTAATCTGGAGAGCCCACAGTCGGAAGCTTCCAACAGACAACTCCCTCTCCACCATCGGATTCAGCCTGGCCTCTAAATGTCACTGCTGCACTTTGCACCAATCTGAAACCACAGAGCACATCCTGCTTACCGGCGAGCTTGCCACTCAGTTATGGAGCAGTCTCTCGCTCTGTCGCGGGCAGGGGCATCGGGCCGGGGGCTTCAACGATCTCCTGGCCACCTGGGAAGACTCTCATGGCCATCAGATCGTCGTCGTCGCCGAAATTTGGGTGCTCTGGAAGAACTAGAACAAATCTAGGTACGAAGGGCGCCAATACAACCCCAGACAACTACTCAAGGAAGTCCTCCGACAAATCCTCAAAATTCGAAGATGTTGCACCCACTCTCTGACACAATTTTGGAAGGCGTGGTACTAACTGCAGGCCCGGCCTTTATTCTTGCTTCGGGCATAGGCCCCCTTTTTTTGTTGTCTTTTCGCGCTTGACGCGTTTACTTGTATAGGCTTCGGCAGTTTGCGCCTGATACATCAATAAAAGTTCCTTTTGCCCAAATATATAAATATATATATATATATATATATATATATATATATATATATATATATATATATATATATATATATATTTTTTATATATATATATATACATATATATATATGGAAAAAAAAAATATATATATATATATATAACGGTGGAGCACCCCGGCGCGGGTTCGAGCCCCCTTGGAGGCATGCCTCAAATCACCATTAATATATATATATATATATATATATATATATATATATATATATATATATATATATATATATATATATATATATATATATATATAGGGCATCCACAACGTCGGAGGACTGACGAAAAATGGCAACGATCTGAGCTGGCGTGGGATAGAATGGGGCACCCCGTGCATGAAAACTCATCGGCTAGGGTGTCGGGCGGGCGGTCGATGACCGGCACCATTCTACCACGGGTATAAACGATGGCTGACCACGCGACCCGTCGTGCGACGCCCAATGGGCGTCGGGATGACGTCGTAAGGGCGTCGTACGCATAGAACGGGTGGTTGGGCAGAACCGGCTGTCGTAGGCGTCGTAAAAACGTCGGGGGCGCCTTCGGCGTCGTGGGCTAAGTGAGGCGTTGAGTTGATGGCGTCGTAAGACGTTGGCCGTCCCGTGAGGCTCTGGAGCGCACAGAGTGCGCGAGGCGTACGTGCCGAGCAATGATGAAAAAGCCAGTACGGACAGGATCCGCAAGAAGAGTCCGAAGCTACATGACGACCGGCTAAAAATCGGGTGCGGGGAGTCACACGATTTAACTAAGCTCACACGTGCTGGAAATATATATATATATATATATATATATATATATATATATATATATATATATATATATATATATATATATATATATATATCGCTTGCATAGGAAATAATTACTTGCATGAAATTACCGTCCAAAGCTAGGAACATCGCTATCAAATTGGATGTGGAGAAGGCTTATGACAGGCTCGATTGGCAGTTTATGATCTGGGTCCTCAGAGCATTCGGTTTCTCGGAAACCTAGATCAGTGTTGTTTGGCAATCGATCAACAACTTGTGGTTCTCCATGGTGATCAACGGGCAAATGGACGGCTTCTTCAAATCCAGTCGGGGAGTCAGGCAAGGAGACCCGCTTTCATCGTCTATTTTCATCATTGCTGCGGAAGCCCTGAGCAAAAACCTAAACAAGTTGCCGAGGACTCTACACTTAAAGCATTTCCATACGGTCAGCGGGTGCCCGATCATCACTCACTGGCCTGTGCGGACGATATTCTCATCTTCTCATCCGGTGACGTCGAATCAGTGGAGGTAGTGCACAAAGTGCTCCAAAGATACGCTCGCTGCTCTGGCCAACGAGTCAACCCCAGAAAAAGCATCATATATGTCCACCACAATGCTAACAGGGAGCACACCGCCACTCTCACCAACATCACCTCCTTCTTTGCCGCTTATCCTCCTTTCTCCTATCTCGGATGCCCGTTGGTCTACGGCAAATCCAGCTCGGGTATTTTCGAAGGTATCATTGACAAAATTAGGAAAAAACTTGAAGGTTGGCATAACGCAACCTTATCGCCATGCGACAAAATAGTACTAATTAATCGTGTACTCTCCTCAATCCCTATCTACACCCTCGCAGCTTGCTCCCCCCCGAAGAAGGTCCTCTCCTCCATCGAGAAGCTACTCCCCAACATCATATGGGGACACAACGACGCCAAAGACAAACACCACTGGGCCAGGTGGGGCTCCATGGCCAAGCCTACAGATAAGGGGGCCTGGGATTCGTCCAACTTCACCACATTGTGGACGCTTTCTCTATGAAACTGTGGTGGAAGCTTCGCGTGAGCCGCACTCTCTGGGCATGCTTCATGAAGGCCAGGTATTTTAAATACATCCATCCGGCTAGTGCTATTAGCAACAGCAGATCCTCGACGGCTTGGAGACGCATTCTTCACGGTCGCTCCCTTATCGAACCAAAGATTCGCCTATAGCAGAGCGCAGGTGAATCAGCGCTATTTTTCGAATGGTAGTTGGAAGCAGATCTTATCCCACGCTACCCGACCGCCCTGACTACCAGTAAGATCAAAGAATTGGGGGACAATACCGGCATATGGAATTGGCACAGAATTCGGGACTGGATCGGAAAGAGGCCGCCAACACCCTCCGGAACTCCAGCCCGAAAGATGACGCACTCACGTGGTTAGAGACCCCCGATGGCGTATTCACAGTGGCATCCGCCAGAAGAATCGTTCGCGATCACGGGCCTCCAGCTCCAACCTTGGGTCCTTTCTGGCACCCCTGTATTCCTAAGAAATAGTCATTTCTAGTGTGGAGAGCGGTGCACAAGAAACTCCCCACAGATGACATCCTTACTACCATCGGCTTCAGCTTAGCGTTCACTTGTCATTGCTATGCCGATAAACAACCGGGAACAATAGACCACATACTCCGCCACGGCTACTCTCCGGCTAACGTCTAGTCGACCCTATCCCATCGCTACGAAATGGTAATGGCCGGTGGGAGCTTCAACGATCTTCTGGCCACCTGGGCCAACGCATCATATTGCCACCAGATCGTTACAGCCGCCATCACGTGGGTCTTATGGAAGAACAGTAACAAAGCTAGATACGAAGGTCGCCTATTCTCGGTCGAGCAGCTCACTCGCGAGGCCATCCGCTAGTGTCTCAAAATCAAACGCAATTGCAATCACGATCGACAGCAGTTTTATGACCTTTTGGCCTCCTAATCTTTTTTCCATGAGGGCCTCCCCTCTTCCTTTTTTGTCTTCCGCTTTTTGCGCTTACTTGTAAAGGCTTCGACATTTTGCGCCTTGAATGAATAAAATGGGGAGGGTTTGGATAATATATATATATATATATATATATATATATATATATATATATATATATGTATGATATCTATACGTTGTATGTTGGTATCTTAGCCTATAGATTGACCTAGAATAGTCCTAATAGGCCTATTTGAGCTTGTTGACTAGAGTTTGACCAAACCCTAGACAGTTGACCAAGTTAGCTTAGATGTTGACCTAGTTTGACTAGAAGGTTGACCAGAGTTGACCAAGAGTTGACTTTGACCTAGAATGACCTAGAATCATGTAGATTGTATTGTAAACTTCAATTATTTCATATTGAACACAATGTAACCTGTATTGCTCTAAATATGACTCATTTACTCCAGTTCGGACACTTGTATTCATCAGTCGCTCAGGATATCAGAGAACATAGAGGATTTCTGTACTACCTACTATGGGACTGAGGTAGACGACGCTGGCGACCTGGACTCTCAGGAGGATCCAGCTTGTGCTGAGGATACTACCCTAGTGCCTAGGCTAGACCGCTAGGATCTTTATCTTATTTATGTTGTCGTTTTGAGATGTATTATTAATATGTTGAGATTTTGGTGTTGATAACACTTAGACTTATTTCAAATATATATATATATATATATATATATATATATATATATATATATATATATATATATATATATATATATTTATTTTTTTGATATACATATATATATATATATATATATATATATATATATATATATATATATATATATATATATTTTTTTTTTTTTTTTTTTTTTTTTTTTTTTATTTATATATATATATATATATATATATATATATATATCAAAACCCTCCACTTTATTCATAAAAGGCAGAAAATATCGAAGCCTTTACAAGTAAGCGCAAAATAAAGCCAAAACAAAAATACAAAAAAGATGGGGGTAACTGCTCCTGAGAAAAAGATCAGGAGAGCAAAGACTTCCAAAAGTTCCGCTAGCCGTGGGTGCATTGGCTGCTGAGCTTGCGGATTTGGCGGAGAGCCGCCCAAGTGAGCTGGTCGGCTGCATATTGGCACCCTTCGTATCTCGCTTTGTTACAGTTTTTTCATATGACCCACGTGGTGGTGGCTGTAAGTATCTGGTGACCGTGAGAGGCGTTGGTCCAGGTGGCTAGAAGATCATTGACGCTCCCACCCACCTGTCCCTGCCTGTAGCATTGGGAGATGACAGTCCAAACTTTGGTAGGTAAGACCCCGTGGCAGAAAATATGGTCAACCGTTTCTGTCTGTCTCTCCGAGCAACAAAGACACGCGGATGCTAAGCTGACTCCGATGGTGTTGAGAATGTCGTTGATAGGGAGTTTCTTGCAGAGAGCTCTCCATACTAGGAACACCATTTTTTTGGGATACAAGTCTGCTAAAAGGGACCAATGATAGGGGAAGGAGCCCCAATGCTGCAAGCCACTCTTCTGGCGGATGCTACCAAGAAGCCTCCGTTAGCCCTGTCCGCCCACTGTAGTGTGTCCAAATCTGTACTGATCTTCAATTCTTTGCCAAGGATACTGATTTCGGCCTCAACTCCAACCCATTCGCGAACCATATTCTAGTTCCAGTCACCACCTGTGGTGTCCCACATGCCTTTTATCTTGTTGTTGGTCGGGGCGGCTGGGAGACATGGAAGCAGATCATCCCCGGCCTACCATTCGAAGAAAAGATAGGATTCACCTGATCCTAGCTGGAGGCGAATCACGGGTTCAGCAAGGGTACGGCCATGAAGGATGTTATGCCACGCCGCAGAGGATCTGCTATCGGAATTGGTTGTGGACGAATATATATGCTTAAAGTATCTGGCCTTCATGAAATGTGCCCATAGATTCTGGCTCACTCGAAGCTTCCACCACAACTTCATCGAGAAGGCATCCACGATGTGCGACAATCGAGAGAATCCCAGACCTTTCTCTTCGGTGGGTTTGTCCATGGTATCCCAGCTAGCCCAATGGTGCTTGTCCTTGCCGTCATTGTGACCCCAGAGAAAATTGGCGAAGATTCTTTCGATCGATGTGAGAACCTTCTTACAGAGGGAACATGCAGCTAGGGTGTATATGGGAATGGATAACAGCACATGATTGATCAGAATCATTTTTCTGCCGAACGATAAAGTGGCATTATACCACCCTTCGAGTTTTTTTTCCTGATTTTGCCCTCCAACCCTTCAAAAATGCCTGCGTTAGATCTGTCGTACACCAGGGGGGCATCCGAGGTAGTAGAAAGGTGGATATGCTACGGAGATAGAAGTAATATTGGAGAGAGCAGCAGCGTGATCTCTGTTGATTTTGTGGTGGGCGTAGATCGCACTATTATTGGAATTGATATGCTGGCCGGAGCACCTTGCGTATCTCTACAGCATGTTTTGGAATAATTCTACCGACCTGACATCCTCGGAGGTGAAGATGAGGATATCGTCGACGTAAGCCAGGTGGGTGATGATCGGACAGCCACTAGCAGTGTGAAAATACTGGAAGTTCGGGGATCTAACCATTTTGTTCATATTCCTACTCAGGGCTTCCGCCGCTGTGATAAAAATAGTGGAAGATAAAGGGTCCCCTTGTCTGACTCCTCGACTAGATTTGAAAAAACTGTGGCTTGTCCGTTGATCACCGTGGAGAACTACGAGTTGCTGATCGATCTCCACACTAGGTTTTCGAAAACCTAAAGGCCCTGAAGACCCAGATCATGAATTACCAATCCAACCTGTCATAGGCCTTCTCTATATCTAATTTGATGGCAATGTTACCACCCCTGGCTTGTAATTTTATGCATATAATCATTTCTTGTGCTAGCATGATATCGTCCTGGATGTTTCTACCCCGATCAAAGCCACTCTGTTCCTCGAATATAATTTTGCGGAGGATCTCGATCATGCGCATGGCAATAACCTTAGAGATGATTTTGTTGGTGAAGGTGCAGAGGTTAATAGGACAAAAATCTCTGAAGGTCACCTGATTGTCCTGTTTAGGGATAAGGATCAAGTGAGCGTATGAAATAGCTCTGGGGTATCTGGCTCCTTGGAAGAAGGCGATCACCGCCTCATGGATATCTGACTTGATGATGTCCCAGCATAAGTAGAAGAACACTCCCGTAAAATCGTCAAATCCGGGCGTGCTGTGCTCATCAAGCACCCAAACCGCGTCTTTCACCACTTGTTCGGAAGGGAGGAGCTCCAGCTAGCTATTGCCAATGTCATCAATAAGGTGTGGGATCTCGGCAAGGAAATTGGCATCCCTGTTGATGATATCTTTAGTGAACAGTCAAGAGTAGAAGTTAGCAACAACCAATTGGATACCTCATTGGTCTTTGATGATTCCCCCAGTTTTGTCTGCAATCTCATAGAGGTTAAGCTTCTGTCTGCACCCTTTGACACGGGAGTGAAAGTTGCTATTGTTTTTTATCACCCTCACTATCCCAGTTCAACCTGGCTTTCTACTTCCAGAATTCAGTCTCTACTTTCAGGGCAAATTTAAGAAGCGCTTTGGTGAGGTTCAGGGAGGTCATGGCCCTGAAGATCTGTTGATCGCGTAGAGAGCTTCTGTATGAGTTACATCATCTTCAGCAACCCGAACGGCCTAAAAAATGTCCCCATACGCCTGCTTATTCCAAGCAGTTAGTGCTATCTTAGTGGCCTTGAGCTTGTTGGCTACCTAGATGAGAGGGTCAAGGGAGTCCTCCCGGCTCCACGCTTCCACGATGATATTTTTGAATTAAGGGTGGGGGCTCCAGAAGTCGAAGCATCGAAAACGTTTCTTGGTCTGGCTCGAGTTGCATTTGATTTCCACGAGAAAGGGGCGTGATCAGATTCACTAGCGTTGAGGTATGTGAGGTTGGAGGTGAGCCTCATATTAGACTAGTGGGCATTGATGAGAGCCCGATCCAGATGAGAGTATTATCGACGGGCTCTCTCTTGCATGTTACACTAGGTAAATGCGTTGCGGGTAAACTGAATGGGGGATAAGTGGGCGCTGAATATGAAGTTGTTAAAATCCTGCATGGCCGCCAGAGGGGCAGATGGCCACCAGTCTTCTTCTCTTTACATGTAATAGCATTGAAGTTCCCTATACATAGCCAAGGGAGGTTGATGTAGTTAAGGTGGATGTCCAGGAGGTCATCCCAAAGTTGTTTGCGTTCAGATATGTCGCAACTACCATGGACCGCAGACAAAAGGGAGCACGTCGGATGCATGGGGTGCTCTACCCAACACGTGAGGGCTTGCCTGGAGTCATGGATGACTCCAATCTTCATGTCTGACGGGCATAAGATCCATATATCGTACTGGCCTGCAATGGCAGAGGAGTAGCCTAATTACATCTGGATGGATTTGTGTTTCTTTGGGGGGATTTTAGGTTCTAAAATGACTAAGATGTCGATATTATGAATTTTCTTGAGGCTAATTAATCTCCCCAAAGTTGGTTTGTTTGCCAGGCCTCGAACATTCCACGTGAGGATGTTAAGCATTAAGGTTGCTAGAAAGGGGGGTTTGGGGAGCTTTACGGCAAACCAATTAGTTATGGTCGTAGACTCTATTTTTTTATTTTTTAGTAGTGGTTGTCGCTTCAGAATGCGGGGTATTCATTCTGACGGGTCTAACCTCATCTGTCGCGTGCATGTCGACTTCTCCTATAATATCGGACAAGTCACCCAAGTATGAGTTCGGGTTGAAGTAACCTGCTTCGATGGCTTCCTAACATCTGTGCACCTGCTTTGGACCGATAATGGCAAGGGCTTCTGTGCATATGACTGCGTTGTCGGGTTCGATGGTGATCTTGGAGGAGTCGAGTTGGGGCTTTAATGTGGACGACTCGAAAGAGCTCATGGTGAGATCTCTGGTGGACTCTATCCCTTCGTCCTGACAAAGGTGCTCGGAGGGGTCTTCGGGGATGGAAAACTCCTGAGAGGAACCTGAGGCTTCCGATGCCAGGATGTCAAACTTGTTGGTAAGGTTTAGAGGTGGGGGAGAGTAGGGTATAATGGCTTTTCCCGGGGAGGCATGTGCTTCATTGCTGGAAATCCCCTCGCTGTCTGCAAATCTGATGTGATAGTTCGGTAACGAAAGCAGAAGTGATTGTTGGTGAGATTGTTGTTTCCTGCTCGCTATAACTGGAGTACCTTTACGAGCTTCTTTCTTCTTTAGTTTAGGGTGCAATCAAAAATAATACCCGGTGGAGTGACCTCACAGATGACAGTGTTTACAGAAGGTGATATTATTGTCGTAGACAATTTGCTGGATGTGCGTCCTGTTGCCTAGTTCGATCAGAATATGATTGGGGGGATCTTTGGAAAGGTCAAGCTCCTCATAAATTTTAGCGTAGTTCGCTTTCAAAAGGTTACTGGTTTCTTCCGCTGCTGCCTCATACATCCCGAAGGATATGGCGATGCGTTTTAGAGCTACTAGGACAAAGCAAATGAGGAGGAGATTGGGAAGGGTCACCCAGGCCGACACCGTTGCTGAGTCTTCTTTGGTGTTAAAATCCGGTGTCTATCTGATGATTTTCATCAGGTGGGAATTAACCCTGTCGGTGCCTCTTGACCATACGTTCCTGTGATTAGACCAGATGATAAGTGTAATAGGATATGCTGGGATCCAGAGGTGCCATCCTATAGGCCGCGGAGATACCCCAAACGATAACTTCCTAGACTCTCTGAAGTTTCAGGCATCCGGTGGAGAATTTATGGACGAAGGTGTGCGGGAAGGATGCTGTCAGCGATGTCAATTCTAAGTCTGAAAAGGAAACCTTGATCACGGTCGATTCCTGCGAATAATCAACTTCTGGGAGGGCTATATCATGAAATAGCAGGGCCTGTTTGGCCGTTCTGTCCGGTCTGAGCATTTCGACGTAAGTCAGCCCTAGAGTGGGGGGCGGGGGGACGATCCCCCTAGATACGATTAGCGCAGGGGAGGGGGGAGGTGAGTTGGGGAGGCATCTACACTCTGCGGTGGTTGAGGTGCCGAGAGAGAGTTGTCCACCGCTAGGAGATCTGCAGGCAAGTTCAGGCAAGACGATGCGGCCTGCCGGAGGGAGAGCGCCAGCGCACAAGTGCGGGGCCTGACAGCTGAAGACGCTCGCACGTTAAGGGTCGACGCAGCCTCATGTTCGTCACTTACCAGCTTCGGGGGCTGGGCTCCACATACAAGAGAAGGGAAGGCATCCGTCGGGACGGGTACGGCCTGGACTTGCATGGCAGCAGCCGGCGCCTGTACGTCGGAGAGAGGTCGGTCTGGAAAGGAGGTGTCCGATGCTGGGTAGGCGTCATGAGTGGTTGGTACCCAAAAAGGGCCGCCAGCAGAGGGGAGTGGCACCTGGTAGCCCAGGGAAGATAGGGCGCCACGATCGGGCACAGTGGATAGAGAAGGTGGGCTCCTCCAGGGGCGAGCGCGGCCTGAACGAGCGAGGCAGTAGCCAGCGCCTGAACGTCAGAAATAGGGCAGTCAGAAAGGCAGGCGCCCGTGGCTGGGTGAGCACCACGAGGGGCTGGCGCCCAAAAATGGCTGTTGGCAGAGGGATGTGGCACGCCAGGAGGGGCTGGCGCCCAAAAATAGTTGCCATCAAAGGGAATAGGCGCCTGTGGCCCAGAGAGGAGAAGGCGCCAGCAGAATGTTGGGCCAAAAAGCAGGGTGGCACGCGACCTCCGGGGGGCACGGGGGCCCACGAGGGAGGCACCAAAATGCACATAGGAGCACAACAAGACAACTCAAAGTCAGGCGCCACAACATGCGCCTAACAGCTCAAGACGAAATGTGCCAGGCAGCCCTGGCGCAGCCTCGAGAAGAAGAGCAGGCGCCTCGGATGATGCGATGCCGCCCAAAGGGACAGACGTGGGAATCGAGAGGTGGTTTGAAAATTGAACTCGCTCCGGGCCGCGAGCCGGCACGGAGATCCAAGGAGAGGCGAAGGCGACCTCCGAAAGAGGGACCTCGCCGGCCAGCCTCAAATCTGGAGCTCCACCATGGGGGGACAAACCCGACAAACTGGACAGCGGACGCAGGAGGGGGAAAGAGCCCGGCGTCAGGCGCAGACGGCGAAAAAGCAACTACCGAGAACAAGGGGGCGGGGTAAGGGATCGTGTGAACGCCTCATAATTGCCAAGCAGTCTGGGGCCAGGGAGGCTGTCGGAAAGGGGGGAGGGAAGATCGGATCCATCAATGGGAGAAGACGGACGGGGAGAAGGGGGAAGCCCGACGGAGCAGAGGCCGCCGCGAGGGACTAGCCGCGGATGGTAGACCCCCGCGGGGAGAACACAGGAGGAGACCATGGGGAGATATATATATATATATATATATATATATATATATATATATATATATATATATATATATATATATATATATATATATATATTGGGATATATATATATATATATATATATGAAAAAAAAATATATATATATATATATATATATGAAAAAAATTCTGGCAATGCTCTCCCTCTCCTCGTGTCCGCTTGGGGAGCCGCGCCCCTGCTAGGGCCGCCCTTCCGCCCGCCGCCTGGGTCTGCTCCTCCGCCCGCTGCCTGGGTCCGGTCGGCCGTTTCCCGCCCACCCATGGCCTCGCCTCCGCCGAACCTCCTCGCTTTCTTTGGTTTCCCTTCTGGTCACGATTTGTTTTCCTCCTCCCCAGTGCCGCCCCCTCTGCCGCCCGTCCGCCATCCCCCGCCTCCACCCTCCTCCCTCAGCCCTCATCCACCTCTGACCATCCCCTCCCTCCTTCCCATCCGCCCTGTCCCGGTCCAACATTCCTTTGGCCGTCTCACTCCATTCCGGGCCTCGATGCCGTTCTAGACTCCCGGAGTCATTCAAGCCCCCCCGGAGCCGCTGCCTCGACGGAGCCCTGCCCCCTCCTCGGGCCCCGAGTCGTTTTCCCGCTCTCCGAGCCCTCATACTTTGAATTCCATCGGGGAACCGACTGCAGGGGGCCACGTGCCATGGGTCCTCGGGCCTTCATTGGGAGTTGCGCCGCTAGTTGGCACAGTTAACCCTTCTCCCTCCATTGGCCACGTGGTCCTTCCTGGCGTTGTTCTCCCTAGCGTTTTCCCTGGCACAGTCAACCCTGGCCGCATTTTCGCTGGCACAGTCCACCCTGGCCACGTGGCCATCTCTGGTTGCTGCTCCACTCCCTCGGATCGCCTCCTGCATGGGGGGTTGTGCCCCATGGCATAACCTGGTACAGAGGGTCTGCTGGTCTCGAGCTTGGGAGCCCCTTGGCGCAGCCCGGCCCAGTGCATGCTTTTGCCCCTTTGGGCGCCTCTGGCGTTTCCAGCTGTGGTGGGCCCTATGGCCTTCCGTCTCTGCCAAGCGCATCTCCGGGTACGGTTTCTCTCTCGGGAGCCGAGCTGGGCGCAATTCGTGTGGACTTGAGCGCTGGCGGAGTTGACCCTTCAACTTGGGGCGCACCTATTGATGCGGCCTCTCCCTTCTCTTTGGGCGTGGCTGGCACGGTCTTGGGCGAGCATGCCACGACTCCCTTTGGCGTGCCCGGCGGCCCTGGGCTGGGATCCTCTTTTGGTGGCCCCCTCCCCCTCCGTCTCTGGCGCCGCCAGCTGTGGGCTCGTTGGGCCCCCCTCTGAGCTTACCTTGGAGGCCCCTTCGGTCGTCTCCCACCCCCTCCATTCCCTTCCCTTTCTTTCGATCCCCGCCTTCAACCAGATGGTCGCTTCCCACCCCCTCCTTCCCTTTCTTCCACTTGTGCCTTCTCGTACGGCCCCGTTGGACGCGAGCCCCCTTCCCTCCCCTCGGTTGTGCAGGGTGTAGGCGCTTCCCACCCATTCCCTTCCTTTCTTCCGTTTGCAACCCCTGCGGAGGTCCAGTTGGACGCAGTCCACCCCTCCCACTCCCACCCTCCGTTTACGTCGGGAATAGGTCTTTCCCCCTTATCCAATCCGTTCTATCCTCTTCCTCCTCCATCACCGGTGGATGTGATGTTGCTCTCCGATACGGAAGGATTGCTAGGTGCTTCCCTCCCTTTTGGCGCACTCCCACCCCCGCCCCCTCCCGTCCCGCCTCGGGCCCCTGTGCGGGCGTACCCGGTGTGCTCAGGGGATCAGCCCCTACCCTCTCAGGACGCTTCCCTCCTCTTTCCGGGCTCCGTGTCCTCTGGCGCATCCCCACCTTCACCCCTCCAAGCCCCCGCCACTTCTCATCCCCCGACTACTTCCTTTGCCGACATCCTTCATCCTGACAGGGCCCCCAAGCCGGGACTCTTGTTCCCGGACGTCCCTCTTTCCGAGGTCGAGTACCCGCAGGCATCCCCCATGCCGACAGTACCGTTCACAGACCAGGAACTTTTATCTCTGGCCACCTTCTTTTCCTACTCCTTCGTCCTCAAATTCTCAGCAGGATGCCCTAAGATCTCCAGGGTGGCAGAGGTTATCGCTACTTGGCAGCTCCCGGTAGAATACAGGGTAGCCCCTCTAGACTCAAGTCATATTCTGCTATACCTATCTTTCGATCTGGACCACAAAACAGTGTGGTCCAAAGGCACCGGAAGGATAGACTCCTACCAGATGAAGATAGTCAAGTGGTCACCGTACTTTAACACCAAGGAAGACTCAACGACGTTTGCCTTCTGGGTCACCCTTCCTAATCTCTCTCCTATTTGCTTCGTTCCGACGGCGCTGAAGCGTATAGCCAACTCCTTCGGGACTTACGTAGCTACCGCCGCCGAAACAAGCAACCTGACTAAAGCTCACTATGCCAAGATATGCGTGGAACTAGACCTCACTTCAAAACCCCCAACCATATCCTCATTGAACTTGGCAACCAAACCCACACTCAGCAAATCATATACGACAACCACATTATCTTCTGCACTCACTTCCATTTATGCGGCCACCTATCTAAGTACTGCCTCCATCTCCATCCGGAACTGAGGAAGAAACTTGATAGGCCCGAACCGAATCCCAAAGGAAACCAGCATCACAAACTTGCCCAACCACCCCTGCTTTGTTACTACCATATTTTAGCTTGAGGGTATTTTAGTCATTTTATGGATTTTGAATTTATTTTGATTTATTGAATTGGTGATTGTTATTTTTGACTTTGACTAGTTGAGACTTTGGAGACTAACCTAGATGTTGACCCTAGCTATGGTGACTTGGTTAGTATGGTGAGACCCTAGTCTAACTTAAGTCAACCCTATTTTAGTCATTTAGAACCAAGTTTGAAATTGGAGAATAAGACTAGGTTCATGACTTATGACTTAGGAATTTATTTCCATGACTAATGCAACTTGGCCCATAGGCCCATGCCATGAAACCCTAACCCTAACATAGTCATAGTGGCCGACCAACATAGGTATTCCCCCCCTATATATAATCTCTCATTCCTTTGTTCTTGCCTCTTTTGTGTTGAACCAACTTTTAGAAAGGAAAGGTAATTCCCATCTTTCCTAATTCATAATAAATCCATTTCAATTCCTTTTTGATCCAAATCATTTGCAATAGATTCTAATCATCCTTTATTTGATGTTCATGGAGAGTGATTTCAGTTTGTGAGCAATTTGGAGGATTTGGCTAGCAACGGAAATCAATTGATTTGGGGCTTTTCTTGGTCATTTGCACCTATAGGTAAAACCCTTCAAATTTTTATTAAATTATGTTTTCTTTGCATGGTAGCCTAGATCTAGGTGTCCCCTAGCTGTAGTGAAGGTTTGGTGTCAATTGTATTTGATTTCGTATCCGTATCGGATACGTTTCCTAACCTAGAACTAGGTGTTCGATGAAATGCCACACCCAATGATTTTGTTCTGTTTTTGAAATGTTTTTCAATGGATTTGTAGATCTAGGGTTCGTCTGTGATTTCGTATTCTTTGTGGAGGATTTTAGTGTCGTGTCATGTCAGTATGTGGACACGAACACGCTGTTATGGACACGAACGCACTGTCCTGCTGCTCGGGTAGGATTCCTCATTGGACACGACGATTGGACACGTGCCACTTGGCGAGGACCGAGGGGCAGCGACTGACATGAGCCCCCTCGAGTCTCGAGTCCGGTCGTGTCGAGTCGGACACGCTATTGTGCCTGCACTGGCCGTTGCCTGCGGTGTGTGCGTGCCACAGGCGATGCTGACACGGGTTTCATGTCGTGCCTACGTGTCTCGTGGACACGATTCAGGGTGACACGAACCTAGCCCTATGCTAGGCGAATGCGTGTGCACGACCACGTGTCTCCACGTGGCCTGTGTCGTGTGCTAGATACGTGTGCACGTGTGCACGAGGCTGTACACAGTTCTAGTGTATTTGTGTGTTTAAATTGATTGGACACATCGTGTCCATTGGGGACACGACACATACTGTGGGGCATGTTCACATGTAGTCCTATGTTTACCAACCATTTGATTGATTAATTAGTTGTAATTTCGAATTCGATTTGGGTTTCCCCAATATTACTGATACATAGTTCACTGTATGAAATTCTGAGATTAAATTGTAATTTCAAACTGGTTCTTGATGATTTTTGCAAATGTTAATTCACCTACATATGTATGAGGTTATGTACATGATTAGGTTTCATGTTAGCTAGATGTGTTGGTTTTCGAATTGCTATTTGACTGGAATCCTGAAAACTGTCATGTGTATTTTCCTGAGATACACTATTTCCTGTCATGCCTTACACACACATTAACCTACACACACCCTACAAACTAATGTAAGTATCACCCACACACACATGTAAACTGATACACCTATAGCCCCTGCCACACTATGTTCACACATTGTTAGCTATTACACACACACATACTAGACTGAGAACTGAGCACTGATTTCATATTACACACACACACAATATTGATATGCACACACATGTAGGAACTTGACACTATATCCTATGTTCCCTACACTCTTGTATATGAGCCCAAATCTGAGAACTAAATAGCTATTGTATTGATACTGTTTCACCTATTGAACACACTGTTAGCTCACCCACACTCATACACATTGTGCACACATGTAACTAAGATATACTCTAACACACTCATGTACACACACACTATAGACTATGTTGTATGCCACACACACAATATTGACACACACAAACATGTCACTCTACCTATCTCTCTATATGTAATATATATGCATATGGCCTATATGTGATATTTATATGTTACTTATGTTAATTTAGTATATATATAATATGTGTGGAATATATGAATGACCTATAAACTATATATGGCATATAGCCTATGGCACATAGCCTATGTAGCCATAGCCTGTGTATATGGCATGTATACACATGTGATTTGTGTGTTGATAGACTTATAAGGCTTTGTGATGATGTGTGCTTGCTAGAATAGACTGGCTAGGCTTAGTGAGACTTGTTTGGGTTAGGTTTGACCTAGTTGACCTAGTTTGACTAGTGTAGTTGACTAGAGTTGACCAAAGGTTGACTTTAGCCTAGATTGACCCAAACATCATGTAGAATGCATTGTAGCAGTCTATTTTACTATTTTGGACATGTTGTGACTTGTACTATTCTATAGGAGCCAAACACCACTCCTCAGACAGTATATTCTCTTCAGATATATAGATATCAGGCAAGTACATTCTCTGATCATTTCATATCTTGTTTAGGATTATATTTCTGCTCTAGATTACCTTATTTGATGCTGTCACGATTTTATCACGGATTGGTACTATATGGATCCCTACATTGAGATGTTATCCCCTTCGGGAGTATCGGATACTTCATGTCATGTGTTTCATGTACATCATGTATTCCTCACTCTCATGTTATTCATGTTTCTCATGTGCTTCATGTACGTTCATGTACGCTCGTGTACTCTTATGTGCTCTCATGTACGGTCATGTTTCTCATATACTTCATGTATAACCTATACTTCATGTGTACCCCTTCATGGGCCTTCATGTGGAATTCATGTGCACTCAGTTCTGAGCCCTCATGTATACTTCATGTACACCCATCTATGGGCTTTCTTGTGAAAATCATGTACGTAACATAACTTGTCTGGATCCTTGTGTATTGGTTGGGTATGGGGGAGTATAAATAGTCATGTGAACAATCTAAAGTAGTATAACCATGTGAGCCTCTTTAGTATATTCATGTGCAAATCCAGCCATTCACATGTCGACTTTGTACTCTACATCATTAGTCACTGATAGTTCTCTACTTATAGTAGATATTTCCATTATAGTTCTCTCTTTTACATCATGTACATTCTTTCAGTTTTCATGTATCGTACTCTTTTGCACGTTTATATTTCCTAACCTGCTACGATCTGTGTGAGATGTATTATGCTCGCTTCTGTCCTGACTGGACCTGTTGAAAATTTTACAAAGGATGATGAGGAACCCTGCACCCCTTACTATGGAGCTTGCCTAGATGACACTAGCGACCTGGACCCTTGGGGAGGTTCAGGCAGCTGCTGAGGATGATACCCATGCATAGTCTAGACTGTTCTTTCTTTTCAAGTTAGTTGTTGTCTTTGATTCAGAGTTGTATTATTATGGAGATGTTGAGACTTGTGTTTGTTAACTTTAATTTATTTTACTTCTGTTTGTAGCTCAGTTTTGAGGATTTTCTTATCTATTCCATCGTGTTATATTCTACCCCTAGATTGTGATTGAGTTGTACCTTCTGTGACTTGGCCTCCAGTTGGAGAGTATTTCATATTGTGTTAGTTATGTTTATGACCTAGAACAGCGTTCTACCACCGACACTGCGACGTAGACTGGGCGCTGTAACGTACTCGTACCCTCACAGTGGGTGCGGGTCGTGACATGCTTCCTCTTTCGAACTCCCATACCAGATTCAACTCCAGCGAAGGCAAATCCAGCAGAGGTAACTCAACAGAAAGAGCCATGATCCCCTACCACCCACCCAACCTCTTCCTGTCCAATCCGATCAACGCCCTGGCGTCAGAAGCCATTGGCTTCCCACATGAGTCAGTCAGTCAGCCAGATCTCGACAAGGCCCCCAGAACAGACCATGTGGTCACCAGCGCCCCTTCCCCCAAGGAACCGAAAGAGTCCTCTCCAGCACCTATGATTGCCGCCGAACTGCAGCCTCCGATCGACAACTCCACCGTTGATGCTCTAGCCATACTCGGGCCAGAGCAGGCCATGAGATGTCTTCAGGCCCTCGCTGCTGGATTCCCCCTCTAAGCGGAAGGAGACCAGACTGGCAGATTCGACGACTCACTCCTCTTTCTCCCGGAGCAGCCCGACCTCGATTCAGCAGAAAAAACATTGGCACCCCCCAAACGCCCCGAGGACTCCTCCCTCGACACATCCCCTAAGAAGGCGGAGAACCATCCATCACCAACAGGAAACCGAACAAAAGAGGGACCGCCAAATCCCCCTCCATGCACACTAGGTCCGCTGTGAAGCGGTCCAACCAATCCCTCCCAAAACTCTATTAATGCTGAACATTCTCTCCTGGAATATCCGCGGTCTAACGAACAAACCAACGATGAGGAGAATCACCAGCCTTAAGAAAACTCATAAGATCGACATCTTGATCATCCTCGAGCCCAAAATCTCCCACAAGAGACTCACATCCATCCAAATACAGTTAGGCTTTCACTCGGCCATCGCCGACAGACACGACATTGGGATTCTTTGGTCCAAAGCCGTCAATGTCGGTGTCATCCATGATTCCAATCAAGCCCTGTCTTGCTGGATGGAACATCCCTTAATCCCCAAATGCGCCATCCTTTCTGCGGTTCACGGCAGCTGTGACATAGCGGAATGCAGACTTCTATGCAACGACCTCTTGGACACCAACCTCCACAACCGTAACCTCCCTTGGCTTTGCATCAGAGACTTCAACGCCATCACATGCAGAGAAGAGAAGATTGGAGGCCGCCCTCCCCCCTCTCCGCCATGCAAGACTTCAACAACTTCATCTTCAACTCTCACCTCACCTCCCTTCCGTTCACCGGCAACGCTTTCACCTGGAGCAACATGCAGGAAGGCAACCGGCGGCAATTCTCCCGTCTTGATAGGACGCTAACGAATGCCCAGTGGCTTGATTCGGGGATGACCTCCAAGCTTTTTCACCTTAACGCTACAGAGTCCGACCACTCCTCCCTGCTAGTTGGTATTACTAGCACTTCCATCTATTCCAGAAAGAGCTTCCGCTTCCTAGATTTCTGGAGCGAGCACCCCCAATTCTTAAAGGTCATTACGAAAGCGTAGAACAGCATGACATCCATCGATCCCCTGAATAGAGTGGCTACAAAGCTCCAGGCCACCAGGAAGGCCCTGACCGCATGGAGCAAACAAGCTTATGGAGATATCTTCCGAGCCATTCGCGAGGCAGAGGACGACGTGACTCATGCTGAAGCGAAATACATGGTTGACTGTTCGCCTGATACCATGAAGACGCTGCATCTCACCAAAGCTATCCTCAAATTCAGGCAGAAGATTGAGAGCGATTATTGGAAACAGAAAGCGAGGATCAAATGGGACAGCGAGTGGGACAACAACTCCAGCTTCTTCCACGCCTGCGTCAACGGGCGGAGAGAAAAACTCACCCTCCATCAGATTGTCGCAGACAACGGCACCAGCATCACCGACCAAAAGGGGATCCAAGCAGAGGCTGAAAAGTTCTATTCCAAACAATTTTCCAAGGAGACGATTACTAAAGACGACTCCTCCCTGGACGGGGTTTCCCTCCTTATCAGTGACACTGACAATCTCCAGCTCGAATAGCCTATATCGGAGGAAGAAGTAAAAGAAGCAGTCTGGGCCCTCGACGAGCACAGCGCCCCAGGGCCAGACGTATTCACGGGGGTTTTCTTCCGTACTTGCTGGGATATCATCAAGACCGCCATCCACAATGCGGCCTCCGCCTTCCTCAAGGGAGCCACCTACCCCAGAGCCATCTCGAGCACCAACCTCATCCTTATTCCAAAGAAGGACAACCCCGAGACTTTCTGCGACTTTCGCCCTATCAGTCTATATACCTTTACCAACAAGATAATATCCAAGATCATCGCCTCCCGTATGGCAGGTCTTCTACCTAAGATCATATCGGAGGAGCATAGTGGCTTTGTTCGGGGAAGAAATTCCAAGACAACATCATGCTAGCTCAAGAGCTAGTCACTTGCATGAAATTCCCAGCAAGAGGGGCAATATTGCTATCAAATTAGACATGGAGAAAGCCTACGACAGACTAGATTGGCAATTTATGATATGGGTCTTCAAAGCCTTTGGCTTCTCCGAAACCTGAACCAACATTGTGTGGAGATCGATCAGCAGCTCGTGGTTCTCTACGGTCATTAACGGCCAAGCGGACGGGTTCTTTAAGTCCACTCGCGGGGTCAGGCAAGGGGATCCGCTATCCTCCACCATCTTCATCATTACGGCGGATACCTTGAGCAGAAACCTTAATAAGATGGTGACCACCCCCAACTTCCAACACTACCATACGGCTAGCAGCTGCCCGATCATCACTCGCCTGGCATTCGCAGACGACATCCTTATATTCTCATCCGGAGACGTAGGATCAGTGGAAGTGGTCCACAACACGCTCCAGATCTATCAAAGGTGCTCCGGACAGAAGATCAACCCGGACAAGACTGTCATCTACACCCACCACAATTTCAAGAGAGAGCAAGCGGCTAGCATATCAACCACCACATCATTCCCCATCAAGCACCCTCCATTCCTCTACCTCGGATGTCCCCTGGTGTACAGGAAATCCAATGTTCGGATCTTTGAAAACATGACCAATCGCATCAGGAAGAAGCTCGAGGGCTGGCACAACGCCACCCTATCCCCAGGAGGCAAAATTATCCTTATCAATCACGTCCTCACCTCCATTCCCATCTACACCTTGGCAGCTTGCTCCCCCCAAGAAAGTCCTATTCTACATCGAGAGCATCTTCAGCAATTTTCTCTGGGGTCACAACGACGGCAATGAAAAGCACCATCGGGCCAGCTGGGATACTATGGCTCGCCCTACCGGAGAGGGGGGGCTGGGTTTTACCAAACTTTCCCACATTGTTAACACATTTTCAATAAAATTGTGGTGGACGCTTCGCACCGGTAAGAACTTATGGTCCAGATTCATGAAGGCCAGATACTTCAAGCATATCCACCCATCCATGGCAATCGCCAACAGCAGGTCTTCTGTGGCCTGGCAACGCATCCTTCTCGGGCAGTCCCTCACCGAACCGGCGATTCGCCTTCAGGTAGGCACCGGCGAAGCATCGCCATTCCTGGAGCACTGGGTAGGCGATTTCTTACTTTCTAACACTCTGGTGGCTCCCAAGAACAGTACTATCAAGGATCTATGGGACCCTCCTAATAACACCTGGAACTGGATCAAGGTCAGGTCATGGGCCGGGCCCGAGGCGACCAACCACATTCGTCGTAACGGTGTCAGGATCGAACCGGACGCAGATAAGCTCATGTGGTCGCCCGATGGTGCTGGCGTTTTCTCGATTAGGTCTGCCAGAAGCGTTATCTTGGGCAACGCGGCCCAGTCCCCTACCATTGCCTCATTCTGGCAGACGTGCATCCCCAAGAAGTGGTCCTTCTTCATCTGGAGAGCCCTACACAACATTCTCCCCACCGACGATAATCCCAACAAAATCGGGTTCAGCCTTGCCTCCGCATGCATATGCTGCTCTGATCGACAACCGGAAATAGCCAACCACATCCTCAATCAGGGGGACCTACCGATCAAGGTCTGGAGAGCTATTTCCTAGCGGTGCAGATTGTCTCATGGAGGCGACAACCTTCACCAACTCATGACCACCTGGGCTTCAGTGTCCTATGGCCACCAGATCATCGTTGCGGCTGCCACGTGGGTTATATGGAAGAATCAAAATAAAGCGAGATACGAAGGCCACCAGTACAGTGCAGATCAACTAATTTGGGAGACCATTCATCAATACCACAAACGGAGAGCCCCCAGTAAGCATGGTCAGGAGACTTTCTGGAACTCTCTCCTATCTTCGGCTTAGCCGTTTTGTTTCTAGTTTGCCTCTCCTTTTGTCAGTATACGTGTACAGGCATCGGCATTTTGCGCCTCTAGGTATACTTGTAAAGGTTCAGCCTTTTCGGCCTTCTTGAATAAAATGGTTGGTTGCTTATATATATATATATATATATATATATATATATATATATATATATATATATATATATATTTTTTAATATATATATATATATATATATATATATTATACAAAATACAAAGGTTTTTGAATCCTAGGGCTGACTGTGCCAAGATAAAGAGTGGTTGGGATTTAATCTTGGTGAATCAACGGTTGTGGGGTTTTATGGAGAAGAGCATTATTGGGAGTGGGGTTTTATGGGGAAGAGCATTATTGGGAGTGGAGTTTTATGGGGAATCCAAAGATGGAAATTTAATATATATATATATAATAAATATATATATAACCACCCAAAATATCTCCATTTTTCTTCATTCCCATCCATCACCCCCCAAACCAAAACCCTAACGCTAGCGTCCCTCCGCCAGCCGCCATGGACGCGGAAGCTGTCGCGAAGGCCTTCGTCGCGTACTACTACCAGACGTTCGACACGAACCGCGCGGGACTGGCGAACCTCTACCAGGAGAACTCGATGCTCACGTTCGAGGGGGAAAAGATCCAGGGCCCGCAGGCGATCGGCGCGAAGCTGACGGGGCTCCCGTTCCAGCAGTGCCACCACAACGTCTCTACCGTTGAATGCTAGCCCTCCGGTCCCGCCGGCGGCGTCCTGGTATTCGTCAGCGGGTCCCTCCAGCTCGCCGACGAGCAGCACCAGCTCAAGTTCAGCCAGGTACGGAGATCTCTAGGGTTTCTTCGATTCTTGATCCGATCTGTTCGATCGTTCGTTTGATTGATTTGATGTGTTGATCTTGGGATCTATGATGGATCTAGGGTTCGATCTGGTTTCTGTTTGATTTTTTTTTGTAATTTGATCTGCTGGCATTGGTCTATGTTGTACGGACACGGATACGACGGCATAGTAGGGATGGCTCCAGTTTCTGTTCGATTTTTTCTTTTTTGTGATTTGATCTGCTAGCATTGGTCTATGTCGTACGGCCACGGATACGACAGCATAGTAGGGATGGCAAGGACACTGCATGTTTTGGAGTATCCGATCATGGGATACGAGGTGGATCTAGGGATTATCTATGTTGGTTCTGCTAGATCCATGTTGTACGGGCATGATTATGACACAAACGACCAAAAAAAGTACGGACACCGCAAGTCGGACATGGTATATATTATGGCGTGTCCGACACGGCATGGGCAAGACTTCGATTTTTTTTCCACTATATACTGATTTGGTTCTAGGTCGAGATGTTTGATCACATTAAAACGGAACCGTAGACTCATACAGACTGTTCAAATGCCTTTTATTCTGCCATATTTCCCATGGGTTGTTGGATCATGTTGACGGATTTTGTGTTTAAACCAGTTGCCAGTGATTATTGATGATTATTCTCCTTGCTAGGTGATTGTAGTTTTATATGAGCATATCGATATCAGCTGTTTTTGCTAGATTTGGGGTTCAATCCACTTTTCTGTTTGATTTCGGGTTTAATCTGACATTACTACGAAATGGATGCGAAACAAACGACAAAATATCGACAGTGACACAGACAAAATGCATAATTTGGTGTGGAGCGTATGTGTCCTGCCCATTATTCACATTTTTGGACCATTATGCTCCAATTTTTTGGAGCATCAGTGCTTTATATATCGTGGTTGGTTATAGTTTTCTTGAATGCTTGATTGCAGTACGTGATCCGTAAGACTTCTATACTGAGCTGGTATTCCATTTATTCTAAAGGTTGTAGTTGAGCTAAAATTACCTTTCCTGACAGTCATAGGGCCATAGGGGTATTTTGGTTATTTTGATCCCAAATGACAAAATATCCTTATCATCAGTTGTACACAACTATCTGAGGTGATTCAATTCGCGATCAAGTTGAGGTACAGGTCTTCTAAGTTTGAATTCTCCCAAATTGCAAGAGCAGATGTCCCGAACTCTTCAAGAAGAAACACATTACGAAGTTACTAAGAGTGGAGAGAAGATTTTGAATGTGTGATGAAAATGGATGAAACCTGCACTACTTAATGTGCCTTTGGAGGGTGTATTTGACCAAAATATCCATCCAAGATGTCTGTCGGGAGTGGTATTTTCGTCAGATACAAAATATAAAGGTTTTTGAATCCTAGGGCTGACTGTGCCAAGATAAAGAGTGGTTGGGATTTAATCTTGGTGAATCAACGGTTGTGGGGTTTTATGGGGAAGAGCATTATTGGGAGTGGGGTTTTATGGGGAACAGCATTATTGGGAGTGGGGTTTTATGGGGAATCCAAAGATGGGGATTTATATATATATATATATATATATATATATATATATATATATATATATATATATATATATAAAATATATATATATATATATATATATATATATATATATATAATATATATATATAAAATATATATATATATATATCTATTATACAAAACACAAAGGTTTTTGAATCCTAGGGCTGACTGTGCCAAGATAAAGAGTGGTTGGGATTTAATCTTGGTGAATCAACGGTTGTGGGGTTTTATGGAGAAGAGCATTATTGGGAGTGGGGTTTTATGGGGAAGAGCATTATTGGGAGTGGGGTTTTTGGGGAATCTAAAGATGGAAATTTAATATATATATATATATATAATATATATATATAACCACCCAAAATATCTCCATTTTCCTTCATTCCCATCCATCGCCCCCCAAACCAAAACCCTAACGCTAGCGTCCCTCCGCCAGCCGCCATGGACGCAGAAGCTGTCGCGAAGGCCTTCGTCGCGTACTACTACCAAACGTTCGACACGAACCGCGCGGGACTGGCAAACCTCTACCAGGAGAACTCGATGCTCACGTTCGAGGGAGAAAAGATCCAGGGGCCGTAGGCGATCGGCGCAAAGCTGGCGGGGCTTCCGTTCCAGCAGTGCCACCACAATGTCTCCATCGTTAACTGCCAGCCCTCCGGCCCCGCCGGCGGTGACCTGGTATTCGTCAGCGGGTCCCTCCAGCTCGCCGGCGAGCAGCACCAGCTCAAGTTCAGCCAGGTACGGAGATCTTTAGGGTTTCTTCGATTCTCGATCCGATCTGTTCGATCGTTCGTTTGATTGATTTGATGTGTTGATCTTGGGATCTCTGATGGATCTAGGGTTCGATCCGGTTTATGTTTGATTTTTTTTTGTAATTTGATCTGCTGGCATTGGTCTATGTTGTACGGACACGGATACGACGGCATAGTAGGGAGGGATGGCTACGGTTTCTGTTCGATTTTTTCTTTTTTGTGATTTGATCTGCTGGCATTGGTTTATGTTGTACGGACACGGATACGACGACATAGTAGGGATGGCAAGGACACTGCATGTTTTGGAGTGTCCGATCATGGGATACGAGGTGGATCTAGGGATTATCTATGCTGGTTCTGCTAGATCCATGTTGTACGGGCATGATTATGACACAAAAGACCAGAAAAAGTACGGATACCGCAAGTCGGACATGGTATATATTATGGCGTGTCCGACACGGCATGGGCAAGACTTTGATTTTTTTCCACTATATACTGATTTGGTTCTAGGTCGAGATGTTTGATCACATTAAAACGGAACCGTAGACTCATACAGACTGTTTACATGCCTTTTATTCTGCCATATTTCCCATGGGTTGTTGGATATTGTTGTTCATGTTGACAGATTTTGTGTTTAAACCAGTTGCCAGTGATTATTGATGATTATTCTCCTTGCTAGGTGATTCTAGTTTTATATGAGCATATCAATATCTGCTGTTTTTGCTAGATCTGGGGTTCAATCCACTTTTCTGTTTGATTTCGGGTTTAATCTGACATTATTACGAAATGGATACGAAACAAATGACAAAATATCGACAGTGACACAGACAAAATGTATAATTTGGTGTGGAGCGTATGTGTCCTGCCCATTATTTACATTTTTTGGACCATTATGCTCCAATTTTTTGGAGCATCAGTGCTTTATATATCGTGGTTGGTTTTAGTTTTCTTGAATGCTTGATTGCAGTACGTGATCCGTAAGACTTCTATACTGAGCTGGTATTCCTTTTATTCTAGAGGTTGTAGTTGAGCTAAATTTACCTTTCCTGACAGTCATAGGGCCATAGGGGTATTTTGGTTATTTTGATCCCAAATGACAAAATATCCTTATCATCAGTTGTACACAACTATCTGAGGTGATTCAATTCGCGATCAAGTTGAGGTACAGGTCTTCTAAGTTTGAATTCTCCCAAATTGCAAGAGCAGATGTCCCGAACTCTTCAAGAAGAAACACATTACGAAGTTACTAAGAGTGGAGAGAAGATTTTGAATGTGTGATGAAAATAGATGAAACCTGCACTACTTAATGTGCCTTTGGAGGGTGTATTTGACCAAAATATCCATCTAAGATGTCTGTCGGGAGTGGTATTTTCGTCAGATACAAAACACAAAGGTTTTTGAATCCTAGGGCTGACTGTGCCAAGATAAAGAGTGGTTGGGATTTAATCTTGGTTAATCAACGGTTGTGGGGTTTTATGGGGAAGAGCATTATTGGGAGTGGGGTTTTATGGGAAATCCAAAGATGGGGATTTAATATTTTGATGGTTGGGATTTAATATTTTGATGGGGGCCTCATAATGGTTGTGGATAAGCATTATTGGGAGTAGGGTTTTATGGGAAATCCAAAGAAAATTCACATCCAGCAGTGGTTGGGATTTAATATTTTGATGGGGGCCTCAAAATTATTATTGTTCGTTTAAAATTGGGCGTCCAAGATTTTGAGGGGGAATACCTTAAATGAACCATGCCCTATGGGCACGGGTTATGACTAGTATATATATATGTCTTGACTCATCTCATATATATATATATATATATATATATATATATATATATATATATATATATATATATATATATATATATATATATATATATATATATATATATACAGGTCTTGAGTCCTTGTGGTTAAGTGGAGGGGCTCCCCTAGCGGTGGGCTAGGTTCGAGCCCCCCCTTCGTCCCGAGGTGGCTGGGCGGTCTTTGGCCGCGGCCTCGGGTGCGACCCCGTGCCTACACCTTACCCCCCCTGCCCCCCCTCCCCCCGGGTTACCCTCCCACCCCCGGACCCCTCCCCCCCGGGCCCCCCCCCCAAAAAAAAAAAAAAAAAAAAAAAAAATACAGGTCTTGAGTCATCTCATATATATATATATATATATATATATATATATATATATATATATATATATAGAGAGAGAGAGAGAGAGAGAGAAAAATATTGAGAGAGAGAGAAATACTAAATTTTATTCAAGATAAAGTGAGTACCAACTCTGGTAACAAAACTTGCATAAACTAATGTTTACATTTGATAGTTGCCTTTGCAACTTGTCTATGAACTTTACCTATCAACTTGTCAGCTTTATAAGAGTACTGTTCATATCGCCATTTGTTGCGATTTTTCCATAACACCCATATCACCACTGCCACCACAATTTCCTTCCTGTATTTTTTCTTCTTCCTCCACCATGATCGAAACCTATGCAATAAACTGATGCCTCTATAATGAATGCCATATGATTGTTGAATCGATGTCCATAATACAATAGCTAAGTCACCCTCATGAAGAATATGAGCTAACGTTTCTGATGAAGGTTCAGTGCAACAATTTCACTTAGACACGATGCTATACCCGAGCCGAGTAATGTTATCATCAGTAGGAATTTTATTATACACCATTCGCCAATATAATATGGACCATTTAGTGGGAATACATGTATTCCATATATGTTTGAAGTATGGTAATTTCGGCATATGAGTACGAGCCACATCACAAGCTGAGGCTACAGAGAAGTTACCTAATAGAGCATGTCCCTAACTCCAATCTCCATCCGTCTGAACAATGTGAGGAGAAGCCAGACTGTACCCAAGTACAAGTCTCCTCCACACATGTGTTGCATTAGAAGTAAGCTGGATAGCAAGTTCGGAATCATGAGAGCAATATTTCAGTTTAAAGAACTGTGTCCAAAGACTATTTTGTGTTGTGAACTTCCACCATAGTTTAATGGTCGTTGTTGCCATTACAACCTCCAATCGACGGACACCCAAGCCTCTTTCTTCCTTTGTACGAGCAATGCATCCCCATCCGAGCCATGTCCGTTTTATTACACCCTCATGAGAACCCCAAAAGAAAGAGGAGAACATGGACTCAAGTCTATACAATAGTGCAACAGGTGGATCACACGCTGCCAATGTATATACTGGAATTGAAGCTAGAACATTCTTGATTAAGACTAGTTTACCACCTGGTGATAGTATTTTGTTATGCCACCCTTTCAGCTTTTGCCGAATTTTGTCAAGAAGATCTTTATACATTCCTCCATTTCGCTGACCAGCCATGAGAGGACAGCCCAAGTACGTAAACGGAGGCGTACCAACGTTAAAGCCAAATCGACTAGCCAATTCCTCTTCCTTCTCTGGACGTTCCTTCTTAGAAAGATAGATTGAAGACTTAGTTTTATTGATCTTCTGACCAGACATAAGTTCATACCTGGATAAAACATCATTGATCATCCCCACCGAGCGTAAATCCTCTGCTGCAAAAAGAAGAACATCATCTGCATAGGCTAAGTGTATGATAGGAGGACATCCTCGAGGAGTGAAGAAATGAGAGAAGCCATCTTCAGCTGGTAAGCGCTTCAAACTTCTAGTTAAGACCTCGGCAGCTATGATAAATAATGCAGGTGAGAGTGGATCTTCTTGTCGCACGCCACGAAATGCTTGAAAGTACTCTGTCGATTCACCATTAATAAGAGGGGCATACCATACATTGTTCACAATCCTCAGCATCATGTCGACCCACTTATTATGAAATCCAAATCTACGAAGCACCTTCAAAAGATAACGCCAATCAACCCTATCATAAGCCTTCATCATATCAAGTTTTATTGTAATGTTACCTCCTCTATGCTTTTTGTTCATCTTAGCCATCATTTCTTGAGCCAATAAGATGTTATCAACAATCTCTCGACCTTGCACGAACCCGCTCTATTCTTGAGAAATAATACGCGGGAGAATGGGAGCTAATCGCCGGGAGAGTAGCTTTGATATGATTTTATTAATCATAGTGCAAAGACTAATGGGTCTATAATCACCAAAGGTCTTAGGCTGTTTTACCTTTGGAATGAGGACAAGCGACGTGTTGGTGAACGTCTTAGGAAGTGAGAACCCATCAATGAACATTGAGATAGCTTCAAAAATGTCATCACTAACTATGTCCCAGCTGTGTAACTAAAACACTGGTGTAAACCCGTCAGGCCCTGAAGCACTACTCTTGTCCAAACTTTTAATATTATCAAGTATCTCCTCTTTAGATGGTACTGCGATAAGAATTGCATTGTCCTCCTCAGTCACAACATTAGGAATGAGATCCAATATTTCAGCATCATCCCGAATTTCCCTACGCTCATATAATTTGGCAAAGAATTCCTTCGCATAGACATAGATGTCCTATTTTTCCTGAAGTAAGTCTCCAATATCGGTTGGGATAGAATGAATGTGCAGAGACTTCTTCCTATTATTAACACAGCCATGAAAATAGGTTGTGTTCTTATCCCCATCCAGGTCCCATTTGAGATGAGCCTTCTGTCTCCAATATGCTTCTTCGATGAGAACCCGTTGCTTAAGCAATGCCGAAGCCTTTGAGAGATGTTCGAAAGAGGCCTGAGAGTTCAACGTCTCATGATTTAACTCTTCTATAAGAACATCGTCTTCTGTTTGCTTTACCGATTGAAAAATGTCCCCATATGTATTCCTGCTCTACGTTGATAGAACTTTCCTGTAGGTGTCGAGGCACAGAGACACTCTAGTAACTGCATTCGGGTGATAAACCGAATTCCATGCTTGATGAATAAGAGTGGTGTAATCCTCATGAGTCGTCCATAGGTCGAGGAATCGAAATTGTTTTCTCCTCCTACTGGAGCTCGTTTGAATTGAGTAAGAATTGGAGCATGATCCGACTCTATTCTATTAAGGTGTTCCACATCTGACATAGGAGCCAATTCGAGCCACGCATTATCTACCATAACATGATCCAAGTGCGACCTACACCTGCCATCCTTCATAGATTCCAACCATGTAAAGCAGCTCCCTGAGTACGGAAGTTTAGCTAATCCAGCCGCTAGTTTCAAGTTTGCAAACTCATGAATTAAGACTGGATCAGCATTACGACCTCCGATCTTTTCTTCCGATCTTAACACAGCATTGAAGTCACCCCCAACTACCCATGGAAGATTATGTGTCCCCTGAAACTGAGATAGTCTGTCCCAAAGCAAGTGACGCCCTTCTTCCGTGTTATCACCATGTACTATAGTAAACATAGCCTCTGATGGCAACAAATGGTGAGCAACAGTAATAGAGAGTGCTTGATCAAAAGAATCTCGAAGCGATATATCACACGCCACTTTAGCCATCACCCATATATTACCACGTTCATTAGCAAATGCAGAAGAAAATCCAAGCTTTAAATTGTAGAAAGCAAGCTGATGAACGTCCACCTTAGGCTCAATAATGGCAATAAAGACAATTTTATGAATCCTCACTAATGATTTGATTCTTTGAAGAGTCATTTTGTTTACAATTCCTCGCACATTCCAGATTAATATATTAAACATTAGAGGCTTGGGGTTTACTTGTAGAGTTTGAGCTTGCTGTTTGACGAGTGATACGATCGGAAGGCTCCACCATCTTCTTTGTTTTCTTTCTCCTTTGTATTGCTGCTGTGGTCGCGTTCTGAGCTTCTCCTCCGGTGTCCCGACGTTCATCTTCACTGTGTCTGTTCTCCATATCGAGCTCTTCTCTCTCGACTTCATCGGCCCAGTTGAGAACTGTGTCACGAACCTCACCTCCCTCCAGCTGATCAGATTCCCTCGCAGTGACCTGGGCTTCGATCGCTATGGCTACCAACGAAGGTTCAAGAACATCAGTCGGAACCACTTGAGCCACTCCTGTAACTGCCATTTCCTTGTCTGTCTCGTCCAATGTGACATGTTGATGCAAATCAATCTCCTCCGATCTCCTTCGATCTCGTGACCTAAGCTTCGCAGGAAGTGGCCGGTTGATCACTTGGGAGTGGTGGGTTTGGATTAATTAGAGCAGCATCTTCTCTTTGTATGATATTAGTTTCCTCATTGATGACAGCCTCGGTTGACGAGTTAAGACCATAATTACCATCATTAATTGGCAAACTACCTTCATTGGGACGCTGTAAAATTTTAAAAACCACCAAATCCTTCTGAAGATGACGCGTGTCCTCCCTCGACGTTGGCTTTTCCTACTTAGCTTCATCAAGCACAACTTCTTTGCCTTTATTCTTCAGTTTGCAGTGATTAACTCCATGTCCTTGATGATGACAGTGTGAGCAATACAAAGGTATATACTCATATTCTAAGTTTTGCCAAAAACTTCGACCACAAGGAAGGTTGATTCTGATACGCTGCTGTAAAGGCTTGCTAGCATCTATTTCAACAAATACCCGTGCTCTACTTGGACGAGAGAGTTCAGAAGTAGCCTTGTCTATTTTCAATGGTGAGCCAATCGCTGAAGTAATGGCAAAGAGAGCCTCTTTGTCATGTAAGTGATGAGGTATGTCAGGAAGATCCACCCACACAGGCATGAGGGAAGACTCATAAGAAGGTAAGAAATCAGGTTTCCACTGAAGATTCGCATTGGGGCTCGCGAGATGAACCATGTATCTTTAGATCGAAGACGAAGATAATCTTCTTCAACAGAAGGTCGAATAAGAATATGTTTACGACCAATAACCCCAGCCTTAATAGTTCCCTGGAATTGAAACCCTGACAAAGCCTTACGGATGACCTCTATTGACGGTTTGGTATGAGAAAACTTCCAATGAGAGCATAACGAAGAGGGCTTGAGAGAGTTTGTTTCTTCCTCTGAAAAGGAGATCGCTAGGGGCTTTGAACGATGACACCGTACGTGGAGCCAGTCGAGGAGGATCCTCCTCTTCAGCAACTACTGCTGCAAATAATTTGGCCATGAAGACGCCGGCCGGCCATAGGCCAAGCCGGAGTCGAACGGAGCGGAGATCTACCAGGAGCTAGGCGCGGCGCACTAGGGCAACGCGATCCCATCTGTCAGATATATATATATTATATAATATATATATATAGTATAGATATATATATATATATATATATATATTTTATTAATATAT
>JANAVB010030219.1:1057547-1197521 GCA_029216955.1 Iris pallida | reverse complement strand
AAACCCTAGTAATGACATGTCTCTCTCTATATATATAGGTGTATATTATAATGTTGGTAGTTATTGGTTGTTTGTTGTGCTGGTAGATATTTAAGGACTGTATCAACATTAGCTCGTGGTTAGGCCAGGACTAGGCTTTTGGTATCACTGCCTCAGCAACGTTGGAAACACCCCAAGCAATACCTTGCCTATTTTGATTTACAATATTTACATGCTTATCACATGCTCATTATCAGTCTTACATGATTATACATACTGACACTTAGCCTGATATATGGATTCACGATACATGGCATATATGTGACTCGTTTATGACCCTATGTTACTTGATGATGGATTTTCATGTGTACGTGTTTGACTGGACTCCTGGACTTATCATTCATTATAGTCGGACTAATCGTGTCGTAGATGCGACATGGGCAGTAGCATGGGGTGGAGAGGGCAGTCACTAGGCGTATGAGCTCCTTTCCCATAAAGTATGTCATCGTCTCATTACTAGAGCTTCAAGGATTTCATAATTTGCCACAGTTTTACTGTGGGGTTTTACATCATAGTTTGCCGGAGTTTCTTCACCAGAATTATGCGGTACACTATGACAGCTCATGCATACTAATGTAGTCCTCAAGTGCATTTCATACAGTTTGGATTGACTGTCTAGCAGTAGTGTTATATGATCACCTATTTGTTACCTGGATCACCTGCTTCATCACATGTCTACTACCTGCACATATATTTAATGTATCTCGAATGGCATGCATATTATGTATCTTGCCACATCCCACTGAGGACTTGGTTTCCTTCCAGGTATATGCTGAGATCTGACACATGATATTGAGGGTTTACTTCTTTGAGATTCCGGTGTCGACTGGTGATGCCTTCTCACTCTATCTCTTGCAGTTATTTTCTATTAGTTTTCTGGTAGTTCTAGTTGGAATTATGGATGTATAACAGGGATATTTAGGCATTTGTTCTGATTCGGACAGCTTATACGTATTCGAGTAGGACTGGAGTTCACTTGAACGCGTAGCTGGCCATTGCCACGTGGCCTGGTCCTGTATATTTTGGTACTAGGGCATGACAAAAGAAAAAACGAGAATCCATAAATAGGAAGTCAAAAATGGTATAATTGAGTAAAAATACAAGTTTCAAAGGCAGTAGTAGAAGTCAAGGAATTTTCACTAGCAGTAGTGAATTGAAATCCTAATATATATCCTATTGCAGGCTCGTTCGATACAGTAATGTAACAGAAACAATTTGATCTTGACCTGCATTGGCCACCACAAAAACTATGTCACGTCCTAGTCCAAGATATGCAGGACCAAGCCATGTGGCATTCGCCAGCTACATATTCAACCAGACTCTAGTCCGACGTATAAGCTGTTTAAATTGGTATAACTATCAATATATCACTCTATATCTCAATCCATATAACAGAAGCATAAGAAAATGAAAATATGTATACTAGTCTGCAGCCCAAAAATCATACTTACCCGAGTAGACTCGAGAGAAAAAAAGAGAGTCTATAAATACTACGCAATAAAGCAGATATGAAATATAAAAAATGAAACATATGTACTACAGAAGAGTAAATACCTGCAATAAAATGGGTGCTCAACAATAAACCAACGAAGAACTCTGCAAACCTACTCAAGCAACCTACAAAGAAACTAGGTCCTCAGTGGGACTCAACAAGATACATTATATGCATGCTACTATAAAACAATGTAATAAAATTATGGGGGTGTTCTATGACTATGTGTAAATGCAATGAGAATAACTTTCAAGGGATGGAGCTCTCCGAACCTGAGATCATCTCACAATAGGGTTCGTCCGAACCACCGACTGTCAACAACATATACCAATAGCAGTCCCTTCGTCTAGTAACTGTCATCCCCACCCAATGTATCTAGAATGGGTCGACTCCTCGATACGTACAATTTCCAGTGTAGGGCCTAATATGTCATAATGAAAGCATCTAGCATAAACTACACCGTCGCACGCCCTGGACGTACTGACGATTAATCGAATGCGGGGGTATGTATCCTGTTTCTCTATATCACATCTCTATATTCAAGCATGTGTCAAGGTCCAACAAGATACTAGTTTATCCGCTCAGTAGTACATGGGTAGTCTCTAATGGACTAGGCTAACAAGTAACGACCAACGTATCTCGTTGGTTGTACCCAGAGTCGAACTCGGACGCACAAATAATATAATATGTAGTAATTAAGTAACAAGACATGAATGTAAATAAAAGTAATGACATAGTGTCAAGGTATACTTGCCTGGAGGTGATGCAATGAACTGATATTGTCCTACAGACAAAATTATCAAGCCAAAGTAAAGCAACAACAGTGGGACTTCTGCAGATATCTCTGGATGTTGAAACTAACATCACCAATGCTTCCGAAATAAGGAAAATAGCTAGAATAGACTACCTCAAATTCCAATTCTAGACACAGGGGCAAAACGATAATTTTGGGTCAAAATACGGTCCGCCGTTGGACCCACTTTGCACCAAAAAATTTACTAGAATAAATTTCCACTAAACCTAGCAAATTATATGTCCACGAGTCCAGAATGACGATACGAACCCAATGATATATTCGAAATTTTATTCCGATAAGCCGATCTCAAAATAATTTGTTGACCCAGATTTTGGGACCCGGTTTGCACGAAAATGTGTGCCGGAGCCAAAGTCCACTAAATCTAGCAAGGTATATGTTAACAATTCTAGAATGACGATACAAATCCAAAGATATATCCAGAATTAGATTTTGAGTCAATCTTAAAATAACCCGTTGACCCGAACTTTGGGACCCTATTTGTACCGAAATGTGTGTCGGGGCCACGTTGCTCCAAACTTAGCAAATTATATATAATTTTTAGGCAGAATGATGCCACGAGTCCACTGGTGGTGTCAAAACTGGAATCCGACGTCCCTGGTCTAAAATTGTAATTTTACAAGTTGGAAATTACGAATTCGGATAACCAACTTTGGCGACGAATTCAACCATTCAAATGACCTCACAATGGAATAAAATTTTTATCACAAAAAGAGGGTTATACCATCTATGCACAAGAACTAGTAGCACATCAAATTGAGTTGCGATAGCAGAGAAAAAATCTATGAAGTTGCCTCCACAAACTGTCAAAAATAAACGCAATTAACTTTGCGGCCAGTTTTGACATAATAAAAGATCAAATTAATAGCTAAAAATTTAGGTGGAAGTAGAGCTATATAGGAAAATTACGACGGAATAAAGAGTTTAAAAATCAAATGGTCAAATTTCCCAAAAAACATGCATGAAGTCGATGTCTCGAGGCACAAATTTTGATTTTTTAAAACATGCGTCACATCGGGATTTCGACGTAAACGTCAAAATCGACTTCCTGCGATCGTCGGAGGGGATGGGGTCGTGCTGGGGGCATACTAGGCTGTGCGCGGGGTCGACGAGGAGGTCGTCGGCACACGATGGCTGGAGGTAGTGACGACAACAGTGGTTGCGTCAACATCACTATGACAGCAGAAGTCGTATGCAACCAGGAAGTGGGACGCTGTACGGCCAGGAGGTGGCACATTGTGCATCGAGAAGGTGGTGCAGGGGTAGCGTTGGCCTCCGTACGACGATGGGTGGCCGGTCGGTGTCTGCTCCGACCGTGGGTTCGTACTAAAATTATGCCATAGCAGCAACAACAACTACTACTAGTTACTGCCTCCTTAGCCGAGTGGTGCACAACAGCCACACGGTAGGGAGCCACCAGGAAATTGCCAAAGGATAGGCAGCAACAGCCGACAGGGCCTTGCCAGCAGTCACAGCAAGCTCGAACAGCATCCCTAGTAGCAGTCGTAGCAATAGGGAAGAAGATGAAGTGGAAGGAGGTAAGGTGGTAGCTCTCTAGGTTTTAGGTGAGAGGAGGAGGAGGAGGAGGAGGAGAAGAAGAAGAAGAAGAAGAATGAAGAGGGGATGCTTGTCGACTGTACAAAGAGTTGGGGGTGTGGTATATGATTATTTAAGAGGAGAGGTGAGAGGGGTCTTAGGGTTTTAGAGCGTGTGATGTGTGTGTATACACATATGGTAGGTCATTGAAAAAATGACTTGAAGTGAATGAAGGGTAGCATTAATTGAGCCACCTTTGGCTTGACCCAAAGTGGTTAATTATTAATGTAGGATGGTTGAGTGTGTCATGCACTAACCCTTTATTAGTGTTCATGGATAAAGGATTTTATCCACTAGGTTTTAGGAGATGTCTTGGTTGCGTGTTTGGTGTTTTGTAGGGAATGAGTAGTATTGTGTGTCTGGGATGTCATGAAAGTGGCCACATGAATTTAGGTTGGGTGTTTGGGTTCGATTGGGCTAGGTTTGGCCTTGGTGCGATCATGTCTTCAAATTTAGATCAATTATAATCATTGATGAAATAATAGCATGCGAGAGCTTAATTGGATGGCACACAAGTGATATGTGTGTAGTAGGCTCAAAATAGGTAAAAACCATATATTGGGTCGGTTAGGTTGGATCGATGTTGAGTATTGAAATTAGGTGAAATTTTATGGTAGATGGTCTAATGGTCTAAATTGACCAGAAAGTTGCATGATGTAAATAGAATGCAAGGGTACAAATTTGAGTGGGACATGATATATCAAACTAAAGATAAACTTGTCTACTGCAAAACTCATGAAGAAAGTTTCGAGAGATTGACATCCATGGTGCTCTAAAAATCAAAGTCACAAAAAAGTACATTTAATGACCAAAAATAATTATAGTAAAATTATTTATTGAAATAATTCATTTAAAATTTTTAAAAGAAATCCTAAAATCCAAGAGGCTTATAAATGATTATATCTACTCGTCTTGTAGGTGGGACAACCCTCTCATGCTAGAATCAAATGGATCCTCGATAGCGGATGTTCGCGACACATGACAGGTGACGCATTTTTAGTTGCGACGCTATCGATGAAAAGAGAAGGATACGTCTCCTTCGAAAATAATCTGAGAGGTAATATAATAGGTAATGATACTGTTGGTATATTCTCCTATCTAGTAATAAAAGATGTTTGTCCGGTAGTAGAATTAAAACATAACCTGTTAAGCATTAGTCATCTTGCCGATAATGGTTATGGTATTAATTTTGTTAAAGACAAATGTTCTATATATTATATGTCCACTACTAATCAAGTTTATGAAAGAATTAGGAAGGGCAATATTTATGTGTTCTTTTTAGAAAGTACTAACAGTGCAGGTAAGTGCCTAGTTGTCAACCAAGATGAAAGTTGTCTATGGCATATGAGACTAGGACATGTAAACATGGATACCATTTTAAGTCTATCAACGAAGAAATTGGTAAAAGGACTACTAGAAATATCATTCAAGAGAGATATGGTATGTGCTGACTGTGAGAAAAACAAAGCAACTAGATCTTCTTCTAAATCTATCAACGTTGTAAGTACTTCTAGACCTTTGTAGTTGATTCATATAGATTTATTTGGACCTAGTAGAGTCGCCAACCTTGGCGGTAAGCTCTCAATACTTTTGTTATTTTTGATGATTTCTCTCAATATATATGGTTTCTCTTTATCAAAAAAGTGGTGCACTTTTTGAATTTGAGATTTTTTATAAAAAGGTTCAAAACGATAAAGGTTTCATGACTACTATATCCAAAGTGATCATGGAGGTGAATTCGAAAAACCTGATTTCAAAAAGTTTTGCAATATAAATAGTTTTTGCATGAGTTTTCTTGTCGTAGAACTCTCCAACAGAATATTGTTGTGGAGCAGAAGAATAGAACTCTAAGCGATATGGCTAGAGTCATGCTAAACCAGCATAATCTTCTGAAATACTTTTGTGCTGAAGCTGTAAGTACAGCTTGTCATATTTTGAATAGGGTGCTAATTATATCTATATCGATGAAGACACCTTGGAATTATTGTTTAATCGCATTCCAAACAGTTTTTATTTTAAAGTTCTTGGATGTCGTTGTTTTATCCTGAATACCAATGATAACTTGGGTAAGTTTGACTCTAAGGCAGACGAAGGAATATTCACTGGTTATGTTGCCAAGAGTAGAGGATATAGAGTCTCTAATAAGAAGTCTATGATTGTTGAAGAACCAATTAATGTTTTATTTGATGAGCTCAACAGTCATATAGTAAGTGACAGCGATGATGAAGACGCAAGGAAAACATCCAAGGCAACTGAGGATGTTGCTGCTGACAAAGACTATTTGGAGAGTCTACCAAAGAAGATGAAATTCATGCCAGACCATCCAGAGACTCTTGTCATAGGTGATGTATCAAATAAAGTAGGTACATATTCTTCAAATAGAGATATAGCTGCAAATGTTGTATTCATTTCTCAAGTAGAACCTAAATCGGTAGCACATGCATTTCTAGATGAATTTTAGATTTGTGCCATGCAATAGGAACTTAACCAGTTTGAGAGAAACCAAGTTTGGGAACTTGTTTCTAAACCTATTAGTCAATCTATAATTGGTACCAAGTAGGTGTTCCGAAATAAACCTAGTGAGGATGGACAAGTTCTACGCAATAAAGCTCGTCGAGTGGCTCAAGGTTATAACCAAGAAGGAGGAATTAATTATGAAGAGACTTATGCTCCTATTGCATGATTAGAATCCATTCGCAAGCTTTGTGCATTTGCATGTTTTTACGATTTTAAACTTTTTTCAAATGGACGTGAAAAGTGGATTTTTTAATAGTTTTATAAAAGAAGAAGTTTTTGTAAAATAACCCTCTGGTTTTGAAGATTTCAAATTTATTGATCACATGCACTTTATGGACTCAAACAAGCTCATTGAGCTTGGTACGATCGCTTAAGTTCCTTCCTACTTGAAAATAGTATTTCAAAAGGAAGAGTTGATACAACTTTACTTATCAAGTCTGCAAATGATGACATTTTGTTAGTATAAATTTATGTAGATAATATCATATTTGGTTCTACTAATGAACAATTATGTCAATAATTTGCTAAGTGTATGCAGAATGAGTTTGAAATGAGTATGATGGGAGAGCTGGACTACTTTCTCGGGCTACAAATCAAACAAAGCACTTAGGGAACCTTCATCAATCGAGCCAAGTACACGAAGGACTTGTTGAAGAAGTTTGACTTCGACAATGCAAAGCATATCAGGACTTCTATGGCTATATCAACCAAGATTGATATTGATGAAAGCTAGTCGACCAATGCAAGTATCGAGGTATGATTGATAGTTTATTATATTTAACTGCTAGTCGACCCGTAACTTTCAATTACGAATATGATTGTCCGGCTCCCAGATCCTTGCTACGGCCGTCACGCACTCCTAGAATAAATAATTCCATCTATCAATGATATATATATGCCTTAACACATACTATTTATCGACTTACTATATATAGTCCCTACTAGACGTAATTTACTAAACTAGACTTGCTATATATGACACAGTCCATCATATATGGTATTAAATCGATATATTAAAATAATATTTTTAGAAAGTAACGTATAATATTTATTTTTGTAAAAATATATTAAAATATTTATAATAAAATTTAGACTACATTATTTATAAAGAAACTTGTATCAAACTATCATATCAATCTAGTATTAAATCTATATGGTAAAGTAATATTCTGGAAAATAATTTATAAATAATTTATAATAATATTTAGCCTATTTTATTCATAGAAAAATGTGTAGCAAGGTCTCATATTGATCCAACATCAATATTCATTGACTTGGTCCAAATTTTTGTTTCCAAATCAATAATTTCTTAACATATTATAATTCTGTAAAAATACTAATAAATATGTAAAGGTTTTTTCATCAAAATATACACAACAATTAATTTATACAAGTCTCATGAAGTGCCGAAGCATTCGGACACATAGAATTTATGAGTTTTCGGTGTTCCTACATTATTGTGACAAGTCTCGATTTTATAAAATGTAACACCTAGTTTTCTAAATGAGGATAATTTTAAAATTTTGTAATCTTAATCATTTATTAATGATATTTAAATCATGATATGATTTTGGTGATTTTTAATCTTTTAAAAAAACTATTTAAAAATTATGACTTATGATTTTGATGTGCTGCTAGTGAAACCCTAGAGACTGCTTGACCTAGAGCCTAACCATGTGATTAGGATGTTTATTTGTCATTTTTGACCTAGGAGTATTTTGGTCATTTTGACTTCTTGAATTATTTGTTATTTATTGCATTAGTGATTGTTATTTTTTTACTTTTGCTAGTTATGACTTAAGAGACTAACCTAGAGTTGACTTTGACTTTGGTGACTTAGATAGCATGGTGTGGGACCCTAATCTAACTTAAGTTGGTCTTGGTTAGCTTGAGTGTGGCTAGGTTACATGATAGGATTAGGAGAATTTTGTATTTGGACTAGGGGCTAAGTAGTTGAGCTAGTACGCTAGCAATCTTGGCCCAAAGCCCAACATAGAGAAACCCTAACCCTAATTCTATACATGAGCAGCCACAATAGCCCAAGAGTGACCTAATTTTATGCCTATTTAATCCCTCTTATTTACAACTTGCCTCTTTTATAACACCCCTTGTAGGAAACCCTAATTTCTTTCCCAAATTGTCAAATCTTCCTATTCCTCCACCAAATTGATCCCAATCTTTTGCATTAGACTCCATTTCTGGAGTAGAGGTTGAAGGAGGCTAGCTTGAAAGAAGGGGAGCTCTTTTTCACCTTGCTTGAGGAGAGGGACTTCTCAAATTTGGGGCTTTTTCATTGAGTTTGACACTCAATTGGTAAACCCATCAAACTACCTTCATTTCTTGATTTCTTTGCATGGATGCATAGACCTAAGTGTCCCCTAGCTGTAGAGTGAGTCTTGTGTGAATTCGTGTCGATTATGTGTCCGTATAGGACACATATCAGTGCATGTATGTATGTGTTTGTTAAAATGCCACAAAGGAATTTTATTTGTTATTTTTGAAAAGTGTTTGGACTAATTTGTTGATTTTCATGTATACATTGATTTCCCTCTAGACTGAGTTGATTTCCGAGCCGTGTTCGTATCCAAACAGGACACGAACACGCTCGCAGCACGCACGGCAGTCCCGGCTGCTCGAGGAGCTTTTTTCCTTGTACAGGCCACATGGGCAGCTGCCACTTGGCAGTGGAGTGGGGGCCATGACTGACATGTCAGCCCCCAAGCCTCGTGTCAAGGGGCTTCGTGTCGGACACGATATTAGGCCCGTACATGTTTTATATCGTACACTGCACTGTGTGTTTTGCTCACTGACACGTACCTCGTGTCCAAACTGGACATGTCGTGAATACCTCGTGAGTTCTCGAATGTGTAGCCCTACACGTAGGCTGCACGTGAGTATGACCACGAGGCGTGTCGTGTCTCGTGGCATGTCCACGAGAGCCATGATACGCCGTACGAGACTACCTGAGTGCAGTTTGCTGACACCATGTTATTTCGAGATTAGACACCTCGTGTCCAGTTATGTGGACACGAGACGAACCCCCTCTGATACGTTGACATGCGACACACACTTTAGCACAAGTAATTTCATATTTTCATTTGATTTCGAGTATTAAAACCCTATAAATTCCTATTTTCTGATATTGTGTATTATTCATCCTATTTTTCTAAGATTTAATAGGTTTTAAATTGTCAATTAATGTTTAAGTTAATGTTGTTAACATTCGAACATGTCTGAGAATTTGGGTTATTGCCTGTGGGACCAATTTGATGCATTGTTGGTTTGATAATGGGTTTCGAGCAAGTGAGCTTTAATAGTTACTTGATAACTGACATTCATATTACAACATTGCATTGATGTAATCCCACTCCTTTTAAATCTGAACTCTGTACTTAACCTCATCTTGTATTTTCACATACACATCGATACCTACTTGATTAGCTACTAAACTGAACACCTTAACACCTTGGCATTACCTGGACACCTTGGCATTACATTACCATGTAGATGTAATTGCACTGGACTAAATACCAGTACACCTTATTAACCTGAATTGATAACTGAACCTTCCTTTATTGAACCCCCATGTCACCAGCATATGACTAAACATGGAACCTATATGCAATAACCTGAACTCTGCATATTACCTACCTGTAAACTGACATTCATATAACCACAAATGACTGAGCATTACTGTATTAACCTGTTGTACACTCTAACCTCTGTGACACTCACACACACACTTGTGATGCATGTAACACATTAACACATGACACTATATGACACTAGTTTACATTGATACTCTTTGTTATCCCTGTCACACTCTAAATTGGACTGTACACAAGTATTTAACACTACCCTATAATGCTTGACACAGAACACATTTTACTTGACACAATTATAAGTTATACTCTATATACTGAAACACTTAACCCCCTGCTTAAACCATGTCACATTAAAAACCTGAACCCCTTTCCCTTTTAACCCTTCACTACACACACAAAATCAGAACCTATATACCCTATGTTCACTGAACACATGTGACACTATTACACTATTTCTAACCTACATAAACCTGCACCTTTGACTGAACTTGTATGTACACTTGTTCCCCTTTCCCTCTTTCCTATATCTATATATACATTGTGTTGTATAATTATATAGAAACACTATATTATGTTTTATATAGAAATGAAATGCATGAATGAATGATTAAATGTGTGAATGCATTGACATGTAAGTATGCAAGTATGCATTTGTAATGTATGTTTATAGGTAAATGCATAAATGTATATATGTATATAATGTATAGGTATATATATAACTATGTATATGATAATGTGATGTAATGCCTTATATGAATGCCTTTAATATGTATGCTTTATACACATTGAATGTGTATATATATATATATATATATATATATATATATATATATATATATATATATATATATATATATATATGAAATGTGTGTTTGATAGCTTGTGTGAGCTTTGTGATTGTGTGTGAATGCTAGCCTAGGCTTGGTTAGGCTTAGTGAGACTTGATTGGACTAGGATTGGCCTAGTTGACCTAGTTTGATTAGTGTATTTGACTAGAGTTGACCAAGGGTTGACTTTAGTCTAGATTGACCTAGACAGCATGCAGATGCATTGTACATTTTATTTATCCTTCCCTTGTATACATCTTGACTTGTGTTGCTCTAAATAGAAGTCAGATACCTCATCTCGGACAGTATATTCACTTCAGACATTCAGATATCAGGCGAGTACATTCTCTGATCATTTCATACTTGTTAGGACTTATATCTTGCTCTAGACTACTTGATGCTGTCACGTTGGTAACACGGATTGATACTATATGGATCTTTTTATGAGATGTTATCCCTCTCGGAAGCATCGGGTACTTCACGTCATGTGTGTTTCACTTACATCATGTACTTCCATGCTTCTACTATCATGAATCTGCTTGTGACTCATGTACCCTCATGAATCACAGAGCCTTCACAAATCAAATTCATGAATCACTCATTATGAGTTAGTAGTGTAATTATGAATCTTAACATAACTTGAATGGATCCTTGTGTATTGATTGGGGATGGGGGGAGTAGAAATAGTCATGTGAATAATCCCAAGTAGCGTAATCATAAATCAATTCCGTAGTATAATCATGAATCATTCCCAGCCATTCACATGTCTATCTTATACTCTGATTCACTAGTCACTTACAGTTTCTTACTTATAGTAGATATTTCCAGTTACAACTATCTCTCTTACTTCGTGTACATTTCTTTACAGCATTTCATGTATCTTATTATATTGTTAGATTTACATTCCTGTCATGATATGAACTGTTGAGATGTATTGTGCTCGCTCATGTCCTGACTGGACCTGTTGAAAATATTACAGAGGATGAGGATGAGGCTTTCTGTCCTACCTACTATGGAGCAAGCATAGACGACACTTGCAACCTGGACCTCGTGGTTCAGGCAGTTGCTGAGGATGACACCACTGCTTAGAGTAGATAGTTTAGTCTGTTATTTTCCGTCTTCTTGTTATTGTGTTCTGGAGTTGTATTATTTGGGACCTTATGTTATTATGGATGTGGTGGAGATGTTATCTTAGACACTTAGACCTCTCTTGTTTATGTTTGTAGTTTCAGATCATATCTATCTATCTATCATTCGTACTTCTTCCTTAGTTGTGATTGAGATTGTACATCTTATATTGTTCCTCTATTCAGAGAGTATAAACTGTGCAAGTACCATTAACTGTTAGATGTATATGACATAGGACAGTGTTCTACCGTCGACACTGCGACGTAGGCTGGACGTACCCACTTCTCGTGCCCTTACACTAGGGTACGGGTCGTGACATAAAATAGTAAACCTCGATAAAATTTTATAAGAGTACATTCAATGGAAATCTTAGGATGTCTATATTCTTACCAAAAAGAAGTGGTCGAGAACTCGCGCACGAAAGAATTTGTTCAGTCTGGACACCCTGTAGGAAAATGGACGTCCTAGACAATCCATTTGGAACTGTGTAGGTGGCCAATTGGACATGAAACTAGACACATAAATATTTTCATTAGTTTTGGTCATGAGAAAAGTATGTCGGGAAGTATACAAAATCTCACATAAAAAATAGCGTACCTGCTGGAACGAATTCAAACTTGGAACCCAACTTCGAGTGACTTCCATGCCACGTACCGACCAAATTAGTGGCTGAGGCTTCTCAGGAAGATGTTGGGGTGTTAGAGGGTATCCTAGGGTCGAGATGAAGGTGGTAGTAGGGTTGAAATAGGGCAGGGTGATGAGTTTCTATTCGGTAGAAAAATATGTGCAAAGTAAGGGAAAGAAAACTTGTGCGCTCGGTTTCTAGGGAGGCAGGCGGTCTCTATCCGCACCTAATTTGGTCGGTACGAGGCGACTAAGGCGGTAGATCCTGATCTCATCATAGATATAGTTCTTGTTTCATTTGTTCATCATGTTTACTTCACCACTTGCCATGTCATCATGTTTACATATTTACTTTCTAGTTGCTATATCTCATCATAGAGTTGCCTGTTCTTTTCATGTTATACCATGTTGCTTGTTATTTTCTAGTTCAAATTTTTATATCTTATTTTCATGTCTTGTAAATTCTATTATGTCTCAAATAGCTTGTCATATGTGTGCTTGTTCCAACCCTGACTGGATAAACTATTTTTAGGTGTTGAATTAGAGAATTTTTGTACTACTTACTATGAGCAGACGGTAGATCCTGATCTTGGCGTACCGGAGGATCTGGACGCGACCTTAGCCGAGTTGCCCTCTAAAGATGACATTTAGTTATATATTATTTAGTATTGGCCGGATTGTCTCCGGGAACCTTTTTAGTTGATATATTTTATTTTGAGGATTCTGTGAGTTGATTAGTAGATATTCACTTAGTACCATTTGATCCTTCTTTGAAACTATTTAGTTTATTTCAAATTTTTTCTCTCTGTCTGTGGTTAATTATATATCATTCTGCTTTGGATTTATCTGTGGATTTGGAATGCATTGTGGAAATATATATATATAAATTGTGTGGTTGTTGATAAAATTGTGGAGATTTTAGACAACGTTCTACCGCCGACGCTGCAGCGTAGGCTGGATGTATCCACGGTCCCAAATACTAGGTGCGGTTCGTGACAGACAAACAGAATAGTGAATCTATCATGAAGTGCTGATACAAATTTGTTGGATAGCTGAATCAAAAGTTGGCCCTCTCCATGATTTCCTAATATATGTTTCCAGCGGTGGCGAATGTGGTGATGATGGCATAACCGGAGAATCTATTTCTCTTTCATGAATAAACATTTATTTCAAAAAAATATTGTCCATGTAGTACTAATGCTATAAATAATAGCAGTGTTGAGTTAACAAAAATGTGGCCTAACCCAAAAATACACACACAAAAATGGCATATTTGCACACGTTGGTAGAAGCAAGTTAGTGATCCATGTTTTCTTACTTACCATGACTCATTAGAAAATTAAAGCCAACACCACCACCACTAGGAATTGCATCATCATGATGATCCATTTTACATGGCTGGAACACGTCTTGCTCTCTAATTTGGGACCTTCACTTTGAATTAACATCTCAATCTCATTAACACGTTTTTTTAATATTTAGTTTTTTATTTTTATTTTTTAATTCCTAAATTTTAATTTTTAATTTTAACTTATAAATTTTATTCTTTATTTTTTTATTTTTAGTTTCTAGTTTTTTATTTTTTTTATTTTTTTCTTAATTTTTAACTTTTACTTTTTAATTTTTAATTTTTAATTTTATTTTTTAGTTTTAAATTTTAAATTTTAAATTTTTATTTCTAATTTCTAATTTTTTATTTCTAATTTTTAACTTCTAATTTTAAATTTCTAATTTTAAATTTTTAATTTCTTATTTTTTATTTTTCATTTTTTAATTTTTTAATTTTTACTTTTTATTTTTAAATTTTTTATTTTTCTATCTTTTAATTTTATCTTATTTTATTTTTTAATTTTTATTTTTCTGCTATTTATTTTAAATTTTAGGCTTAATTGCACTTTGATACCCTCAACTATTCCGGTTTTTCAACTTGATACCCTAAACTTTTTTTGTAACAAGTTGATACCCAAAAAAAATTGGACGAAAATACCCATGGTCAAACTTGAATATTACCCACCTTCCACCCCCCTCCCGCTTCAGGCCAACCCCCCCTCCCGCTTCCGGCCGCCTCCCCCCCTCCCCCCTTCCGCTTTCGTCCACCCTCTCTCCCCCTCGCCCCGTTTTGCTCCGGCCATCGCCCCCGCCTCTCTCCCTAGGGCACGGCAGCGTGGGAGGAGGGGGGCTGGGGGAGGGTGGACGGAAGCGGGAGGGGGGTGTTGGCCCAATGATTGTATCATATTTTTTAATATGGTTAATATGTTAAGTTTAGCATTTCATTATCACTAATGTTCATACTATCGCTATAGCATTTCTACTTTTACTTATACCTTTGGTGATATGTGCCTATTGGTTTACATATTAGTGATATGAGCTTATCTATCTTAAATTTAATCGGGTTGTCCAAATCAAAACTATGTTTTTGATTGTGATCATTCAATTAAGTTTAATCATTATGATATCACTAACATTTATGCTATCACCTTAGCACTTATACTTAAACTCAACATTGTCCTAATGTGCATTAAACTTATCATACTTGCTACTATTTATATTGCTTTGTTCGTCTAACATGTACATGCAGAAAAGCAATAAGCAAGATCAATGTGGACATATGCAATGAAGAAATCATGTTGGGCCAAAGACGATGGATCCTACAAGATTTCTCTGAACCACCCGACGACATCTCCGGATCCTACAAGATTTTACAAACTGGATATCTTTGGACAGCTGCCGCCAAGAGAAAAAGCCAGCACCTATCAAAGGAAGAAGTCAAGCCATGCCATCATCATTTCAAGACTCTGAAGAAGCCAGCACCTGCTACAGTATATCTGGAGTCTGTAGTGAGTCTTAGGAATAATTATAAACACAAGAAATGGATGGAAAAATCGAAAGCTAGGGTAGTAATTAGCCCAGGATCATTTTTGGATGAAAATCGGCATATCGACGGTGTACCGGTTTATACCGACGGTATCCGATTTTTATTCACAGAAAGTTTTTGTCTACAAAATCGGCATACCGACGGAATACCGATCTATACTAACGGTATACCGATTCAGTAACGTTGAAAATCCAACGGTCAGATTTCTAACATTTAATGATCCCAACGGCTATATTTCTAGCCGTTGCAATTCCAGATCGGTATTCCGACGGTATACCGGTTCGTACCGACGGTATACCGATCGCTGACCGAAAAGTTGCCTTTGAGCACTTTTCAGTACTTTGGTTATAAATAGCCTTGAACCCCTTCATTCAAGGTTGATGCTTTGAGCCTAAAAATTTTTAAACAACCAAAGCCTGTCCACAAACAACTCTACAAAGCTTTCATTTGCCATCCACAAATTGTGTTAGAGTTATTGAGTTGAAAAGTAAGATCTTCATCCTGTTGTATAAGGAGATCTAAACCCATTGTGAAAGGTTGAAGTTGGAGAGTCTTCGTATCCAAACTCTCGGTTGAAGTTGGAGAGTCTTCGTATCCAAACTCTCGGTTGAAGTTGGAGAGTCTTCGTATCCAAACTCTCGGTTGAAGTCGGAGAGGCCTTCGGACTAAAGCTCTCGTGTAAGAAGTTTGCGAGTTCTTTGGATCCAAACTCGTGTGCAACTATTTACTCAAATAGTGGATTAAAGCCGGAGAGAGTTCAGGGACTGGAGTGCCCCTTGGGAGGATACCAGGATATATCGTGTGTCGGTATTATTGTTGCTTCTTCTCTTGTACTTATATTTTTTAATTGTCCATTAGCTTGTGCTAAGTGCTTGATTAGTTAGCTTGACCCTATTCACCCCCCCAGGATTTCTACAGGGGGATGTCACGCCCTAGAACCAGAATACTGTAGAGTGGGGACAGACACAGCCAGCTACGTACATTAAAGTATAATCTATCTCGATATACGGTCACGGCTGTCTAGATGCATGAGGGTTTATCTACAAGCCAACAGTCTCTTATGATCCTGAACAAGCCTAGTGTCTCAATCTCAAGCAAGTAAGTAAATGTTACAAGATGTTAGATCATCAGACATACAAAGTAAGGCGTCCCAAACATTACATATTCAGATGATCATGAAGCTAGTCATACAAAATGTGAAGACTAGCAAGAGTTTCAGTCATACATGATCAACCCTAGGATTTGTCAATCATGTTACACCCCATAGGCAGACAGTAAGTAAAGTTGCAAACGAGCTAACACTTGCTCGGCGGCTAAATGCCTCAAAAGAATATTTTTACAAGAGAGTGGGAGAGCAAAATAAGAACCCACTCGTTGCCAGGGTTGCGCCTAGTGTCACCATCTGGCTGTAAGGTTGGAGGATCCTCGAGTCCTACTCCAAAATCTGGCCATACAAAACTAGCTCGGTTAGACCCCAGAAAGAGCAACTGCTACAAGGGAGGTTTCATTTACAAACTAAAACTAGCATATTAGCACATGGGAACATAAATGGTAATAAAAGACATGAGTTAGAGAAAACAAGGTGATAAACGATAAGATAACTAAGGGACTATTCCGATAGCCAAGTTACAACCCGTAAACCAAACAAGGATCGGCGTTGTAACCCTTCACCCGAACAGAGCTTAGTTTCTAACTAATTATCGACAAGAGTAAAGCATAAGCAAGCATGCGATGAAGTAATCATAGACTGGCATCGATTAGACAAGACTAGACTGGACTGTGTCCATCATTCACGGCCAAGCAAAGAGTACTGCTTGATACTTTAACTAACTAGGGTTATCACAAGCCTAGTTACTAGCAAGATGCAATGAGAAGTTCCCGCAGTCACAAGCCCTACAGCTATCCAGGTTATCCAGACGAGGGGATTTATTAGAGTTACAAGAGTTAACAAGCTTACTGGTGTACTTTTAGTACTTATGCTTTCAAGAAGAACCCCACATAACAGTAAGCTGGAAATGTGCCCTACTCGTCGACAGGCTACAAGTCCTTCTGGTATGGTCGGGATAATGAGATCGCCTGTAACTCGAAAAATCTCTCTATATGAACTACTTGATCAATCTAGTCATTAACCTAGTCAGATTCATTATAAAATCCTGACCGTGGTAACCAGGAATTCATGTCCTAGACATGATGCAAGACGAGACTGGTAGCTTATACAGGATAAAATCAAAAAAATCAACCATGGTGTCAAGGCAAGAGTTACTTAGCAAGTTAGGGTAGCTGTCACAACAGCGTTCAAGATTATTATGTCATATCAGGTTACTTGTTACTTGTCAAGATTGCTTGTCAGGAGTGCGCCTCGACGGGCCACCATCAAAATTATACATGTCATGTCAAGTTTACTTGTTACTTATCAAGAGTGCGCCAAGCCAGGTTATGCCAAGTCAGGTTGTGCCAAGCTAGGTTACGGCAGTGCCAGGTTGCACGCAATGCCAAGTTGCGACAGTGCCAGGTTGTGTGCAGTGCCAGGTTGCGGCAGTGCCAGGTTGCACAAAGTGCCAGGTTGCGGCAGTGCCAGGTTGGGCACAGTGCCAGGTTGCGTGCAGTGCCAGGTTGTGCGCAATACCAGGTCGCGACAGTACCAGGTTGCGGTAGTGCCAGGTTGCGCGGAGTGCCAGGTTGCGCGCAGTGCCAGGTTGCGGCAGTGCCAGGTTGCGCACAGTGCCAGGTTGGTGCAGTGCCAGGTTGCACGTAGTGCCAGGTTACGGCAGTGCCAGGTTGCGCACACGGTTCATCTACTCCAACCGGCATAAAAATGCTTGGTTGAACCCATGAATTTTAAATGACCATAACTTGGCCAAAATAACTCTAAATTAGGTCTTTCAAAGGTCAAAATGGGATAGAACGAAATTCTCTACAACATGGAAGAACTAGTTTTTGGAAACAAGCAAGTTTGATAGATCAAAACCATAAAAACCGAAAATACATCAAACTTAGGTCTACAAGAATCTACCCATAAAAATAAAAAAACTCCAAGTTCTAAAGAGGCTTATAATCATGTAAAAAAAGAATGGAACAATAAAACTTGAGATCCATCATGAAGCAAGTTGTACTTGCCAGGGGCTCTTGGGTGTAGGTAGAGAGGAGTAAATGAAGAAGATGGAGAAGTTATGAGAAATAAATGGAGGAGAGAGAGAGGGGTTGACTTATATATTAAGCCCAAACCATCTCAAACCAAACCAAGCCAACATGTTGAACCAAACCAAAATAAACCAAGTCAAGATTAAACCAAGACTAGGCTAAGGAAGACAAGTCTAACTACGATCCACCTGACAAATATCAGAAATCCGTACACGTATAATAAAAATACATATAACGGGAAAACGGGAGTGACAACTCTACCCACCTTAAAAGAATTTCGTCCTCAAAATTTAATCAAGAGGCTAGAGATGTCGGGGCAAGCTACACTAACCACAGGCAATCTATGACTAGCAATTAATCAAGTAATCATTCATGCAAGGAGTTAAGAGCATAAGGCATAAGAAAGACATTATACCTCATGAGTCAAACAGGTGTGGATATCACGATCGGATATCATCCTCACATTCCCAAGTTGAATCACCCAAAGAGTGATGTGTTAGGGTTATATACTAAAAGCATCACTTTTGTAGTAACCTTATTTTCTTAAATTTTGAATGAGAATCATATGGACAAATGTTTGCATATTGTATTTGTTGCAAGTGTTAATACAAATGTCTGATATTCTATATTGTAGATAATATGGTGTGTAGTATCGCACAGAAGATCATATTATCAGTTTTTTATGGAGTATATAAATAGTTCACAACCTAGATGGACTTGGACAATCTATTGGAAAGGTTCTAGTGTAAGCTGGTATTAGTCTATCTTGACTATAGGTTTACACTAGTACACTTTGTGTGTATTGAATAGGACCACTTGAGGTTGTTTCCTTTGTACTGACTACATAAGAGAACAAACACCTCTGTTATTATGGATGCTTGTGCTCTTAATCCGGATATAATAACAGACATGTATATGCAGTGTACATTACTTTGACTCATGTAAGAGTGAGATTCATTATGGATCAACAACCTCTATGAATTGGGTAATAACATTGTATGTATGATGGGCTGTTAATTATAAATGGAATTCATGTCCCGATATATCGGGTTGATGATATTCCCTTAAGGAGCTCATAAGGATTGTCATGTAAACCCTGCAGGTAAATTATATCCGACATGACAAATAAAGTTGAGCAGTACTACTTAAGGATAAAAGATGTCGAATCAATATAGTTGCCAGTAACTTAATTTGATCGACGGACATACGATATCTTAACATGGAAAGCCAAACGAGCATATAATAAAAGGAGCCCACAAATATAATTTGGGATTAGGGAGGTAATGCAACAATAGCTCATTAGTGGACCGAGCTATTGTTAATGGGCCTGGATTGTGTGTTCGGGCTGAACACGGGATATCCAGATCCATTAGGAGGCCTAATCCTAATTTCTCTTCATGGTCCCTGCCATAGCCTATATATATCCTCTATTCTATGGCCGCCAAAATATAGATCAGAAATCTGAAGCTTTCTCTAAATTCGTGATTTACGTAAGGAAAGAAAGAGCTGCCAAGGAGAAGAAAAGGTTGGAAGATCGTCGCCTACACGACATCCAACTCGAGGAAGGAATATGTGCAAAAAATCTTGGGGTTGTCCGCTCGAGATTGCCAGGAATTACTTGTCTTCTTTCTGCCGTAGGTATAATTCGTGAACCCTAGTTTCTGCCTATGAAGGATTAGAACAAGTATTAAATCTGTTTAACTTTCTATCGATCAATACGTACACCAAAGTAAGGGTCCTGGGAATTCCCAGTTCCATCATGATGACTCCAAGCAACACGGACTAACTTAATAGTCTTGTTCTTGAGTACCTTCTCTCTTCGGTTCAATATGGATACGGGCCTTTCCTCATACGAAAGGTTGGTACCAACAACCAATTCTGAATGATCAAGGATATGGCTCAGATCCGGGATATACCATCGTAATTGGGATACATAAAATATGTCATGTACCTCATGTAACGACGATGGAAGAGCGAGATGATAGGACACATCACCTACTTGCTTGAGAATGTCAAACGGCCCTATATACCTAGGACTAAGATTTCTCCGTATGCCGAATCGAATGACACCACAGGTAGGCGAGAACCTAAGGAATACGTGGTCGCCGACAGAAAACTCAAGAGGACGCCGATGAGAATCGGCCCAATGATGTTGACGATCTTGTGCAACTCGAAGATGATCTCTAACTTGTCTGACCACCTCGATAGTTCGAGTAACCATTTCTGGACCAAGCATCTGCCTCTTGCCTACATCATTCCAGGCTAAGGGTGATCTGTACTTTCTGTCATACAGTACCTCAAACGGTGCCATCTGGATACTGGCCTGGAAACTGTTATTGTATGAGAACTCCACGAGATGAAGGTGATCTTCCTACGAACTACCGAAGTCGAGTGTACATGATCGTAACATATCTTCGAGAGTCTGAATTGTGCATTCTGACTGACCATCTATTTGTGGATGATATGATGAACTGAACTTGAGATGAGTCCCCAAACTCTCTTGAAGACTTTGCCAAAAGTACGATGTGAATCTTGAATCTCTGTCTGATATAATACTAACTGGCACTCCATGCAATCTGACTATCTGCCTGAGGTACATCTCTGCAAGTTGATCCGTTGACTGGCCAATTCTGAAAGGGATAAAATAAGCTACCTTCGTGAGCCGGTCAACTATAACCCAGATAGCATCTCTCCCAGCTGGAGACTTAGGTAATCTCATTACAAAATCTACGATAATGTGCTCCCATTTCCATTCTGGGATTGGTAAAGGTTGAAGAAGTTCAGCCGGTCTCTGATGTTCAGCTTTAACTTCTTGGCAAACTAAACAACGAGAGACAAACTGGGTTATCTCCCTCTTCATGTCATTCCACCAGAAATGCTGACGGATATCACGATACATCTTCGTGCTACCGGGATGAATTGAATACTGCGAACTGTGAGCATCTGTCATGATCTCTTGCCTGATATCACCACTAGGTACACAAAGACGCCTTCCATGTTGATGTGTACCATCTTTATGAATACATAACTCTATTCTCCTTCCTGCTTCACATTCCGCCCTAAGCCGCTGAAGCTTAGAATCTGTTGCTTGAGCTATATTGATCCTCTCAACTATACTGGACTGAACTTGCATATTGGACATCAATGCCATATTTGTAGGAAGAACTACTTCTATTTCCATCTTTTGAAGATCTACTAATAACTCTGGCTGTGCTGTTAGAAAATATGCTCCTGTTCTTTTACTCAACGCATCTGCAACTACGTTGGCCTTCCCAGGATGATACTGTAAGTTGATGTCGTAATCCACAAGTAGCTCTAGCCATCTCCTCTAACGCATGTTAAGATCCTTCTGAGTAAACACATACTTAAGACTCTTATGGTTGGTGAAAATCTCTACCCAATCTCCATACAAGTAATGCCTCCACAACTTAAGTACGAAGACCACCGCTACTAACTCCAAGTCGTAGGTTGGATAATTTCTCTCATGGTCACGAAGTTGACGTGATGCATAAGCTACTACCTTACCATGCTATATTAAGACACATCCCAATCCTCTGCCGGAAGCGTCACAATAAACTGAATATCTTTCAGTCCCATCTGAAAGTGTGAGAATGGGAGCTGTCATCAATCTATGCTTCAACTTCTCGAATGAACTCTGACACTCTACTGTCCAAGCAAACTGTACATCCTTGCGGGTCAACTGCGTCAATGGTGCCGAAATTCGAACAAAGCCTGACACAAATCGTCGGTAATAGCCGGCCAATCCTAGGAAATTACGAACTTCTGCGACGGTGTTAGGAACTGGCCATGTCTCTATGGCAACTATCTTCTGGGGGTCCACTTCTACTCCACCTCGGGTGATGATGTGACCTAAGTACGAAATGCGATCAAGCCAAAATTCGTACTTACTGAACTTCGCATACAACTCGTGCTCTCTGAGAATCTGTAGGACTATTTGCAGATGCTGCTCATGCTCTGCTTCATTCTTACTATAGACTAAGATGTCGTCTATGAATACTATCACGAACTGGTCCAAATAGGGCATGAAAATACGATTCATGAGGTCCATCAATACGACTGGCGTATTGATCGCTCCAAATGGCATAACAAGGAACTCCTTGTAACCCCGATTTTTCAAATTTTTTGAAATTTTGTATTTTCTGGGATTTATAATTTAGCCATATTTTATTTTATGGTTTGTTTACGAGAATATTTATTTGATTTACCTATTATTATAATACAATTTTCTAAATGGATATTAATTTAGAGCAATTTGATTTTGGTTTCAAAAATTTAGTTTTCCCTCCATCTTTAACAACCCATAACAACTTATAACCAATTTATAACTAAATTTATTTGTATTTTTGCAATTTGTGAAAAGGGGAGGAACTTTTGTGTTTAATTCCTTTGAGTGGAAGGGCTTATGTAGAAATATCCCAGTCTAATGGGTTTTTCTGCAAATGTCTCTCTAATCCTTATTTAATTTCTAAATTCTCTCTCTCTCTCTCTCACTGCCTCCTCATTATTTTCTAGCTCGAGACTTGGGAGCAGAGCTCTCCAAATTACTCCCAGCCAGCTCTTCTCCTCCAAATTCTCTGAACCCTAACCCAAACCCTAACCCTAGCTTCCGACGATCGGCGACCAACCGTCATCCCTCCCATCAGCGGTGTTTGAGAACCCTCGACAACATCACAGTGGAAGCAACGCTCCATTCCAACGACGGCGCACGACCACTCCTCAAGTGACGTGTCACTCCGACTTCCGGCGACGCTCAACACCAGAGCGACGTCTCTTCTTCGATTGTCAGCAATTTCTCGGCTATGGCTCGACGAGTTTCTCGAACGACGACGAAGTGAGTCTCAATCAACTTTGGATCATTCTTTTCCTTCATTATTTCCGATCACGAGCAAATCTACTCATGCTCATGCTCGATCTGGTTTTGTACAGATCGAACATTCTGATCGGCGCCTTGTTAATTCTCCGATCGGTTCATTTTCTCTGGTGAGCCGATCCTCGTAGATTCAATCGTATTCTTGACTCCCATCAAATTCTGGTGAGTGTCGATCTTATAATTATTTATCTTTGGAGAATTTTTGTGTCCGTTTATGAATGATTGGTGTTTTGATTCTCTTCTAGTTTGGGTTAAAGTGGGTGTCAGATCAGAGGAAGTTGATCCTTTCCAGAGATCACCTGCTGAGTTGAATCGAATCTATTGGTGAGTATAACCTATGCATTCTTGATTTTCTTGCTACTTTAAAGAGGGGATTTTAACGAGTTGCTGATACTAGGTTTTCTTTCCAATCCTTGGAAATTGTTTGTTTAAATGATTAGCAGGATTCCGAGTTTTCAGTTGGACTCATAGAGCCGTGTCCAATCGTGTCCTCGATCCAAGATCCGGTTCATTTTGCTTAGGTAATATCTTACTCCTTATATGTTAGAAATATTTTGTTTTCAGTTGGGTTTGACGAGGGATTGGGTATACGTATGTTCAGGGCCGAGAGTATCACAAGTTAGCTGGTGTCAGCCATAACCTGTGTCCGGTAGCTAGTGTCCAGGATCGATGTGTCCAGATTTAGATGGGTCCAGCTCTGAGTTGCTGCAGTGGTTGTGTCCAGTGGTTGCGTTGCGTTCTGTGTGCGTGACCGAGGGTGGTGTCCAAGCGCGGGTCGTGTCGAGGAGTTGGGATCGTTTGCAGGAAATTGGCATTATCGAATTTCTCTTCCATTTGCTTGATTTCAAATTCAGTTGTTATGTCTCCATTCATTTTAGTTTTGTAAATATTCCAAGTCTTGATTTACAATCTCGGGAGGAAGTACTGTTAGTTTCAGAACCATGCTTGAGCTTTTGTTTTGAATATTACAACTATACATTCGAAATGGTGTTGTGTGGAATGTTGGGTTACATTGTTACTGTATTTTGCTAGTACTGTTTGCATGGATTGATCAGGTTCACCTAAACTCATGAAAGATTAGGTAGTAGACTTAATAGTATTTGGATTCATGTACAGGATTTATGTTGGGCAGTAAAGCTAGACTTGAAGTTATGTGTAGGACTGAACCTATTATTAGTGGATTATATTGGGATCCAAGAGTATCAGACAAAGAATAATACTCTATACTAGAGAGTTTTGTTAGTTATTGTTAAATCTGACCAAACCAGCTAGGTTGTCTTATGCAGGTTCATTTGTTTTACCTTTGGGCTTGGCTAAAGTTTTTGATAAAAATCTGTGTGCTGAGTTTATGCTAGTGAAGACTGTTAATTTTTGGTTAATTCCAGTGGGCAAGGGAAGGCCAGGTTATTTTATAAATAAGTATATGTATATGTACAGTATAAATATGTATAGTATTTCATACTTTGTGGGTAAATATATTGATTGATAATTATTAAACTGTTTACATATTTTCCCTATATATTAATATAGTGTTTATCCAATTAAAATAGATTTTGACCATGAATAGTGTTTACCAAAAAAATATTTTGCTAATCTTTGATTAAAACTTATATGTTTTGTTGCAATTATTATGTCAATATTTATATTGCTAGTAGAAACTAATATTCATAAATATTGATTTATCAAATTAAACTATTTTCAAGATATAGCTGTTATAATAATATTTTTTGCTACTATTAAATAATTTTGGTTAATTTGACATATTGATTAATAATTGTTTAAAATATTTCTAGCCAGTATAAATACATGTAGATTAACTCAGATTATAATATAGTTAGTTATCCTTTTAGCTAATTGTCATGACTTCAACCCTAACAAACTTGTACCTTAATCTAGGTAACATTCAAATTTATGCTCTTCTACTCTCATTCTTCCAAAGCAAGGCAAGTACACCGACTTGAACCCTTTACTCTGTATTTTCTATCTTGCTTCATGTTCTCATATTGACACGTTGTACACACGATTGTTCATTGTTCATTGTTAACCGTTCATCGTTCATAGTTCACTGTTCTTACTTGTATATTGGGGTGGGAAAATACTACAGATATGTGACCAATCCTATTTTAGCTAGGCATTGACTAATAGCTTAGATCTCATATCGTGCACGTGGGCTAAAAAAATAACTTTTTGAAACAATTCTTTTTGCAATAAAATTTGTTTCGTTGCAAAAAGTATCTAATTGCAACAATATTTATATATTTGTTGCAAAACTTAGATTTGCAATTTTTAAGCAACAAAAAGTATGTTGTTCAAAATATTTCGTCGTAAAATAGTTGGGGTTACTCTGTTCTCATTCTCAAAAAATAATGGTAAATTTATTTGCAACAAAAAAATATTATTTACAACAAAACCTAATCATGTCAAAAATTATTATTTTTTTGACAATAAATTTTTCTCATTGCAATAAATTAATGTCCCTTTGGCAACATAATTATTTTTCTTTCCCAAAAGAATCCGCTAAAATTGGTTTGGAAAAAAAATTTACCCACGAAACTTTCCATCAACAAAACCCTTAAAACCCGTTCATTCCCTCTAATCCCAGTATTCCCATCCAATAAACCCGCGAATTTCCCTCCCCCAAAATTTCAGTTCCCTCACTTTCCCCCAAAATCTCTCAACAGAAATCTCCCGCACCTCTCTAATAAAAATCTTCTCAACCAAAACTCTCTCCCTCCGCTCCACTTTTCTTTCTCCTCCTCTACGCACCTCTCTCTCTCTCTCGGCCAGGCCGAAGCAACAGAAAGTGGTGGTTGTGTCCCCCCCTGCTCCACACTTCTCTCCCCTTCTCTGATCACTCTTCCCTTTCTCCTCCTTTGCCGCCAGGCTGAAGGTAGAAGTTGTTGCGCGCACGGTTGACGGAAGGACGGCGCAACGGCTTGGCAAGGCTGATAGCAGGTCAACGTCGCAGCGAGGCTTACTGGACGGCGCCGTTTTCTGGACGTGGCGAGGTAATTGTTCATGTTTCCAAAAAATTCAAGACAATTTACAACTCTCTTAATCATTTTTATCATCTCGGTTAATTTTGAAGTAGTTGCTCATGAATAACCATTTCTAAATCCTTCCAGCATATATATTACTGACGTCGTCGTTATTTTTTTCCAAATAAAAAGTAAGAGAGACAAAGTTTTGCTTTAATTTTTTTTTTCTGTTTATAATTAGCATCCACAGATTGAAAGTATTATATGGGTAGTAGGCCTTTGTGCAAACACATTTATGATATAACTGCTATATAGTAGGTTTAAATATTACGTGCATGTCTTTTTAAATTAAATTGCTCGATTCAATTTTTTTTGTTATGAGAGCTACCAGCAGAACATATTGCTGAAATTCAAAAGCATGATACCAAACTGAAGAAATCAGCATTACATCTGATTGATTTTATTTCAATTTTGATTAACTTATTTCTATTTTGTGTATTATATACTTTTTAGTTGTGATATTGTAACATGATCTATTATTCATGGAACATATATTTTGTAGCTTCCTGGTCTCTTTAATTCATTGTTTAATATCCTAGTTGGAGGGGTCTTGTGTTAAAAAATAGTTCTTTTAAATCTTTGTGAGATTTAAGTTTTCCATAAATATACAAAAAAAAGCTAATTACAAGATTGTTTTCACCTAATTTATATTTATATAAATAATCTAACAGTACATAACAAAGAAAGGGGCCATTACAAATAGGTACTTGTACTCAATTTATCTTTCATTTGTCTTTCTTTTATATGTTGCTTTGTATTTTCGGATTTTTGGTTTTGTTATCAGCTTTCAATTCTTTTGTTTTTTATTTAGGAACGAAAATATGGATAAAAGTTGGGTGAAGCTTACAAATAAATCCTGTCGGCAATACATACAAGGAGCTAAAGACTTTATACAACAAGCGAGTAGGTTTGCCCAAAAGAATAATGGGATTCGTTGTCCATGTCGTAACTGCAACAATGTGTATTTCCAGCATATAAATGTGGTGGAAACTCACTTGTTTGATAAAGGGATGACTAAAACTTACACCAATTGGGTACATCATGGTGAAAATTTTGAACCTACGATAATTCTTGATGACGATAGTGATGATGATGGCACACGTGAAGAAGAGGCTCTACCGGATAATATTCATGAGATGCAAGATTTTTTTGAAGGCTTACATGCCGGAACATTTATGAATTCTAGTTTGGATGAAGTAGCTTTTAGTCAGGAACAAGCAAAAACTAGTAATACTAATCCTAATCAACAATCTTCAGAGAAGAAATCAGAGAGATTTTCAAGCTTATTAAGGGACGCACAACGTGAACTTTATCCTGGCTGTACAAAGTATTCAAAATTATCTTTCCTAATAAAATTGCTTCATTTAAAAGTAATCAATCGTCTAAGTAACAAAGCCTTCGATCAGATCCTTGAGCTGTATAAAGATGCACTTCCAGATAGGGAAACATTGCCTAAGTCATACTATGAGGCTAAAAGTATATTGTGCGACCTGGGCCTTGCTTATGTGGCCATACATGCTTGTAAGCATGATTGTGTAATATTTTGGAAGGAGCACGAAGATAAAGATGAGTGCCCTGTTTGTCATGAGCCTAGATATATATTTAACGAAGGTGGACGCAAAAAAATACCTCAAAAAGTTTTGTGATATTTTCCCTAAAACCAAGACTGCAAAGGTTATTTATGTCAAAAAAGACGGCTACAAATATGAGATGGCATAAGGAAAAACGGATTGAGGAGGATGGTGTACTTAGGCATCCAGTAGATTCAGAAGCTTGGATCGAATTTGACAAGACACATAACTTGTTTGCAATTGATCCTCGTAATGTGAGACTTGGTTTGGCAAGTGATGGTTTCAACCCATTTGGGAACATGAGCAATTCTTATAGTATGTGGCCGGTAATTATTATTCCATACAAGTTGCCACCTTGGATGTGTATGAAAGAACCTTATCTGTTCATGTCCTTGCTTATTCCAGGGCCCAAGTCCCCTGGTAACGATATTGATGTGTATTTGCAACCATTGATAGATGAGTTGAAAGAGTTATGGAAAGATGGTATTGAAACTTTTGATGCCTCAACCGGAATAAATTTCCAATTACATGTAGCTCTACTTTGGACTATTAATGACTTCCCAGCTTACGGTAGTTTGTCTGGATGGAGTACAAAAGGCAAACTAGCATGTCCGAATTGCAATAAAGACACTTATTCAATATCACTAAAGCACGGAAGGAAGTTATGCTATATGGGTCATCGACGATTCTTGCCAAAAAATCATGCTTGGAGAAATAGTGATCACTTTGATGGCGAAAGGGAACGGAGGTTATGACCAAAGGAGTTATCTGGGATTGATGTCTTGTATCAGATTAATCGATTAAATAATGTGAAATTTGGAAAGGGTCCAGCTAATACCAAGAAGAGGAAGCATGAAATATATGAGCTGAATTGGAGAAAGAGAAGTATCTTCTTTGAATTGCCATATTGGCAGACTCTAAAGTTGCAGCATAATCTTGATGTAATGCATATAGAAAAAGAATATTTGTGAGAATGAGGTTGGAAAATTGATGAATATTGATGGAAAAACAAAGGACACTGTAAAGGCTAGATTAGATTTAGAACTAATGGGCATACAGAAGGAATTACACATAATACAGGATGGTAATTCATTTGTGATGCCACCAGCATACTATACAATGTTTGTTGAAGAAAAAAGGAGTTTTTGTGAATGGTTGAAGTTGGTTAAATTTCCAGATGGCTATGCATCTAACATATCTCGATGTGTGAACACTAAAGATTGTAGACTCTTAGGAATGAAGAGTCATGATTGTCATGTTTTGTTACAATGATTGCTCCCAATTGGAATACGTGGATATATGTGTAAAGATATATACAATACATTAATTGAGTTGAGCTTTTTCTTTAAAGAGTTGTGTTGCAAGACTTTAAAGTTAGAAGTACTAGAGCGGCTGGAGAAAGATATTGTCATAGTACTTTGTAAGCTTGAAAAGATATTCCCACATGCATTTTTTGATATTATGGCGCATCTAGCTATTCACTTGCCACATGAAGCAAAACTTGGAGGGCCCGTTCATTATCGTTGGATGTATCCAATAGAAATGTAATTTTTAACTTACTATATTAAATTACTTTTCCTTTTGAACATGCATATATCTTTTTCAAATTAACATGATGCAGTGATTAATGTAGAGGCTTATTTATGTCAACAGGTTTTTATGCACACTTAAGAAAAATGTGCATAATAAAGCACGCCCTGAAGGTTCCATTGTTGAAGCTTACATTGATAGTGAATGTCTTACATTTTGCTCAATGTACCTTCAGGGTGTTGAGACTATATTTAATCGAGAAGAAAGAAATTTTGACGGAGGTCAAGATAAGCATAATAACATATCTATTTTCTCAGCAAATATGCGTCCCTTAGGATCAAGAAAAGTTTATGAGAAAATGGATATGACAGAATACAGTAAGGCTCGATTATATGTCTTGAACAATTGCAATGAAATAGAGCATTATATAAAGTGAGTTATTTCATCCTCGTTACTTCATGGTATCAAATAATTTATTTTATTATTATCATGATTTGATTTCTTTATAAATATATGTAGTGAACACATGGCCGAGCTTGAGAGACAAAGCACACATAATGTACAGGAAAAACATGACCAACTATTTCCAAAATGGTTTGAAAATTGCGTAAGTCTTATTTATCGATAATTAGCTTAATTTACACGTAAACACTTATCATTCTTACTTAGTTTTGATGGGTTATTCTTACTAATTTTCTTAAATTTTTATGGATAGATGAACCTATTGCGTGCACAAAAATCACCTGAAGCTACAGATCAACTATATTCCTTAGCTTGCGGTCCTGATCAGCGAGCAAGACGATACACAGGGTGTATCATTAATGGAATGAGGTTTCATACAAAGGAGCGGGAGAGACATCGTAGAACACAAAATAGTGGTGTGGTTGTAAAGGGAGATCACCAAGGAAAAGACATTGACTTCTATGGTGCTTTAACAGAAATTATTGAGTTGAGCTACTTGGGGGGAAATCGAGTTTTTATATTCAAGTGTGATTGGTTTGATGTAGGAAATATGAAGACAGGGATCCAAACAGATGGTTACTTCACTTCTATTAATATATCCCGTAAATGGTACAAGGATGATCCGTTTGTTCTAGCGTCTCAAGCCGAACAAGTCTTTATGTTAGTGATTCTAAATTACGAGGTAGCTGGCAAGTCGTGCTAAAAACTCAACCAAGAAACATTTATGATGTTCCAGAGGTAGTTATAGAAGAGGGAGAAGAAGATGATAGATTGATGGGTGATGGTGAGGCTTATCAACAACATCTACCGAATGATACGAATGTAAATGTTGAAGAAGAGGTGCCACATTTGTCATTAGGAAGGAATGATGTTGCCTCAAATGCCATTGATGTGACCAGCCTCCATCCAAATGAATTAGATCTAGAAGATGATGATTTCATTAACGATGATGAACTTTCTGAAGCATATGATACCTTTGAAGACTACTACTCTGATAAGGGAGAACCAATGCATAGTGATCATGACACTGATATAGATGATATGTAGTTCTTTCTATCGATGAAATTAGTTTATGCTTTGAATATATAATCTTATTGCATTTATGATTTTTTTGATCATAATACACTTATCAGTTTATTTTTGTCTATAAAATTTTATTTTTTGAGTTCTAATTGCAAAATGGCATGAGAGACTCAGATATACATAGAAAGTGAGCACCCATAACTGAAGTGGGTTATCGATACATTTTCCCTAATACGGTCTCTTTCTAAACTGGGAGAGAAGGGGGTATTATATAGAGGTGCAGAAATCATGATATTGTAGCCAGAATTCTTGAGTTCATTCAAACGCTGACAAACCAAAAGCTGTCCACAACAATGATATAATGAGTGTTAGAACTTCCATCGTACACATGATACAATTCAGGTTTATGGATTTAAACGCTGACATGAATTTAGGAGAACCTGAGATAATCAAAACCATGACTGTATCCATGAATATCCATGAACCTGAATTCAGTCATGGGCTGTATCCATGAACCTGAATTATATCGTTGTGCACATACGATGGAAGTTCTAACACTCATTATATCCATGGATATCAAATAAAGAGAGGATGTCACATGTATATCTGCTGCATACATATCAGAACTTAATTATATATCTGCTGCATACATATCTGAACTGAATTGTATATCTGCATACATATCTGCACTGAATTGTTCTAACACTCATTATACCTGAATTGTATATCTGCTGAATACATATCTGAACTGTATATACCTGAATTGTATATACCTGAATTGTATATCCCTGAATTGTATATACATATCTGAACTGTATATACCTGAATTGTATATACATATCAGAACTGTATATACCTGAATTGTATATCTGCAGCATACATATCTGAACTGAATTGTTCTAACACCAAATTTTAGTTTAAAACCTATGTAGTTAAGTTTAAAAATAAAGAAGATTTGAATTCTAAACCAGAAGTACCAAACTTATATTTTAAAGGATAAGATTATACCCAATGATTTGCACCAGGAAGTATCCATAAAGTAACAAGGAGTAGCCACGAAGAATCTAAACTAAAATTGAAACACAAAAAAATAAATTTTAGGCATATGCATTAAGTACCCAAAGAGTATCAGTTTCCGGTAGAGGTACGCCTTCCTAATTGAAGTATTTGTGTTTCATAGTCAGGAGTTATAATGAGGATTGAGGAATTCATTTTTATACTAGTCCAACACCCACAAACTCCTCGTTCCTAAGTTGTTCAAAAATTCTAGATGACAACAAAAACTAAGGAATATTATAAAAAGGAAGAACCTCACTTTTTTGGACTAACGTTAACACAAAGGAAGTAATCAATCAGAATCAAGATAAATTATTTTCTTCATATTCCAGTATTTTCTACAAATAAAATCTGTAGAAAAGGAGTTTTGTGCAAATATAGAAAAGGCGATGGGTTTGCATAGACTATATAGTTCAAACCAATAATATTAAATTGTCATTTTCACAGTTAATTTTTGAAAAGCACTAATGACATATCAATTTCATAAGGGCACTGGCCTCTGTAGGTTTGAATAAGCACATGATGAAATAAGAGTACACTTGAGTCGTGGGTTTGAGATCTAGCACATCAATATAACAAGTAAAAATAGGAAAGTTATTTAATGTCAATTCACATAACTTAGTTTCATTATAATGGAAGGTACAATTACCTTTAAGAAGTTTCCAGGCCATTCTTTGTGAAACATAGTGGACAGCTAGCCTTTCCAGCACCCTTCTAGTTGTCACAACAGTTGTCTGAAATGTATGTAAACATATAAATCTTATTTAAGTAGTGCTCCTCTCCTACTTCTGACAGAAATATTATAAGCTCCATATATGAACAAAAAAAATTTCATAGAAGTTCCAGTCTTCCAGACTTGGCAAGAACAACAAAAGATGATTAAAAATGCAAAAATGATCCTTATAAGTGGTAACATACATAAAAAGGTTGCTAGCAAAGTACATGTTATATCGACTATCAACATGAGCAATCTTTTAGAGTTATCCATAGAAGAAAAGGAAATATTAAAATTGTAAAGTACTTCATACAAATAGACAGTGTCCACCCTTTTAGAGTTTCTGTACTACTATTGGTTAAAGAACATTCCATTAAGAATAACCTTATTATACACATCGAAGAACTTGTTTAGATCTCAAGTATATATTGTTTGAGCTATTTGAGGTTAAATCCAGGTCTTTTCCTTAAATGGCTTCATTATCTAACATAAAATAATACTCATCATTCTTGGTTGTACATCTAAATTCAGTTTGGACATGGTCAGATTAATGTTGGGAGTAAATCCAGCTTAAAGGTAAAGAAAAGGATCATAGACAAGGGAGCACCCACAAATGGAGGCAAAGAGATTGTTAGATCAGTCTCGAAGAAATCTGAGAAGTCTGGCAACAAAGAGATGGGACATTTGTGTGAAATGTAGATCTATTGATATGGTGGGAGGAGGAGATAAAATATAATTCAATAGCATAGAACATATCAAGGACATCTTGTAGACAAAATTCGACCCCTCAACACGAAATTCCAATACTGATCAGGTTGGTATCGGGTTTGGGTTATAATTGTCAGAACTAGTCGAATTTCAAGCACTTTTACATGTTATAACATAAGTATGTTAGTATAACTGTATATATGAATCTGTTAGCCCGCTCCAGTTCCAACCAAAGAACAAAAAAAAACATAACAGAAAAGGGAAGAGGGAATCTGATGTTTGCTCGCTGCCTCAAAGAGGAAGAGTCAGTGGGAGACAGAACTCAGTGTCATCCATTCATGTCAATTCCTTCTCCACCCCTTCATGCCGATCTGCACCACGGTCCAGCAAATAACACTATTTTTATTTGATTTGTTTCTTTTTGTTTGGGCTGTATCAGTCATGTTTGATATCCATGTCTGGATGAACTGAATTGTATCCAGGTCTATAAAAATGGATACTCCTGAATTGTATCCATGAACTGAATTGTATCCACGCCCAAAAACATGACTGAAAAAATACATGATACACTCGTTATTTGATATCCATGTCTGGGTGAACCTGAATTGTATCCATGAACTGAATTGTATCCATGGATATCAAATAAAGACAGGATGAATTGTATCCATGAACGCTGACAGCCCATCCTCTCTTTATTTGATATCCATGAACCTGAGATAAACAATGATACAATTCAGGTTCATGGATTCAAACGCTGACATGAATTTAGGAGAACCTGAGATAATCAAAACCAATGATTCCATGTCCAAAGGTTCATAGATACAGCCTATGACTGAAATTTTCATCCCATCAAAATCAATGCTGCATTGTCACATGTATATCTGTTGCATACATATCAGACATGCTATAGACACTCCAAATATATTAGGGTTATTCCAAATCAGTGCAAAGTTCTATATATACTTAACGTGTCTTAACATATTCATATGTGTGCAATATAGTTAACAAAGGAGTGTCCCAGTGTCATGAGGGGAATGCCAATATAAGTTTGCGGGGAGGGGTGTTAGGATGTTTGCATTTATATTTCCAATGGAAGGCCCTTTTTTCTATATCTTCCTGTCTTCATAAGATCTGGAACGCTGTGTTTAAGGTTTCAGAATGGTTTCATTTTCATGCTTTGGAATGAAATTCATAGAACACCAATCGCTGAGGGTTCAGCCATTTATGGTAACTCTGGAATTGTCCTCTTTGTCAAATACAAGGATAAATTTTGTATTTTTGACTGTTAAAACACTTGTAAAAGCAAGTCATTAAGATGCAGGTAAAAGGAAATCTTCACAGTAGTGGAAGTGTGGAACCTACTCGTGTGTGTAAGAGTAGAAGGAAATCCTTCTACTCTTTGGATGTGAAAACCTTTCTACCTTATCTGTACCTGAGATGTTGGCATGCCATTTAACCAATAAATCATGATATAGAAATGAGATTAACTGGTGGGTCTTTATACCTTGTGTGTGTAAGAGTAGATGCAGGTAAGAGTAGATGCAGGTAAAAGGAAATCATTCAACAACTTTTTGGATGTGAAAACCTTTCTACCTTGTCTGTACCTAGGCACATGGCCCATACACTGCCACCCAAGGTCAACCACACACTTGATCATGTAGCTACTGCTACCCCCTGCTTCTAACACCCCTCAAAGTCTCTCAACCTCACTTAGACACACACTCCTATCTTAACTATTTTCTCTACCCTTCTCTAACCTTGATCCACAGATTTCCCTCCTCTTAGAACAAAAGGCCCATCTATCCTGCCAAGGCCACACTAGCCTAGCCAAACCAACCATGCCTGGTACCTACTGTAGGCCAATTAGCTCTGCCTCAGTCCATAGCCACCAATAGGCCTGTGCCAAGGAGGCACAGCCTGGCCACACTAGTGCATCTGCTGTGCACTTCAACATCTTCACTGTACAGGGAAAGCCTTCCCTCAAAACTAACACAAAACACATAGTTCGTGGATACTAGGCTACAGAATTTACATGGATACTAGGATTCTAGGCTACAGAATTTACAGAATTGTTCTAACAATTATGACAGGACAATCATTTTTTATTCACATATAGGTCGTGGGGTTTCCCTGAATCTTATTATGTCTCCCTTTTTTATTCACATATAAGCAATTAAAGTTTTGGAGGGATTTCTGAAATTTACCCTTATTATTTTTCTCTCTATTATGAGACATAGTACATGGTATGCTACTAACTGCACACATTTTTTTTTTCTTTCTAGGGCATATGTGCACATTGTTCTTGTTCACTACAGAGAAGTTTCAGAGGTTTGGTTCTTGTCCATGCAAAGTGCACATTCTATTTATTATCATTGTGTAGAAGCCATCATATTTGAAAAAAATAATCTCTGATGAATACGAAATAGCGAACCTGAAAGGAGAGGCTGCAAAGTATGAATTTAAGATGCCTTGAACACAGGACATAATAAACCACTTGCTGCAATTGTTAGATTATGATGAAAGAGAACTAAAGCAGCATGTTCACTTGTGCACATGCATAAGGGAGAGCTCATGATACTTGTACCATCAGTCTTGTCAGGTTCATGATTTTAGTACAAGCTCTAATTGGGTAAAATTTACATTTATAGGACTACTCCATATAGGCGGATCAGTGTACTCATAACAAAAAGAAGTTGCTCTAACTCTTGATTTATCAACGAGACCTAAGTAAAACTCTAGCCTTGCATGAATATGTTGCTTTCCTTCAAGTGTCGTTGAATAAATTTGTATAATGCTATTAACTGTCGGTGCCTCTTGTACTAAACAAAATTGTAACTTGTACTGTGTGTTGAGAAACTATTTTATGATTATAAGACTAAGGTAGCAGTGGAAATATCAATCATCAATTGTTATGACGGAGAGGTTTAGATGGATATTATCCATCAAATTAGTGCATGATGTTTGAACTTTGAAGTGGAGTGCTCAGGAGTGTTTGTGAGTGTAGGATATGCTTGAAACTTTAAGAATAGTGCCATTGTATAAGTTGTATTCTTGATCCCTTTTGCTCTTTATGTTCTTTAGCCCCAGTTGGTTAGAATAGCTAGTCTACCATATTACTCTTCCTATATAGATGACCTTGAGCCTAATGGAATGCATCTATTCTTGTTTCAAAATGTAGTTTCTAACGTGGTTACAATGATAGGACAATCAATCTTGAAAATTAACAATCATTATGACAGGACAATCTTTATGCATCTATATATGTCAATTCGCTTCTATTTGACAATAAAAACTATGACAGGACAATCATTCTGTAGCCTAGTATGTTCTAGAATTGTCCTAAAAATTATGACAGGACAATAATTTTTTACTTGGTATGTTCTAACCACACTCATTCCTTACATGACATGTTCTAATATTAGAAAAAAAAACTATTTAATTGTCGCAGGATTGATTTAAAATGGCACCAGGGACACGAGCACGATCAACCTCCAATTTAGCATCTGTTGACCCCATAACAGATCCATAATTATCGTGATCCTCTCAAGGCTCAAATAACAATGAACATGGTAATTAATTAGCTTTTGTTTCTTTGAGTCCAATAGTCTGTGTACTTTCAACTTAATCTATGTTACTTGCATATCGTTTTGTCCTTTTCCTCTCATTTTTTTACAAGTTCTACTTCATCAAATATATCCAAGAAAGGAAGCAGTAAGGCTCGAGGGCTAGAACTAGCAAAACTTCTTGAAAAGGGACAAAAGGCAAAGATCGTATTCCCTCCGGGGTGTTTAAAGCCTGTGGGAAATTGGTCATCAAACTGGGCTACAGAGCTAGGAATTATATGTCGAAGTTTGGCACCAGTTACAAATAAGAAATGGAAGAAAGTAACAAACGAGGACAAAGAAGTCATTTATGGGCGTATTTTAGTAAGTGAGATCATACTAGATTCTCTTTCTCAAGGCCGTCACAAATTATACTTGTTATATCAATTATCTATATTTTCTTGTGCTATGATATAAGATGTTTTTGACATGGACATGTCTCAGTGGAATGTCAGACAAGGGACGGAAAAATACTTACAACAACGATTTCGGAGTTCTAGGTGTTACCTCAACGCACATTATAAGGAATTAAAAAAATATCTATTGAGGCAGCAAAATCAAATCCACCTGATGACATTGAAGAAGATGATTGGAAGATATGTTGTGAACTCTTTGAGGATCCAGCATTCTTGGTGAGTTAATTAAGGTTAATCTGATTTAGATTACTTGTCTTATCTTCTTAAATTCCTTCTCTACACGCTTAAGCTTTTATGTATACATTTAGTGTTTTATTTTTAATTGCAGAAATAAAGCGAAAAAAATACCTATAATCGAAAGTGCTTGAAAGTGAACCATTGCACGGGGAGGAAGTCCTTTGTTCAAGTGCGCTATGAGCTTGTATGTGTTGCAAATATGTTCATTTATATTATTACTTATTAAAAAATATATATATGTGTATTTTTTAGTTAAAATAACATTTTAATTGAAATGGTATAGGGAGACAAAGAAAATGAAGTTCTTTTGGATATGATTGAATTATACAGAGAAACCCACAGAAGTAGCAAAGGCTGGACATCCGATATTGCACAAGTTAATTATGTAAGTATCTTTAATATAAGCCTAACTTATACTTTGTGTTTGTTGAAAAATATATAATATTGATAGTATGTTTCTTTTTAAATATAGGAGAAGATGATTGAGCTCAAATGTCAACCTACTTCAGATGGCAAAATACTCACCCCGGATGAGATATGTGATATAGTGCTAGGGACAAAGCCTGGATATGTTTGTGGTGTTAGACATGGTGAGGTTTATCCATCATCGCGTTAAAGTAGATGATATTCAGACATGGAAGACTCAAGAAGCAGAGCTGAAGAAGCTGAGAGAAAAGCTGAAGAATTTATCACGAGAGCTAGAGGCTACAAAACAAGAGCTTGGGAGTACAAAACAGGAATTGGGAGTGGTGCAGAATAAGATGGGTGAACTAATGGTTGAGGAAGGCAATATGCGAACAATGTTTGAGACTTTCATGTCACGTTTTGGGGGCACACAACCTTAAGCTCTGGTAAGTTTTTGTTACATTTGTTTAGTTTGTTCTCTTAGTTTCATTTTGGTACTTTGGCAATGAATGCAATATCTATAAGATTAGAAGATCTTATTTATGTTTCCATTTACTACATTTTTGTATTAGGTTCTTAGAATCAGTTTTCAATTACTAGAAAAAATAATGAATGCTATAAGTACTTAGGTAATTTTTCTCAACAAATTATCACTTGTTTATATATACACTTCATTGCACCTATTCATGCACTTATATACAGTACTCTTGTCTAATTTAAAATAATCTACAGAATACTGTTGTTTATATATTCTATAGTATTAGATCAATTTTTAACTTATTTCTAATTTTATGTTTTATCATATAATTCATTGTAGGTTGTCTTGCATATTCGAGGAAAGACTTTTGCAGCAGCAAATATTACAGAATTTGTCACGCCCCAGTACCGAAATACGGAGACGGACTAGGCCAGCTACTCCATATGAGGTACGTAACGTCATACGGCGATCGTGGCTGTCGAGAGACTAGGGGGTACATGCTACAATCAAGTCTCCTATGGTCCCACAGAGTTCTATGTCTCAATCAATCGAATCACATCAGCAAATAAATGAACATTAAAGATAAAGCAGTAAGGCGTCCCTGATGCTTCATCAAAATGATCATGAGAGACTAGCTTTATAATTTAGCTATCTCAGACAGTCAGGAGTATAAAATTATACACAGCTGCAGTCTGTTTAATTACAATCATGTACTGACACAAAATATCAAGTAATCCGGCTAACAGGTGCCGGTGGCTAAACGCCGCAAAAGTATAAGCAGGAGTGGTGGAGAAGAAACCCACTCGAGTCCCCGAACTGCCATGCTCCTAGTATGCATCATGGATGTCAAGGAGGAAGATCGTGTCCTCAGGCTCTGCTACGGGATCTGGCCAAACAAAACCAGCGGGGTCAGCCCCGAATAGCAAGTACCGCCAAAGGGGCACAAGAGTTAAGATTAAAAACCTAGTTAAATAGAATGATTGATAAGAGTAATACTTATGCTACTATTATAGGGTAGCGCAACATCCTCGAACCCATATGGCACCCTTACAACCGAACAAGGACAAAAGGTGCCGTATGGAGTCGGGACGTGTCATACTCTATAGCTTTCACAAAAGTTAAAAGGCATAAACAATAAAATCTCCTGATCGTGACTTCGGTCGATAACCTATCGCAGCACAATAACCAACCCAACAATCAAACAAGAACATGGGTTGGATCATATACCATGATAGACCATGTTCCTCAGTCATTCACAGAAGTAGCACTCCATACTTAGAATAAGTCTTCCGTTCATAACTTTGGTCTACAGCCTATCATAGCACGATAACCAACCCAACAATCAAACAAGAACATGGGTTGGATCACGTACCATGACAGTCCGCTTCCCTCAGTTACTCACGGAAGGTAATAGGATACAAGCAAGTCGTTTTTACGGCCAATCAAGTCTACGAGTTTCTAGTGGGATGAGGTTATCCTTGCATCATGTTATGTAGAAATCCTCAGATCGTATCTTTCCAGCAAGGCTAGCCCACCCAGGGGTTCGCGTAGACAGGTATGATTAAGCACAGGTCCCTCGCAAGGCCACCTTGCTAAAACATATAATATGTAGCAGGAATTAATCGGATACAGTCATCCACTAGTTGCAGATGACACAGTATCCGTGGAGGCCAGCCGGCGCGTCAAGACAGTATCTCAAAGCGGCTGGTGTAACACGATCTCGGGATTTTGCCCTCCCCATGCATCTAGTATATTTAGTTGCCTAATTTAACCCTGGGTGAAATCTTGGATTTTTTATGCTGTGGCCTGCATGATTATCCTCCTAAAGTCGTACTTTAGTACGAGTACCCCAAAGAGGATCCATGTCAATCAGTATGTCAACATGTTCTACCCTCCTTAGTGTAATGCATCATTGCAAATACGCCACGTGGAGTTACGAGTCATTTGTCGAGCATGAACAAGAACTGGAACATTCAGGTACATGTATCAGGTAGGAACACTTTGTTCTCCGGGTCACATTAGTGCTCATATCATGCTCGGGACAAAAGGCGTAAGGATATAAAATGGACATATAATATATATAATAATAATAATAAAGTAACAAGATAGGGCACAAAAGTCCTTGCGGCTCAAGGGGAGTGAGTCCATGCGGCTAGGTCAACACAGGTTCATGCGGCTGGGACTGCACGCTCATGCGGCTAAGGGAGCCCAAGGCGCATGCGGCTGGAAAGGCGGGTTCATACGGACGAAGGGGTGTCAGCGTATACGGCTGCGAAGGGAGCAATCGCCAGGCGGCCGGGGTTCAACAGCATATGCGACTAGGATCAGACGAAGTCTTATGCGGCTAAGCATGGGCGATACATATGCGGCTGGATGATGGATGGGCCTTATGCGGCCCAAAAACAGTAGCGCATATGCGGCTGGGTGCAAAAGAACTCATACGGCTGCGAAGGCTAGCCGCATGAAGTCCATGCGACAGGGGCTCATGCGGCTGAGTCTGAACAAGGCTATGCGGCTCAATTACTTGCCGCATGAAGATTCATGCGGTCAAGTACTCAAGCAAGTCTTATGCGGCTGGAAGGACTTTCCATGCGGCTGAGCTCGAACGAGTCTCATGCGGCTGGAAAGGCCATGCGGCCAGAGGCTTGCCGCATGAAGATTCATGCGGTCAAGTACTGCTCTTCTTCTCCACTTGTCCGAGAAGAGGAGCCAAGCAACCATGTCTTCCAAGCTACACAAAACCTTCATCCGGAGCCCAAATTAGAACTTCCTTAGGTCAAAATGGGGTAGAACAAAATTCTCTACAACATGGAACCATCAAAACTTGAAAATAATGAAGTTTGCTAGATCAAAACCAAAAAAATCCGAAAATGGTTAAAACCTAGATCTACAAAGATTAAAGCTTCAAAATGGAAAACTTCAAGTTCTAAACTAGTATAGAATAAGGAGAAGAACATATTTTGACAAATAATTTTGTAAGAAAACATCAACAACATTTATGGATCCATCTCTTGAGCAAGTTGGTACTTGCCTTGGCTGATGGAAGAAATATTTGGTTGGTGGAGGAAATAAATGAGAGGAAGTAAATGAGAGGAGAGAGAATGAGTTATATATATAGATCTTGGACCCATGGGTTCATGATGAACCAAAGGGTCCATGATGAACCATTGGTGAACCAAGAATAGGTTACCCAAATGAGCCAGAACTGTAGGCCCAAATGCAGAAAATAAATTAGGAAATAATATTTTATCGAATATTTTTGGGAAATGCATGAAGAAAGACAGCATAATAAATATAGTATAAATAGAAGTTAAATACAATTTATCGGTTTACGTATTAAAATACGTATTCCAGGATCGGGGAGTGACATCTCTACCCTTCTTAAAAAAATTCCGTCCTCGGAATTCCAGCCAAGACAGGATAGTGAAATCAGGGCAAGCAAGGCTCAATCACATATAAGTTAACTATCATAGCAGTTATTATCATACATCACAAAGTGCAAAACAAGCAGGTACAGATAAGCATGGAATCGTGTCAATAAGGTACAAAAATATACCTTATTAGTCAAATAAATGTGGATACCGAGATCTGATCTCGTCCTCGCGCTCCCAGGTTGACTCTCCCGGAGAGTGATGGTTCCAAGAAATACGGACAAGGCTTATCGTCCGATTCTTGAGTACCTTCTCTCGCCGGTCTAAAATAGATACGGGTTGTTCCTCGTAAGTTAGGTCGGTACCAACGACTAACTCAGAATGATCGAGGACATGACTCAGATCCGGGACATACCCACGTAATTGGGACACATGAAACACATCATGTATGCCAGTTAACGAAGGCAGAAGGGCAAGTCGATAAGCCACATCGCCTACCCGAGCGAGAATCTTAAAAGGACCAACGTATCTTGGACTAAGCTTTCCTCAGGTTCCAAATCTAATGATACCTCGAGTTGGCAAAATCCGCAGAAACACTTGGTCGCCAACTCTGAACTCTAGAGGCCTACGATGCTGATCTGCCCAATGACGATGTCGGTCCTGTGCAACTCGAAGGCGCTCTCTGACCAACTTAACTATCTCCACAGTCTGCGTGATCATCTCTGGTCCCAACAACTTTCGTTCTCCGACGTCGTCCCATGCCAAAGGGGACCTACACTTCCTTCCGTACAATGCTTCGAACGGGGCCATCTGAATGCTAGCCTGATAGCTGTTGTTATAGGAGAACTCCACAAGGTGAAGGTGATCCTCCCAAGATCCGCCAAATTCCAAGGTATACGCCCGTAGCATATCTTCTAACGTCTGAATGGTTCTTTCTGATTGCCCGTCAGTTTGTGGATGATAAGCATTACTGAATCTTAACTTGGTTCCCAAACTTTGGTGTAAGCTCCGCCAAAAATGGAAAGTAAACCGCGTATCCCGATCTGATACTATACTAACTGGAACACCGTGCTGCCTTACTATCTGCTTCATGTACATTTCTGCTAACTGCTCAGTAGTCTGTCCAACTCGGAAGGGAAGGAAATGAGCGACCTTCGTGAGTCGATCTACTATTACCCAGACTGCATTCTTGCCAGCCGGGGATCTAGGTAAACCGGTCACAAAGTCCATCGTGATGTGCTCCCATTTCCATTCTGGGATAGGAAGCGGCTGTAGCAATCCTGCTGGTCTCTGCTGCTCGGCTTTCACCTGCTGACATACCAGACACTTGGATACAAATCTCGCTATCTCTCTTTTCATGCCATTCCACCAAAAGTACTGCCTGATATCTCGATACATCTTCGTTCCTCCTGGATGAATGGAGTAAATAGAACGATGAGCTTCGGACATAACTTCTTGCCGAAGGTCTCCACTCGGTACACAGAGTCTGTTTCCAAACCTGAGCGTACCATCTTCATGAATCACTAACTCCTTCCTACGGCCTGATTCACTCTCCGACCGCAACTTCTGAATCTGTGGATCTCCTGCTTGTGCTGCCCTTATCCTCTCTACTAAGGTTGACTGAATCTGCATACTGGTCATTCTTTCTATATCCCTTGGCAAAACTACTTCGATTCCTATACTCTGAAGGTCTTCTAAAATATGCTTCTGCGAGGTCAGGATAAAGGCACTGTTTCTCCTACTCAGTGCATCTGCAACTATATTCGCCTTGCCTGGATGATACTGAAGATCTAAATCAAAATCCTTCAGCAGTTCTAACCATCTTCTTTGCCTCATGTTCAAATCTCGCTGCGTGAACACGTATTTTAAACTCTTATGATCAGTATAGATCTCTACCCGATCCCCGTATAAATAATGCCTCCACAACTTGAGTGAAAACACCACGGCTGCTAACTCCAAATCGTGAGTCGGGTAATTCTTCTCATGGTCTCGAAGCTGTCGAGACGCATATGCTATCACCTTTCCGTGCTGCATCAATACACATCCAAGACCCTTCCCAGATGCGTCACAATATACTGTAAAGCCTCCCGCTCCTACTGGAAGCGTCAAGATCGGGGCTGAGATCAATCTCTTCTTCAATTCTTCAAATGATGCCTGACAGCTAGCTGACCAAACAAACTCCACGTCCTTGTGCGTTAAACGCGTTAAGGGCGCAGAGATCTTGGCAAAGTCCGCCACGAACCTTCTGTAGTAACCAGCTAATCCCAAGAAACTTCGCACTTCTGCAACCGTTCTCGGGACTGGCCAATGCTCTACGGCCTCAATCTTCTTCGGATCCACTGACACTCCTGTCCCAGAAATTACATGCCCCAGGAACGAAATATGATCTAACCAAAATTCATACTTGTCGAGCTTCGCATAAAGTTGATGCTCCCTCAAGGTCTGCAAGACAGTCCTAAGATGTTTTTCATGCTCCTCTTCACTGCTGGAATAGACAAGAATGTCATCTATGAACACCACCATAAATTTATCCAAGTACGGCAGAAAGATACGGTTCATTAAATCCATGAATACTGCGGGGGCGTTGGTTAGTCCAAAGGGCATTACTAAAAACTCATAATGCCCATATCTAGATCTGAATGCTGTCTTCGGTATATCTTGCTCCTGGACTCTTACTTGATAGTATCCCGACCGAAGATCGATCTTGGAAAAGACACTGGCCTTGCTTAACTGGTCAAACAGGTCATCAATCCTTGGTAGCGGGTTCTTATTCTTTACTGTTACTGCATTCAGCTTACGGTAGTCGATGCACATCCTCGTCGACCCATCCTTCTTGGGAACTAGAATCACTGGCGCGGCCCAGGGCGATTTACTGTCTCGGATGAATCCCTTAGACTTCAACTCTTCCCCATGTTGATACAACTTATCCTGTTCTGACGGCGACATTCTGTAAACTCTGTCTGCAATAGGCCTCGTTCCAGGGTTCAACTCAATGCTAAATTCTACCTCTCTGGCTGGGGATATCCCTGGGAGCTCATCAGGGAAGACGTCGAGAAAATCTTCGACCACTCTCGGAATCTGTCCTGGCTCTGACACTGCTGCTGAGATGACGCCTCCGGCCTGATTCTTCAAGGTTCGAGTAAAGATGAACTGCTCCATCCCAGGAACGCTGAATATGACCCTACCTCCTCTACAATCAATTGTCGCATGACTGTCTCTCAACCAGTCCATGCCAAGAACGACATCAAAATTCACCATAGGGAATTCAATCAATAATGCGGGCAGTAAATGCCCACACACCTCTACCAGACATGAAAAGTGCACTCTGCTAACTTCTACGAGCCAATTGCCGGTGAGTATATCCATCCTCTCCGGCAATGCCTCAAACTCTAATCCAATCCGTGTTGCATATTGTGCAGAGATGAATGAATGAGTAGCGCCTGAAACAAATAATGCTACAGCGGGAAATGAGATGACGAGAATTTTACCTGCCACCACGTCACTAGACGCTAGAGCCTCTCCCAAGGTCAATGTGAGAGCCTGGCCCCGCGGAGCCCCTTGTTGCGGCCTTCCTCGACCATGTTGTTGCTGCCTCTGAGGGCCTCCGGCTTCCTGTGCCTGGCGGAACATCTGAGCCTGCGTTGGTAGACGCTGGGCTAGGGGCCTTACTGCTAATACTGGTCCTCCACTCGGGGTTGCCACTGGAGCTGGCAATGCTGGAAACTGCTGAGCTGGCCCTCCTGGCCTCTGCATCATAGGACAAGTGGAAATACGGTGGTCTGAACTACCACACCTCAAGCATAAGCCATTCGCTGACCGGCACACCTCCCTCGTGTGCCCTGCCTTTCCACAGAATATACAGCCCTGGGGTGCTCCCTGACGCTGTTGCTGGTTCCTCGGCTGCTGATGCCGAACTGGCGCTGTATTAGTTGACACGGTCGTCCTCCGCGGCGCTCCTGCATCATGAATACGTACCGGGTGCTGGTGCCGATGTTCGCTGCATTGCTCCTCCTCCAACCTGGGAATGAGATCTCTTCTGACCTCCTGTCCTCGATGCCAACCTCTGCTGGATAAGCTCGTGCCTCTGGGCTGCCGTCAAGACAGCGTCGAACGTCTGGTAGTCGTGTCCCTCCACAAGCTGTAGTAGTTCCAAATGAAGTCCCTGCTGGAACCTCATAGCTTTCTCTGGCTCCGTTGCCACCATTGATGGTGCGAAACGGCACAATCTGCAGAACTCTGCTGCATACCCATCTACGGTCTTGCCTGCTTGCTTGAGATTGATGAACTTCTGCTGGAGCTCATATCGAGCTACTACGCCAAAATACTTGGCCTTGAATCTGTCACTGAAGGTGGTCCATCGAATAGGGCGTCTTGTATCAACTTCTTCTGATGCCCACCAGTTGCGGGCAAGATCCTGAAGTACCAGTTTGACCTGATCAACCTTCTCATCATCTGGAACCTTGGCTGCCACAAGAATGGCTTCGATGTCTTGAATCCATGCATCCGCAGTGATGGCATCCTCCGTGCCATCAAAATACCTCGGGTTCAGGCGACGGAACCTTTCTGATGCTTCCGAGTCAACCCCGGCACTCCTCTCAAGAGCTAACTGAATCCCTTGGTTCAGCAACACGTTCTGCTCCTCCGAGTCTGTTGCTGTTGGTTAGTGACAAGAAACCCCCGGATGATCTCCAGGAGTGCTACGACATCTGGTACTGCCGTCGCTGCTGGTGCTGCAGGAGTTTCAATAACCTGCGGCTGCACTGCCTCTGGTTCCATTTCTGCTCGTGCCTGCACTGAAGAAGGTTCTCTCCCCTATTGCTGCCCAGTCAAGCCATGCTCTTGCTGCTCTTCCTCATGGGCCTCACCCGCTACTGAGAATGAAGCACCCCTATAGAAAAGAATATAAGATTATCAAGTCCGGACGAGGAAGATTTCGAGGATGCAAGTCAGGTTAGAGATCAAGGCAAGGACAGAGAATTCGAAACAGAATTTCAAGGGGAACAAGTTTTGATTGAGACTCCTAATAATTCGTGATACCCCACAAGTCTGAAAATTAGACCTGCATGGGCCACCACTAAAACCTTGTCACGCCCCAGTACCGAAATACGGAGACGGACTAGGCCAGCTACTCCATATGAGATACGTAATGTCATACGGCGATCGTGGCTGTCGAGAGACTAGGGGGTACATGCTACAATCAAGTCTCCTATGGTCCCACAGAGTTCTATGTCTCAATCAATCGAATCACATCAGCAAATAAATGAACATTAAAGATAAAGCAGTAAGGCGTCCCTGATGCTTCATCAAAATGATCATGAGAGACTAGATTTATAATTTAGCTATCTCAGAGAGTCAGGAGTACAAAATTATACACAGCTGCAGTCTGTTTAATTACAATCATGTACTGACACAAAATATCAAGTAATCCGGCTAACTGGTGTCGGTGGCTAAACGCCGCAAAAGTATAAGCAGGAGTGGTGGAGAAGAAACCCACTCGAGTCCCCGAACTGCCATGCTCCTAGTATGCACCATGGATGTCAGGGAGGAAGATCGTGTCCACAGGCTCTGCTACGGGATCTGGCCAAACAAAACCAGCGGGGTCAGCCCCGAATAGCAAGTACCGCCAAAGGGGCACAAGAGTTAAGATTAAAAACCTAGTTAAATAGAATGATTGATAAGAGTAATACTTATGCTACTATTATAGGGTAGCGCAACATCCTCGAACCCATATGGCACCCTTACAACCAAACAAGGACAAAAGGTGCCGCATGGAGTCGGGACGTGTCGTACTCTATAGCTTTCACATAAGTTAAAAGGCATAAACAATAAAATCTCCTGATCGTGACTTCGGTCGATAGCCTATCGCAGCACAATAACCAACCCAACAATCAAACAAGAACATGGGTTAGATCATGTACCATGATAGACCATGTTCCTCAGTCATTCACAGAAGTAGCACTCCATACTCAGAATAAGTCTTCCGTTCATAACTTCGGTCCACAGCCTATCATAGCACGATAACCAACCCAACAATCGAACAAGAACATGGGTTGGATCACGTACCATGACAGTCCGCTTCCCTCAGTTACTCACGGAAGGTAATAGGATACAAGCAAGTCGTTTTCACGGCCAATCAAGTCTACGAGTTTCTAGTGGGACGAGGTTATCCTCGCATCATGTTATGTAGAAATCCTCAGATCGTATCTTTCCAGCAAGGCTAGCCCACCCAGGGGTTCGCGTAGACAGGTATGATTGAGCACAGGTCCCTCGCAAGGCCACCTTGCTAAACATATAATATGTAGCAGGAATTAATCGGATACAGTCATCCACTCGTTGTAGATGACACAGTATCCGTGGAGGCCAGCCGGCGCGTCAAGACAGTATCTCAAGGCGGCCGGTGTAACACGATCTCGAGATTTTGCCCTCCCCATGCATCTAGTATATTTAGTTGCCTAATTTAACCCTAGGTGAAATCTTGGATTTTTTATGCTGTGGCCTGCATGATTATCCTCCTAAAGTCGTACTTTAGTACGAGTACCCCAAAGAGGATCTATGTCAATCAGTATGTCAACATGTTCTACCCTCCTTAGTGTAATGCATCATTGCAAATACGCCACGTGGAGTTACGAGTCATTTGTCGAGCATGAACAAGAACTGGAACATTCAGGTACATGTATCAGGTAGGAACACTTTGTTCTCCCGGTCACATTAGTGCTCATATCATGCTCGGGACAAAAGGCGTAAGGATATAAAATAGGCATAATATATATATAATAATAATAATAAGGTAACAAGATAGGGCACAAAAGTCCATGTGGCTCAAGGGGAGTGAGTCCATGCGGCTAGGTCAACACAGGTTCATGCGGCTGGGACTGCACGCTCATGCGGCTAAGGGAGCCCAAGGCGCATGCGGCTGGAAAGGCGGGTTCATACGGACGAAGGGGTGTCAGCGTATGCGGCTGCGAAGGGAGCAATCGCCAGGCGGCCGGGGTTCAACAGCATATACGGCTAGGATCAGACGAAGTCTTATGCGGCTAAGCATGGGCGATACATATGCGGCTGGATGATGGATGGGCCATATGCGGCCCAAAAACAGTAGCGCATATGCGGCTGGGTGCAAAAGAACTCATGCGGGTGCGAAGGCTAGCCGTATGAAGTCCATGCGACAGGGGCTCATGCGGCTGAGTCTGAACAAGGCTATGCGGCTCAATTACTTGCCGCATGAAGATTCATGCGGTCAAGTACTCAAGCAAGTCTTATGCGGCTGGAAGGACTTTCCATGCGGCTGAGCTCGAACGATTCTCATGCGGCTGGAAAGGCCATGCGGCCAGAGGCTTATCGCATGAAGATTCATGCGGTCAAGTACTGCTCTTCTTCTCCACTTGTCCGAGAAGAGGAGCCAAGCAACCATGGCTTCCAAACTACACAAAACCTTCATCCGGAGCCCAAATCGGAACTTCCTTAGGTCAAAATGGGGTAGAACAAAATTCTCTACAACATGGAACCATCAAAACTTGAAAATAATGAAGTTTGCTAGATCAAAACCAAGAAAATCCGAAAATGATTAAAACCTAGATCTACAAAGATTAAAGCTTCAAAATGGAAAACTTCAAGTTCTAAACTAGTATAGAATAAGGAGAAGAACATATTTTGACAAATAATTTTGTAAGAAAACATCAACAACATTTATGGATCCATCTCTTGAGCAAGTTGGTACTTGCCTTGGTTGATGGAAGAAATATTTGGTTGGTGGAGGAAATAAATGAGAGGAAGTAAATGAGAGGAGAGAGAATGAGTTATATATATAGATCTTGGACCCATGGGTTCATGATGAACCAAAGGGTCCATGATGAACCATTGGTGAACCAAGAATAGGTTACCCAAATGAGCCAGAACTGTAGGCCCAAATGCAGAAAATAAATTAGGAAATAATATTTTGTCGAATATTTTTGGGAAATGCATGAAGAAAGACAGCATAATAAATATAGTATAAATACAAGGTAAATACAATTTATCGGTTTACGTATTAAAATACGTATTCCAGGATCGGGGAGTGACAGAATTCTACCATAGGTGGTTGAGACATGAAATCGCTACTGAAGCTACAAAACTTCTACATTCACAGCAGAAGCTGAATAATCATCTTTTGTTAGACATGAAATTATAGAATTTTTGTTATTAAGATTTTGTTGAATAGAAACTTGATACAAGTCTCAGAACTTTATGTAATTTATCAACTATTTTATTAGCAAAGAATGTGAATGTATCTTAACTCTTTTAATGAAATAAATTATTCTAAAAAATAAGGTGTTTCACTGTTTGTTGCAACAAGATTTAATATACCCTTGTATTAGAATTAATCTTTTTAATAGTGATGGAAAAGTAATTTGAAGTACTACATTATTTTTTTGCAATAGCCATTATCTTATTTTTGCAACAAATTTCTTTATTGAAAATACTCATTTTTCTTGAATTTTTTCAAACTTTTGAGACAATGAGAATAGTATTTGCGATGACAAATTTGTTGCCAATAAAAGTATAAGGAACAAAAATATTTGTTGCAAACAATAATACATGCAACGAAACCTATTTGTTGCCATAAAATACTATAAGCAACAAACTATTTGTTGCGAATAATATTATTTATAACAAAATTGCTTGTTGCAAACGAACATTGTTTACAACGAGAACTATTTTGTTTCTAAGTTTGCAACGAACCAAAAAATTGTTCCAAAAGACCTTTTAGTACGCACTTATGGCAATGAATTGGATGACGAAAATATTTCGTTGTAAATACCTATTTGTAACAAATTAATCATCTTTTACAACGAATTTTTTTGCTACAAAAAGTAGAAATTTTTGTAGTGATTATTCATATGCTCATTGTTCATTGTTTACCCAGCCGATGACATACTCTGATAGTTATTTCACTTGCATGTTACACTGATAGTCTAGTTCATTGTTCAGGATCTGGTACTATAATTCATCGTTATTCATGTACCACAGTTTCATATTCCTGTCTTGTACCATAGTTCATATTGTGATTATTTTTTATGCATCTCAGTTTACATTGTTTAGTGCTTCTTGTCGGGGTTGTATTTTGCCCTTTTCCTGACATGATACGTTGCAGGTATCTTGAGGATATGGTACCACCATGGGTCAGAGCTCGGAGATGGTGGAGTTGTGCTTCAGGATGGACTTAGAGTTGCAATGCCCTAGATTAGATCATTTTCTAGTTTATTAGAGTTGTATCATGTATATTACATTGAGGATTTAGGATTGTATAATTTTATTCTAGTTACCGGATTTGTCTCCGGATGATGTTTTATTAACTTGATAGATTGTGGAGATCTTTTCTGGGAACGTGTATAGAAACTGTGTTATTTTATGTATCTTGCATCTTGGAGTTTTCCTTAGAATTGTACAGCTTACTTCATCGTGTCCATCGACGAAGACTGGGCGTGTCTGACTCGTGTCCGATTATTCGGGAGCGGGTCGTGACATATTTTTAGTGGTGGCCCATGCAGGTGCTGTCGTAATGGTACTTAGGCTATAAAGTGCTATTGGGGAACCTGTTAGACTAAGAAAAACTCATCACAGCATAGGATCCGTGGAAAATGGTTATAGTTATTGAATATAGAGTTTGATTATACTCAATATATTCTAGGAGGTTGACTATTTTCTAGGACTTAGCAATCAACGAGTTTTCTTTCTATTTCAGGATGGTTACCACCAGGAAGATCGCAGATCAGCCCGGAGCTACAGGAGCTTCGGATCAGACCGCAGTTGATGTACCAGTGGGGCAGCTTCCACCTCCACCCCCTCTGTTTCCTCCGCTGCCTCCGACGATGATGTTCGATGGCACCCAGGTGATGGCCATGTTCCAGCAGTTCCTGGAGGCACAGAACCATCAGGCTATGCAGTTTCGAGCTACGGTCATGGATGCCCTCAGGACCCAAGAGCCAGCTCCACTAGCACCAGTAGCTCCTCCAGCATCAGCAGTATCGAGACCAGGGACTGCTAAGGATTACCAGAACTTCTGTCCGATAGATTTTTGGCACTACTAAAATCTGTCAAATCAGCGACGCCTCAGGACGTCGCTAACTAGGGGAAATACATCGCTAATATCGATTAGCGACGTATTTAGCGACGTTTGCACGTAGTCACGATTAACCTAGTCGCTAAACAACAAAACGTCGCAATATGTCGCTATTGCGACGAGACTTAGCGACGCGGACACGTCGCTAATTCAGCGACTACCAGCGACATAAAACGTCATCATTTACCGACGTAACCTAGCGACGTTGAGCGACTTGACATGCATCGATGCTGACCTGGCTTGAGAGCCAAATGGCGACGTTCTGCGACTTTGTTACGTCGCTATAGTACCGACATATAGCGACGTTTAGCGACGTCATACGTATCGACGTTTAGTGACGATCAGCGACGGTATTCATCACAGTTAGCGACGTTGAGATACTTACTTAGCGACGTTACCGTCGTCGCTGAACGTCGCTAAGCTTGAAAAAAATAAAAAAAAATAGCATTTGCAGCATCCCATGCAACATTTGCAGCATCCCCTGCATCATTTGCAGCATCCCCTGCAGCATTTGCAGCATCCCCTACACCATTTGTTACAACAACGACGGTGTGTATCACGAACACAGTATCAAACAACACAGATACACACAATCACGAAAACGTTTGAAACACAATCTCATCAATCAACACAGATATATGAAAATTTGTAACAACAATATCAAACATAATGGTCCACAACTTAATTGCCAAGTATGGGAACGAATGGCTCAGAACACAACCCAAAATTCATTCTAGCATACATTAGTGTGAATCATCTATGTTCTGTATATATGGTGTAGTACATGTTCTTATCGTATCTAGTATCTGAAGAATATAATCGAATCAAGATGAACTCACATAATATAATACTAAGACATCATCTACTACTATATAAGATATAGTGATAGGTTGTCATATCATCATTGTCGAGGGATGAGGGTCGGAGGACAAATACCGCTCGAGTGAGCCAAAGGCATGCAGCCACTTCCCTCCCTCCATTCGCCCTTTCCCTCTCTCACGCTATCAACGTCACAACTTTTCCACCTCAAGTTCTGATCAAGCATCTTCCTTCTTCTCTCCTCCACCATAGCTCTGGACCCATCTGCTCCTCCCTACTTCCCTTCTTCTCATTTGACTCTTTCAGCCACATATGATATCTACCTCAAGTGTAGAGTCGGGGGAGAAGAAGTGGGCAGGAAGAGGAGGAGGAAGCAGCACAGCCGGCGGCATGACCCGGAGAAAATACAGAGGTTTTCTTCAACATTCGTAGAAGAACTATAAGGATATATCTTTTCACAACATATCACCTTGTCAAAGACCCATAATGTGACAACCATGTTACCACGGTGTCGGAAGACTAAAATGTCATAATTTTCTAAGCCGTATGTTTTGACATAATCCTCAAAACTCTTTCCTGCTATGTAGTAATGCAAGATTACTACATAGGAGGAAAGAGATAGGAGGATTATGTCAAAACACACGGCTTAAAAAATTATGACATGTTAGTCTTCCGACACCACGGTAACATGATATTCACATTAAGGGTCTTTGACAAGGTGACATATTGTGAAAAGATATATCCTTATAGTTCTCCTACGGATTTGAAGAAAACATATGTACGTCCTTCGGGTCATGCCGCCGGCAGTGCTGCTTCTCCCTCCTCTTCCTGTCCACTTCTTCTCCCCCGACTCTACACTTGAGGTGGATATTATATGTGGCTGAGAGAGTCAAATAAGAAGAAGGGAAGTAGGGAGGAGCAGATGGGTCCAGAGCCATGGTGGAGGAGAGGAGAAGGAAGATGCTTGATCAACATTGTCTTCCGGATCGTCCTCATCAAGGCATAACGGGCTGCTCAGCGTGCCTAGCTTCTTCAACTTCTCGCTGGCTGCAGAGTCGAAATGGGAATGGGTCCTCTTTACCGGCCCGGAGCTCTGACTCGCACTCATCGCCTAGCTACCGGTTTTCTCTCCTCCTCTGACGCGGGTCATAAGAAAATAAATTCCGGACCTCTTCTTCACATAAACATCATTGCCGCCTTGTACTCGAGCCTCCTCATCTGTGACGCTATCCAACTTTTCGGTGCCTACATTGTCACTCGAATCTTCCCTTCGACTCGTATCGTCCTCTTCTTCGCCTGTCTTTTTGCTCCCTGTCTTGCAATCATCTGCTATCACCGTCGACTCATTCGACTCCTTCTCCGAGTCTTCCTCCTCCTCCTCCTTCTCAGAGTCATCGGAGAAGGAGTCGAATGAGTCGGCGGTGATAGTAGATGATTTCAAGACAGGGAGCAAAAAGATCGGCGAAGAAGAGGACGATACGAGTCGAAGTGGAGACTCGAGTGACAATGTAGGCACCGAGAAGTTGGATAGCGTCACAGACGAGGAGGCTCAAGTACAAGGTGGCAATAATGTTTATGTGAAGAAGAGGTACGAAATTTCTTTTCTTATGACCCGTGTCAGAAGAGGAGAGAAAATTGGTAGCACGGCGACGAGTGCGAGTCAGAGCTCCAGGCCGGCAAAGAGGACCCGTTCCCATTTTGACTCTGCAGCCAGCGAGAAGTTGAAGAAGCTGGGCACGCTGAGCAGCCCGTTATGCCTTGATGAGGATGATCCGGAAGACAATGCTGATTCAGTTTTGCCTTCCTTGGATGGTATTGATTCTGTAGATCCGTGTATAAAAAAGGAAGAGATTAGGAGTAGAGTGGACCCGGAGGGAAATGAGAGATTGGAAGCTGGGTCAATATCCAAGAAGCGAAAGAGAGTCGAAGATTCTGATTTTGATGGCATAGAGAAAGAGGTTCACGACATAACGAGAGGGACAGGGAAGGGGGCAGATGAAGTGAGGCCGACGACGTCGAAGAGAAAGGCAGCACGGTCGTTAAAGGAAGGCAAAATGTTCAACATCCTCATGAATACCATCTGGAACAACAAAGGATACTTTGACAAAGGAGACCACCATGCTGTCAGGAACATCATCTACTACTATATAAGATATAGTGATAGGTTGTCGTATCATCATTGTCGAGGGATAAGGGTCGGAGGACAGTCAACTTTATCTACGGCTACATAGTTTCTGCCTCGCCAGTCGAATGGCTGCAAGGACTATGTCCTGATCTCGATGTCGTACCGTAGATTAATGTAAAGTCCTTATAGCAAATGTCGTACATAGATTTCTACCTCGCCAGTCGAATGGCTGTAGGGACAGTGTCTGACTTGGTGTATCTCACCATTTTCCTAAAATACCTGACATTCTACCTCGCCAGTCGAATGGCTGTAGGTGTATTTCTACCTAGGTATCCAGTCTCTCATACAGGACCTACCTATCTGCCTTTAACATTAAATTATACAAATCAAACTAGTCTTAAATACTAGTACCAACTTCCTGAACATGACAGTCCCTAATTTGTACTGGATTTATCCTACCTCTGAGTTTCACACATATTAAAAAGGAAGGCATTTACTGTTAACAAGATAACCTGTCATGAATTGAACATCAGGCAGACTTAGATTTAGGATTTAAAATATGGTATTCAGGTCAACTTAATTCAGTCAAAGGGTACTGAACAGAAAGTCTAATTAAGACTTTCAACTAAGCAGGCAGCCTGGACTGCTGTTCAGAACATGGTAGGCAAAATCCCAGACCATCTGATGACAAACCTATACACACCCTTGCCCAAACCATTTGTTTCAGTAGGTAAAACATTCCAGGTTACTCAAGTAACCTGTCGTGCAATATTTGGTGTCAACAGCATTCCTTGTTAATTGTAACATGCATATTATCATATCTCAACTCTGCCAAAACCTGACCAACATACCCTACACTAATCATTCCATATTTCAGTAATGTCAGTGAGCTAAATCATACTCAACTGTCGAGAATAATTAGGAGAAAACTTATTCACAGGATTAGTATCCATCCTTCGTGACATAGCTAAAATTTTATAGGGCTCGATAATAATTATTAGTTAATTTATTCATCATTTCAAAACCCTGAAAATGCCCAAAAAACTCCCAGTATCAGTAAATAGGGCTCAAACCCTAAATTAGAATTCGAATCCAAGCAAAACATCAAATTGACAGTTGGTATGCCTAAAAAACTCCCAGTATCAGTATATAGGTGTCACACTGTGAGTCTCGTATCCACACAGTGGGATACGACGTGTCCAAACCAACAAAATAGGTGTCACACGAACTAGAAACGAGTCCACGCTCTCGTGTCCCCCGCAGCGAGTCCATGCTCTCGTGGACACGAACTAGAAGCGAGAGAGAGAGCTAGAAGACGAAGAGAAACTGGGAAGTGGGGATAGGGGTACCTGAGGAGGACTACCTGAGGAAGGAGGAGGAGGAGAAGGAGGAGGCCGGAGGAGGGAGATCGTCGGAGGAGCGCCACGGAGGAGGAGGCCGGAGGAGGGAAATCGCCGGAGGAGCGTCGCGGAGGAGGAGCGCACAGAAAATTGGGGGAGAAATTTGTGAATGATCGAAAAGGAAACCCTCGCCGCCTATATGAAACATTTAGCGACGTCCTTTTAGGACGTCGCTAAACGTCACTGATATTTAATAAACGGCGACGCTGCTTAAATACGTCGCTATACGTCGCTATATCAGCGACGTGTACCGACAAACTTACGATGCAGATTCCCATTAAATAAATTGTAGCCGCTAGACGTCGCTATAGTCGCTGTTAGCGACAAACAGCGATGTCTTAGATAAACGTCGCTAAACCCCCAAAAATTAGTGACGTTCTATCTTGGAGTCGCTAATTCGCTGATATGACTTATTTTGGTAGTGTGGGGCCACGAGGGGATTGTTTATGCTAATGAGTGGTTGGAAAATGCGGAGAGGACACTGAAGATGGCGCGGATCCCGGAAGACCTGAATGTGGAGGTGGCGAGCATGCGACTCTTTGATTTGGCCAGAGCTTGGTACCGGGAGGACCCCCAGTTAGCTGAGCCCCAGGTTTCTTAGACAGATTTCAAAACTCTGTTCAAGAAGAAGTTTTTCCCCGATGTGGAGCGAGATGAGCTTCGAATGCAGTTCGAGGCATTGGAGCAGGGGACCATAACAGTGGCGGAGTACACGTCAGAGTTCATCCGACTCAGCAGGTTCGCAGAGAACCTAGTCCGTGTACCAGAAGAGAGGGCTTGGAGGTTCAAGAAAGGCCTCACCAGATAGCTGCGGCACGCAGTGGCGATCAGCCAGGTGACTACTTACTCGAGCATCCTCAAGATCGCTCAGGCAGTTGAGAAGGAGATGGACCCGAGGCCCAAAAGGGATAGGGACATCGGCAGCAGCAGTTACCAGGCACCGGCGAAGAGGGTGCAGATACAGACTCAGACGAGGCCAGTTCAGCGAAAAGCAGTTCAACACCGTCCAGCCAAAGTTCATGCAGATCTGCCACAGAGACAGTAGTTGGCAGTCACTTGCAACTACTCTCATCGCCTGGGGCATTATTACGACGAATGCCGCAAGAGACCGAGGCTTTGTTTGTTCTGCGGATCACCTGCTCACCAGGTCAGAGTTGTCCAGTGGCCACTGAAGGAGGAGCGCGAGAAGCACCGGGACCCCAGCAGAAGGACTTACCTTTTTATGTCCGGCAGCCGTAGGGAGATCAGCCAGAGGGGCGAGTCTACCTCCTGACAGCCGAGGAAGTTATCACGATCCGTTACCCAAATTATTGGGCCAGGCCGAGCCATGTCCAGCCTACGCTTGGTAAAAGCGTAGTAAGATATTCTAAAAGTTTATACATGAATGATACTAAGTGTGCTAACATTTAAGCCAAATAAGATTTTATCACAACACAGCTTCTATTAACGAAAGTAAACAAGTGTTAAAAGTTATTACACTTCAAATTATGATACTGGAGACAAAGTCCAGTATCCAAATATAAGTTCAAACCAAAGTCTAAGTCTCAAAACACATGAAAGATATCTAAGCAAGGTTCCCCGCTGGGGCCTCTTCTGGAGCTAAGGCCAGGTCCTCAAAAGCTGCACCATAGTAGGTGTCACAAAGCATTTCCTTTTCGAAAAGTACACCTACAACGTTATCATGTCAGGACGGGAGCAAGTACTTGTACTACAAACATATAATACTGATCATGACATGGTAAGAGATGAAATGACCGTAATCCTGACATGGCACAATCTATCATATAAAATCACAACTATCATAGCAAGGATGCATTTGTTATGGCGACACATGCATATATATAGTTTAAAACTGGAGCAGGTACGTGATCGTCAACAAGTGTAAAATGTACTATGGTACAAGTATATAAAATGTACTTCCGTACAAGTAAGCAAGCGATAGATGTACATACGTACAAATACAGCTGGTACGCCTACGACAAGGTATACATATAAAATATCAACCTTGCTCGGTACATACGTACGGAAGAAGGGAACATGATCACGTACTCAACTATCAGTTTTCCCTATGTCCCAGTAACCATCATATGAGATATGTAAAAGCCCTTCTAAGCTTGTGAAGATACTGAGGATCCGTATAAAGCATGTAATGATATGACTTTGCAGTTTCCAAAAAACAGTATTTTAACATGGTTCATTCACAATTCATTATCATATGCAGTAAATAAGTTTGTAGGGGTACTTTCCTCGAGTAAAGCAAGAATAAAAATATGAAGATACAGATGTCTGGTGTCCTGTCAAAATGATATACAACTCAGCCTCTAAGTTATGATTAAGATTACACTAGTGTTGTGACACGGCTCCTAATAGAACACTAGCTAGGTGAAGCTCTAGTAGTCCAAAGTGAGGTGTTACAACATCTAGACTAAGAAGTAGGTCTCTACACAAAGGTAGGGTAAGGTCCCGATACTAAAATATTCCAAAAACATACAAGTCAATATTAATTAATTAATCAATTAATCAGACTGTACACTATGTTCCAATAATTATTAAGATAGTTATACAGTCCTATTTTATATGAATTAATATACCAAATTGATCCTTATTAATTATAGTAATTTAATATAAATTTTTGGAATTTATGATCCAGTGTAAGTATTTATTAAAAATCAGAATACAAGTGTACATTGAAAATGAGTTCTGGTTTACTATTTTTAAACAGTGTCAAAACAGTAAATTAAATCAAGAAAAATTATATTAAATTATATTAATTAACATAGTATTTTATAGTAATTTTTCTAGAATTTATTCTGCAATAAAAAGTGGTCTGAAAATTCAAAGTTCATAAATCACAGATTCTAAAATTAAATAAATAATTATCTAATGTATTTGTCCACGTATTTGAAATTGAACCGAAGTCCAGATATGGGACCCGAAGCCATGAATCAAGTCCAACATGACTCGAATAGACTCCGAATATGTGTAGGCTCCCCTAAGTCCAATCAACCCATGCTAGGCTTGGACTCAGAGTGATCGTTTGCACAAAGTACGTAAAAAAAATCGTAAATAAATTCAGAATTTAAATACATGTAATTTAAATGAATTTAAATTGCGGAAATTGAAAGCGTATATATTACAGTATACGCACTATATTTATAAATATGTATTACAATATAGGCACTGTATTTATTTACATATTACAGTATAGGCACTGCATTTATAATGACATAATTTAAATGACAGAATTAAATGACAGAATTTAAAATACATATTACAGTATAGGCACTGTATTTATAATGGACATAATTTAAATGATAGAATTAAATGACAGAATTTAAAATACATATTATAGTATAGGCACTGTATTTATATTGACATAAATTTAAATGACGTAAATTAAATGACATAATGGAAATGACAGAATATAAATAAATATATAATCTTAAATGATGTAATTCTCCAAAAACGCAAAAGAAATGAAAAGCAAGACTTTAATATTAATTAACTTCAATATTTGATTACTTATATATATATATATATATATATATATATATATATATATATATATATATATATATATATATATATATATATATTACTTTTATATATATATATATTACTTTTATATATATATATATATATTACTTTTATATATATATATATATATATATATATAAAAGTAATATATATATATATATAAAAGTAATATATATATATATAAAAGTAATATATATATATATATATATATATATTCTACTATATAATAGGAAAACTTAGATGGTGAAACTTTTAAATTCTGAAAATACCCTTACATACTTATACTAATTAAAAATAGTTCATTAATTTTAATAAGGACAACTTAGTAATTAGGAAGACTACCCTTTGGTCTTCCTAAAGAGTCTTCCTAAACTAATTAAGAAATATTAAAATACGTGCAAAGCACGTGCACATATGCTAGTATATATAATTATGAATAATATATAGTTTATAATAAAAATGCATTTAACAGTTTTTATGAACACTATATACACTTATACTGTATTTTACAAAAATATATGTACATATATATATATATATATATATATATATATATACATATACCATTATATATACATAATATATACAAAAATATATATACATATATATACATAATATATATACATAATATATATATATAAAATATATATATATATATATATATATATATATATATATATATATATATATATATATATATATATATATATATATAATATATATAAAAAAAATATACATAATATATATAAACTAATTTAAATAAAAAACCAAATAAAACAGCAAAGTAGGGTCTCGAGCTCGAGACTGAGGAGCAGGGGAGGGGGTTCCTAGGGCTGCTGGACTAATAAGTAGCCCAGTTCGGCTGCTGTATTAAAGGGGAGGGTTTGGTTAATTTATTTGAAACCTAATACGTGTGTATCCTTACAGAAAGGACAAGGAAATGTTTTTGCTTAAGGAGGAACTCGAACTGCTGACCTGGGGAAGGGGGGATGCTTAGGCTCACGCTCCGACCAGCAGGCCCGCAGTAGCCTCTTGTTAGGAAGCTTAGGCTAAGAAAGTTAATTGGAAAGAAGAGGCTAGGTATTTGTTTAGGATCCCAATGCACAACCATAGGGTCCTATTTATAGAAAAATTTGGAACCTTCCTTGCTGAAATTTTATTACGAAAATGCCCATCATAAAATCCAAAAATTGCTAGTGTGCCATTTTCACCAAGTTGTCCTAATATGTAATTTACCAAAATGCCCCTACAAGTTCAAAAATCGTAAAAATTCATACGGACTCCAAATAACTCCAAATAAATTACGAAAAATTCTAAAATTAATAGAAAAATATTTAGAACCTAATGGAATCAATTTGGGACGAGTTTGAAATTGTTTTTCATTTATTAAATTTTGAAAAAATATGGGTTGCATGATAAATTAAGTTGTTCATTAAATATCTTTAGTGGATACACTAGGTGTTTGGTATTTTGTCATGAGAGAAAATTGGTGTAGGGTGTTTGGGTAGTCATGAGAGTGGCCACATGAATTTGGTTAAGGGTTAGATCAAGTTAGGTCAGGTTTGGTCATAATTACAATTTTTGGTTATTTATAATCATTGGTAAAATAGGAGCATACGGGAGATCAATTGAGTTGTACGCAAGTGGCACGTGCATAGTAGACTCAAAATGGGTCAAGACTATATATTGTGTCGACTATGTTGGATCAATATCGGGCCCCAAATTAAATTGGAAGTCAGGTCACATTCTACGGTAGATAATTAATTGGCCTAAATTGACCCAAAAGTTGTGCGAAGCAAATGAAGCACAAGATGGTGTGTCTGAGTGGGACACAAGGATCATTGCTATAGGGTTTCTCGATTAGATCATGCATGAAAAGTTGGTCTTGGGAAAACAACTAGTCTGGTGCTCCTAAATAAAAAGTCATGGCAATGTGCATATGAAAATCATAAATAAAAGTGGGAATTGGTCAAATGGTCTAAATTGATCCGAAAGTTGTGTGAGGCTAAAAGAGTACAGGAAAACAAGTTTGAATAGGGCATCATATACCAAAATGAAGGTAATCTGGTCTACTATAAAACACATAGAGAAAGTTTCCAGAGATGGACATCTCTGACGCTCCAAAAATCAAAGTCACGGAGAAGAACATTTAATTATCAAAATAAATAAAATAACAATATTTTAAGAAAATAATTCATTTAGAAAATTTTAAAAGAAATATATATTTCAGGAGGCTTACAGAAGTGGAGACCATTCCTATCCCGGACGAGTACTGACGACTGGGGGGCACTTGTGGATCACTACCTTTCCTTGATGTTCCTTTTTTTATTTCTTTGATTGTTTCTTCATTCGAGACTTGTTTTATAGTCTTCCTATCTTACTGTTGTTTCATAGTACCTATGAGCTACTTGTTGACTGTTGATTGTCTTTTGGTATCCAATAAAAGTTTGTTTCTAAGAACAGATACTACTCCTCTCTATCATGATTTAAAATTTTCACAAAACTCCCTTGAAACTTCTGGATAAGGTTGAGAAAATATTTGACAACCTACTATGACCTGGATTATGGAGGCTGTGAGTCCATTGCAGCTAGCTGTTCACTGGCGAGGCAGGGGCTCTAAGTCAAAGTAATTACGGGTATTCTCAGGTTCTCAGATATTATTGAAGCTAAGTCCTAAATTTATTTTATATCGGATAAAGTTGACAAAATATTACGATAATCTAGTACTATCGAGAGCATGGAACCGAAAGCTCATTGAGCGAGATGCATACTGGCGGGGCAGGAACTGTAGGGAAAGTGATTTCAGATAGAAAGATTGTCGGGTACTATGGCGACTATTATCCAATGATTTCATTTCTGTGACTATCACCTTACATCTCTTTAAATCGTACTAACTTCCAAAATTTTGTATCTGAACATTTTTGTGACTAATGTTGTCCTGGAATTTTGAGGACGAAATTTTTTTAAGGGGGTAGATTTGTAACCCCACTTTTCTGAATTTTTTGAAATTTTGTATTTTTTGGGATTTATAATTTAGCCATATTTTATTTTATGGTTTGTTTACGAGAATATTTATTTGATTTACCTATTGTTATAATACAATTTCTAAATGGATATTAATTTAGAGCTATTTGAATTTGGTTTCAAAAATTTAGTTTTCCTTCCATTTTTAACAACCCATAACAACTTATAACCAATTTATAACTGAATTTATTTATATTTTTGCAATTTGTGAAAAGGGGAGGGAATTCTGTGTTTAATTCCTTTGAGTGGAAGGGCTTATGTAGAAATATCCTAGTCTAATGGGTTTTTCTGCAAATGTCTCTCTAATCCTTATTTAATTTCTAAATTCTCTCTCTCTCTCACTCTCTCACTGCCTCCTCATTATTTTCCAGCTCGAGACTTGGGAGCAGAGCTCTCCAAATTACTCCCAGCCAGCTCTTCTCCTCCAAATTCTCTGAACCCTAACCCTAGCTTTCGACGATCGGAGACCAAGCGTCATCCCTTCCATCAGCGGCGTTCGAGAACCCTCGACAACATCACAGCGAAAGCTACGATCCATTCCAACGACGGCGCACGACCACTCCTCAAGCGATGTGTCACTCCGACTTCCGGCGACGCTCGACACCAGAGCGGCGTCTCTTCTTCGATCGTCAACAATTTCTCGGCTATGGCTCGACGAGTTCCTCGAACGACGACGAAGTGAGTCTCAATCAACTCTGGATCATTCTTTTGCTTCATTATTTTCGATTACGAGCAGATCTACTCATGATCATGCTCGATCTGGTTTTGTACAGATCGAACATTCTGATCGGCGCCTTGTTAATTCTCCGATCGGTTCGTTTTCTCTGGTGAGCCGATACTCATAGATTCAATCTTATTCTTGACTCCCATCAAATTCTGGTGAGTGTCGATCTTATAATTATTTAGCTTTGGAGAATTTTTGTGTTCGTTTATGAATCGATTGGTGTTTTGATTCTCTTCTAGTTTGGGTTGAAGTGGGTGTCAGATCAGAGAAAGTTTATCCTTTTTAGAGATTAACTGCTGAGTTGAATCAAATCTATTGGTGAGTATAACCTATGCATTCTTGATTTTCTTGTTACTTTAAAGAGGAGATTTTAACGAGATGCTGATACTAGGTTTTCTTTCCAATGCTTGGGAATTGTTTGTTTAAATGATTAGCAGGATTTCGAGTTTTCAGTTGGACTCATAGAACCATGTCCAATCGTGTCCTCGATCCAAGATCCGGTTCGTTTTGCTCAGGTAATATCTTACTCCTTATATGTTAGAAATATTTTGCTTGCAGTTGGGTTTGACAAGGGATTGGGTATGCGTATGTTCAGGGCCGAAAGTATTACAAGTTAGCTGGTGTCAGCCATAACCTGTGTCCGGTAGCTCGTGTCCAGGCTCGATGTGTCCAGATTTGGATGGGTCCAGCTCTGAGTTGCTGTAGTGGTTGTGTCCAGTAGTTGCGTTGTGTTCTGTGTGCGTGACCGAGGGTGGTGTCCAAGCGTGGGTCGTGTCGAGGAGTTGGGATCGTTTGCAGGAAATTGGCATTATCGAATTTCCTTTCCATTTGCTTGATTTCAAATTCAGTTGTTTATGTCGAGGAGTTGGGTCGTCCACGCACGCTCCTAACTTTAGACTCTTCTAATAGTGATGCTCCTCCGCTCCCGCTTCTGGTTTCTAAGATCTACAACAGTCAATATATTCCTTAAGAATTGTAATAGGGTAGGTAGTACAAAACTAGAGCCCGACCAGGATTTTGTCTCATGACATAAAACATGGATCTCATAGTTATATAGAGTTGGGTGCCTTCTGTGCTTGAGTTTACACAATTTAAATTGGTGAACCCAAATCTTATTTTGAGTTTGAAGCCATAGTTCCTTGTTCATTACTTGGGAAAGAAATATAGAAATAGAACCCAAATTACAAATAAACACAAATGTAAGTTCTAAATATTATCTCTGTATGTTATTACTAATTACTATCCTGTAAGTTCTAATTATTATATCTTTATTTTGTTACTAATTACCAGCTTGCCCTGCTTTTCTTAATCCCTTATTAATTTCATATGTAGGTTATGTGTAACCATGACCTACAAATTAAAAGCCTGTGCCAAGAGGAAAACATTTATTCTCTTTTATTATGTCCATGCACAATCAAAATTCACTCTCTCCAAGGTAAACCATACCCAGCAGCTTTGTAAGTTTGGAAAAGTCTAAAAACAAATATGAAGACAAAAACCATAAAGGAAGGAGGCTTCATATGTACCACGGAACTAAATATAACAAGTGGTTCTAATTACACGCTCAGTCCATGGGTGGTGAAGAGTAATCAGATTATTCGAGCCATTAGTTGCAATTACACGCCGACTTGGAATTTTTATTAATTCACAACCTAGCTAATTAGATTGACTGGTCAATTACTCGGTCAAAATAATCGCCGATTAATCTTGTTTTCTAGAACATTGGCAAACCCTAAGGGACTCGTTCCAAGCTGGATATGTTGAACTAAGTAAAAAGACAAAAAACAAGCCAAATAACAAAATACACAAAACTCGACTGGCAAGTGGAATGCTAATTCAGTTTGGATCCTAGAACAAACAACTGGCAAGAACAGGTTAATTCATGTGACTCACGTCAAACACCATCTGACAAATTGCAGATTGGTCAATGCCAAAACAGCAACACGAAGGTTTGTGAAAACAATGTCACTTCTAAAGCTCAAAAGATCTCAAGAGCAGAAAGCTGCATGCAGCAGTGATAACTGCAAGAACGATTATTTGAGATAGTAAAGATAAACACAGACACCAAAAGGAATCAAACAAGATACCAGAAAACTGTTAGAAATAGTACCAAATCAAATATCACTGGACTCAAAGAAAAAGAAATAAACCATTTAGGCATTGTTAAAAACTGAAGGTCAGAAAAGGTAGAACACAAACAAAAACTAGTACCAGGAGATTTTGCAGATTCTTTAGCAACATGCAATGAGCCTTTGGTTCCATCAGTAACCTTTCGGTTATCAACTTTTTTAATATCTGCGCTGCAGCTACTGGTGGTCTCAGAATCACTGGAACTGTCTGATGACCTATCAATGAGATCAGAAGAAACATGTAAGGAAGCACAACATTCCAGAGAAACCGAGGAAGAATGCTATTGATAGTAATAAGAAATATCCTAGGAAACAAGTGTAAGAAACCACATGAAAATAGAACACCGTTTTAACTTGCGTCTGGATCGTTTACTGCGTCTTTTTTTTTTGTTTTTCTCTACGTCGATCTCTTTTTTTTCCAGTTTTATGTTTGTCCTTCTTTGATGTTTTCTTTCTCCTCTTGCGATGATAATCACTCGATGAACTAGTTTCAGATGATGAAGAGTATGAATCAGATTCACTATCAGAAGAGTAGGAATCTGAATCAGATTCATCCGAACTGTCTGAGTTAGACGATGCATATTTCCTCTTTCTCTTCTTCCTTTTGTCCTTCGCAGCTCTTTTGCGCCTTACCCTCCCCTCACCATCAGAATTATCATCTGAAGAAAGATATCCCAACTTTTTCATTTTTTTTCCTGTAAGGAATGCACTCAGATTAAAACTGACCAAGAAACAAAATGAATACTGACCAGTCATACTTGCACCCTCTTATACCTCTCTCTGCCTTAACCTCATTAACACTTTCCACAGGAACATCTCCACAGTCCACAACTTTTATAGGACAAGAAGGTTTCCCATTCTCTGAGCCAATCTATTCTAGCTTCTTCAGTAAGCTCATCCCATTCACTACCTTCCTAAATACAACATGTTTGCTGCAACAAATAAAATGTGACCTCAACATCTGATAATTATATACAACATCTATTAACTAGTTTTGTTCCCCTTCTCTGCAAGGGAAGTTCTGGAGAACTCCAGAATTTTTTCAAAAGAGTATAATAAGCATTAGTTATTATTGGGAGGAAGCAATTGGAACACATCTAATCATAATGATATGCTATGTCAGGAGACTGGATCACCTAACCCGATGGTTGTGCATAAAAGAACAATATTAGAAATATCACTGTTTTTTATTATTGTGCCCAATTTGGTACGATGAAACTGAACAAATTCTCATGAGGAAAATCTAAATTGACCATGAATACTCCAAAAATAAAAAAAAGTATTTTACCCATCAAGATGCGGTACAGCCTTGAAGGTGATGAAAATTTGGGAACCATTTGTGCCTGGACCCGAATTTGCCATGGATAAAAGGCCATGAGCGTCATGATTCAACTTAAAGTTTTCATCTGTAAACATTAGCATCATTGGTACAATAATTATGTGACTTTGCAATTTAAGGAGAAGAACAACATCTCTTTATCAGTGCTACACAAACCTGGAAATTTTGCACCATATATACTCTCTCCACCACTGCCTGGATAAAGCAATTAAGATTAAGCTTTTACATTACAGAGTATACACAGCAAGTGACAGATAAAAAGGCCTGAGCATATCAAATCAATACCATCACGTTTGGAAAAGTCACCACCCGGTAAGAAGAAACAATGCAATAAGTCATTCATGTTTCTACCAGCCATAATCACATAGGTAGTTTAAAGAGTATTGCAAATCAACAAATTAATACCTATACTATCTCACTGACTACTCTTTTAACTATTATGTATGACAAGTTAATATGAATAGGAGCGAATAAACAGTAGTAGATATTGGCAAGAAATTATTACAAAATTTCTTTTTAGAAACTAAAGTAAGCTGGGCATCAGTTGGAGGACATACTTGAGCCATAAAACCTTTGATTATGCGATGGAAAATCGACCCCTTATAGTACAACGGTTTAGCAGTGGAGGTTCCAATGCCCTTCTCACCTAAAAGGATGTCAAACCAAAATTTTAGGTCAGCTATCTTGCATACAAAGATGTAATTACAAATATTTTAGCTATTTATGATTATTTAAGCATAAAAGCAGAGAAATTTAGAGATGTAAAGAAGCATAGATAACAGCGCTCCATTAACGTAGCATGTGTAAGCTTGCCAGGCTGCCAGGTATGAAGCAGCACAGGTTGCAACTCAAAACCCCTTCTTGATGCAGATTAGACACTAAAGTTCAATAACTTAACAATGTCGACCAATAACTAAGGGGTGTTTTGAACCTTTGGAACTTGGGGAAGCTAAAGAATCTAAGAAAGGAAGGATTTTTGTCCATTCCATCCCAACCAACATTTCCAAATCCAAAAAAAAAATGTTCAATTCCTAAGATTTTCCATAAAAAGGTAAAACTTCACTGCCGAATGCCAACTGAAGAGTAGAAGTAGCAACATCAGTTCAACACCTCAACGGAGGTGACCGGACCTCCAGACCCACTCAAAATTCCACAATGGACAAAAAACCGAGAGAAATAACTAGCGATCTCGTCGACCTGGAACGAATTTCTCTGATAGATCCCTCCGTCCTCTGACTAGAGGCGGATCTACAGCGGAAACCCCAGAGATCGACGCCAAGGCGGAGCCGATAAAGAGTCCGATCGCGAGGGAGCGACGGAGGAGCGCCATCGTCGCTGGATCTTGCAGTGGGGAGTACGACCGGTCTCGTCCGATTTCACATCGAGGGAGGTAAATTAGGGTTAGGGTTTGCTTTTCTAGAGTTAGGGTTTGGATAGAAGAAGAAGGAAAAAGGAGGGAGAAGAAAGCCCGGGAGAGAACCAAGAGGAAGAGTGACGAGAGAGGAGAGCAATATAACGGCGGGAGAGGAGCAGGCTTAGGGGAGTTCGGGAGCGGGGAGCGGGAGGAGAAAGAGAGAAGGAGAAGGGGTTAAGACTTTTCCTAAAGTGCGGGAGTAAGTGCGGGAGAGTCGAGGTTTCGACTTAAATTTTGGTGTTTTTTTCATAACGCTCGTATCACTGAGAGACAATCAATAACGTTTATATAGAAAACCGTCATAGAATATAGTCTTGCTGAACTTTGATGATGCTTATTTATCAACCGTCATGAAATCCACTTATCAAGCGTCATTAATAGGTCTTTTTGTTGTAGTGGAGATATTATATTGTTGTGACTACGGAATGAGGATTCGAATCCTGTACTTACAAATTAAGGATTTAGCATTTGTAGAATTTTGGTTGGTTACCTATAGCTAATTATATGTGATTAGAGGGTAGATCGATATGTGGAATGATATAGAATAAGTTAGAATGAGATATAATATTGCGTACGAGATCGGAAATATATCAGTTAAAACGACAAGGAATAAGACAAAGACATATGTACATTGGTAATTAATAAATCAGGAGTTTGAAATTGACGATTTATATTCGGAGGAGTTGTTGAGTAAAAAGAAGAAGGCTCTACGCCAAGGATAAGTATTGAACGTATGATTTCAAAGAGAAACTATAGGAAAGGATTGACGACAAATAATGCAAAGGGCCTGTGGATTGATAGAATAAGGATACTTAGGATATGATAAGAAAATCAAGTATTTACAAATTGAGGTTGAAAATATGGTTGATGACCAAGTATTATAGGCTTATAAACATATCCAGAGAATGACCTATAGTTTAGGGTATACATAAAGGTTCCATGTTAGTATGGAAGATTCTAAAGGATGTATGACATAGTTTATGATAGAAGGACCTTGTTGAACCTAAACCAAAAAGATTGTAAAGAGAAACAGAATAAATGATCACAAGGAAAGTAGATTGAGTATCGTAGCCAGAGCAGCTACATCTTATAGTTCGACCTATTGGATAATTTTAAATTTTGAGGACGAAATTCTTGTAAGGTGGGTAGGATGTAAGCCCCCTGAATTTTAGGGTTTATTTTAAAGTTTCTAAATGAATTATTTTCAATAAATATTTTATTACTTAATTGTTTTGATCATTAAATGTACTTTCCGTGACTTTGACTTCTGGAACGTCAGGGATGCCAATCTCTATAAACTCTCTTTATGGGTTTTGAAGTAGACAAGATTATCTTCGTTTCGATATATTATGTCCCACTTAAACTCGTTCCCTTGTGCTCTTTTTGTATCGTGCAACATCGGGTCAATTTAGAACATTTGATAATTAAATAATTATTAATTAATTTTCCACTTTTATCTTTGATCATCGTTTGCACGTTGCCGTGACTTTTAATTTGGGAGCACAGGACCAGTCGTTTCCTCAGAACCAACTTCTCATGTATGATCTACTCGAGACGCTCTACACCCATGACCTTCGTGTCCCACTCAGACACTACATTTTGTGCTTCATTTGCTTCGTACAACTTTCTGGTCAATTTAGGCCAATTAATTATCTACCGTAAAACCTGATTTAATTTCTAATTGAATTTCGGGACCCGTCATCGATCCAACCTAGTCAACCCAAAGTAGAGACATGGCCCACATGAAGCCTACTATCCACATGACATTTGTGTTCCATTTATTTGAGTCCCCACATGTTACTTATTTACCCATTATTATAAATACCCATTTAAATTCAATTATTGCACCATGTCCGAATTTGACCCGACCCGGCTCGACCGAACCCAAACCCAAGCTCCATGTTGTCCTCTCATGACTACCCAAACACCCCACATAATTTCCCTCTTTTTCCTATTTTAAAATATTCCTTCCTCTTTCTACTTTACAAATATCCCATTTTTATCTCTTATATATATATACACATGTATATATAAATATATAACTCTCTCTCTCCTATTACTCACACACACCTCACCCCCTCTCTCCACCAGCACAACACTTCCCCCCTATAGCCGACCTCTTTCTCTCTCTCATTCATATAATATCACACTCTCTCTCTTTCTATTATATATACAACACTCTCTCTCTCTCTCTCTTTATTAACACACAAACCCCCCTCACTCCACAGCCGACATCACCACCCCCACCTTCATCAACACAACCCCCTACTCCACCCATGGCCGAGAACCCCTACCACAGCCACCATCTCCTCCTTCCTTTTTCCTCCTTCACTCCATCATCATCATCATCCTCACACCACCACCATTAACAAACACACCACCACCTCCACCACACCATCATCTACAACCACCACCACCATCACCAACACCCCCACCGGGCCTCCGCCACCGCCGACGACTGTGCCGCTCGCTGTGCCCCCGCCTGGCCTATCATCGTGCGGCCATGCGCTGCACAGCAGCGTGCATAGTGCACGCAGCAGCGCGCGTGTGAGCCACGTGGCATCCGGCCATCCACCGTTGTGCCACCACCCCGCGCGGCCACTTCTGGCCGCCGCACCACCGCCCCTAGGCCGGTGCCCCTCCGGCGACCACCCACGCGCCACCAAGGCACAGCCCTGCCCTCTCCGGCACACTGTACAGACGATTTCAACTTTTACGTCGAAATCCCGTTGTGACTCGCACGGGTTCAAGCCAGAACTCGTGTTTCACAACGTCGACTTCGTGCATATTTTTTGGACAATCCAACCGTTGGATCGCCGCATCCTTGCTCCGTCATAATCTCGGTATATATCTCTTCACTCCCCTCAAGTTTTGTCCGTTAATTTCGTCGTTTCATACATCAAAACTGGCCACCAAGTTGACACTTTAAATTGTACTATTTTTGGACAGTTTTGTGGAGCCGACTTTGTCAGCTCGTATCTCCGCCGTCGTAGCTCCATTTGGCGTGCCACCAGTTCCTGTGTGTAGCTGGTATAACCATCTTCCTGTTCCTTAAGTTTTGTTTCATTGTGAACACGTTTGATTAGTTGAATGTGACGCCAAAGTTGGCCATCCGAATTCGTAATTTCCAACTTGTTAAATTCTATTTTTGAACACGGCACTTCGAATTCAATTTCTGACACCACCAGTAGACTCGTAGCATCATTCTGGCACGTTTTTATATAAAGTTTGTTAGATTTGGAGGACGTGGGCCCTGGCGTGCATTTCGGTGCAAAGCGGGTCCCATAGTCTGAGTCAACAGGTCACTTTGAGATCGGCTCATCGGAATCCAATTTTGGATATACCGTTGAGTTCGTATCATCATTCTGAACTCGTTGACATATAATTTGCTGAGTTTTGAAGACATTTGCTCCGACACGCATTTTTGTGCAAACCGAATTCCAAATGTCTGCGTCAAAGTGTCATTTTGAGATCTGCTCATCAAAATCCAATTCCGGATATACCGTTGAGTTCGTATCGTCATTCTGGACTCGTTGACATATATTTTGTTAGATTTAGTGGACTTTGGCTTTGACACGTATTTTCGTACAAATCGGATACCAATATCCAGGTCAACGGACCATTTTGTGATCGGATCATCGGAATCCCATTTCGAACATACCGTTGGGTTCGTATCATCATTCTGGATTCGTTGACATATAATTTGCTAGGTTTTGTAGACTTCTATTCTGACACATTTTTTGGTACAAAGTGTGTCCAACGGCGGACTTCATTTTGATCCAAAATTACCATTTTGCCCCTGTATCTAAATTAGGACTTATGGGTATGCTATCCTAGCTAATTTAACCATTCTGGACACGTTGGTGATATTTATTTTATTATCCGACAACATCTGTAGATTTTTTTTATGTATCATCCTTAATTTGTAATTAATTATTATTAGTGTATATATTTATATGTTTGGTTTTTGTGAAACTCTAGGGTGATCCTTGTGTTTCTAAGGACCCTAAGTGTTGGTTTAGATATAGTGTGACCCCACATTAGACTTTTATGCTTGGTCCCCACTTAGCTAGTGTCTAGTCAGGAATCGTGTCACACCACTGGTGTAAAATCTTAATCATAACTTAGAGGCTGAGTTGGTATATCATTATTGGCAGGACACAGGACATCTGTATCTTCATATTCTTATTCTTGCTTTGCTCGAGGCAAGTACCCCTATAAGCTTATTTACTGCTTATAATAATAAACTGTGATTAAATCATGTTAAAATACTGCTTTCTGGATAACTGCAAGTCATATCTTCACATGCTTCTTACTGGTTCTCAGTATATGTCGTGCTTTATACTGCTCTAAGTATCCACCATGTTTTATACTGCTCTCAGTACCTACCATGCTTATACTGCTTCCAGTATCTTCCACCATGCTTTATACTGTTCTCGTATAACTCACATGTTAAAAAAAAGTTAAGGGGAAACTGTTAGTAGAGTACGTGATCATGCCCCCTTCTCCGTATGTATTTACCGTGCACTGTTACATTCTATATGTAACTTTGTCGTATGTTCTGATCCCGTATTTGTGTATGGATATACACCGATGCCGTTAAGGGTACGTATGTACACTTCAGAAAATTGATATGTACTATTGTACATCCTATTTACCTATTGACTGATCACTTACCTACTACAGTTTTAAACTTTAAAACGAATATTATTGCCATGATGAAATGTATCTAAAATTGGATAAATCAAGATATGCCATGACTATGTTATTTCATCTCTTTTCCATCACATGATCAGTATTATATGTTTGTAGTACAAGTACTTGCTCCCGTCCTGACAGGATAACGTTGTAGGTTCACTTTCCGATGAGAAAATGCTATGTGATACATATTATGGTACTGCATTTGAGGACCTGGCCTTAGCTCCAGAAGAGGCCCCAGCGGGGAACCTTGCTTAAATATCTTTCATGTGTTTTGAGACTTAGACTTTGGTTTGATCTTATATTTGGATACTGGACTTTGTCTCCAGTTAGATACTTTGGAAGTGCATTATTAAGTATGTACTTATTTACTTTCGCTTATAGATGTTGTGTTGTGATGAACTTTTTAAATGTGATAATAGAACTGTTAGCAGCTTAGATCCTTTATTGTCTATTCTTAGAACAGCGTACTACGCTTTAACAAGCGTAGGCTGGACTTGTCTATTCTTAGAACAGCTTACTACGCTTTAACTTGAAAAAGCGAAACAGTTGAGGGTATTAAAGTGCAATTTAGCCTTTTTTTTTACTATTTATTTTACATTTTATTTCATAATTTGCAATATTAATTTTTAATTTTTAAATCTTTAGTTTTTAGGTTTGGTTGTTGGTTTTTAATTTTTTAGTTTTTAGTTTTTATATAGATATACAGAATGCCACAGATATCTATTGCATATATACACAGAATGCGGGTATTTAAATGCTTCTCGACGAATCAATCACAGAATGAATTCCAAACATAAGTAAATTCATTAATTTCACTGTCAAGAACATTCAAAATCCTTCATAATTTCTTCAAAATTAAACATAAACAGCGTAGTCAACGTTTAATTGTTTCCATACATATATCCAAAATGTTGCATATCCAAAATTTAGCTCGAACCCTTCGAGCCTATCCACAACCAAAGCTCCTCAGAAATCCTCTTACTTCATCCAACCTACACAAATATAAAAGGGAAAACATTAGTGTTCCTGATTAATAAATAAGCAGTTGAATTTATGAGTTAGCTATCAATAGAAAATTGCCTAAAATTCTACGAGTTATAATCAACCAAACAACTGGAATCCATTTCAGCTGAATTTATTAGTGATCCATTCATATCCATACATACTTAGCAAGTCCACAACTTGTGGTAATGGAGGACATTGACTCCAATGTCTGAACTTTGATTGCAATTTTTGTAAGTAATATTCTTTATATTCTTTTTCTTCCTATACTAATAAGGTAACAGACTTTAGTGGTAGTTAAAAAGAAGTCATATTATTAAGTTTGTTGCTTCCAGTACTACAAATCATATGACAACTTCCCTGAAACATAGCAAAATATGTAAACATAATATTGAATGTAAACTTTCATCTTACTATAATATTCAGTACTTATATCATTCCTGGACTAAGAGAGAGGTATCACTAAAGATGTACCTAGTCTTCAAACGGCATAATGTGGTCTGTTGGCCAAGCCGTGGTACTTCCAATGATTTTCTCTACTGTATCGTTACCAAAACACGGCCTAAACAACAGAGCTTTGGGTTGTATCACTATATCTACCCAAACATGGGATGCACCTTGTCCAAGAGGATAACCGTGAACCAGCACATTCGGATCATCGGTGATCCATCGTCCAATTGTAAAAACTTCGTTCTTATTTCCCGTCCAATCGAGTAACTTACATTTTTGGTCCTTTAACAGATGATAATGATGTGACTACAACAAAGATTGAAGCTCAACAATATTAATATATCATTCGAGTTACAATATTTTTATTTGTTATTAGAGATATATTACCTGTGGAGTAGATGGAGATTTTGAAATGACCTTTACTTCAAAATCATTCTCGTCGCCACTGTTGTTCTCCTCCTCTTTAGTGTTCTCATCATCACTGCTATAATTGTTCTTCTCCTCTTCAGTGTTCTCGTCGTTCTTCTCATTGGTCAACTTATTTTGATCCTAAATAGGAAAATAGTTACATGTAATTAACCAAAAAGAAAAATATAGTGTACCAAGTGGTCATTCTTGACGACTTACCTGACTTTTCATTAATGTGCCAAGTAGTTGTGTTTGTTGTTCAATTAACTTTGATATGGAGTTGATTTGCCCTTGTATTGACTCAACTTTGCTTTGGAAATTTCTCTCCTCTATACTCACCTAAACATCATCATCTTTGCTTTGGGAATTTTTGTTTCAGTCATTAATCTAGGTGGTTCCCTATGTTCTTGCTTACCATCAAACCAACTTTTTTTCAACCTAAATGGATGCTTGGCTGGAAGAAAACGTCTGTGTCCTATGTAGATGGTTTTCCTACTATATTTTAACCATTTTGAACATGTATTCACTCCACATATGGGACATCCAACTTTTTCTTTGGTAGTACATCCAGCTAGGTTACCATAAGCTGAAAAATTATTTATTGTCCACATCAAAATTGCTTTCAAGTTGAAAAAAGATTTACTAAATGCATCATAAGCATGCACTCCATTGTTCCATAGCTCTAGCAAATCATCTATTAGTGGTTTTAAATAAACATCTATATCATTTCCAGGTTGCTTCGGTCAAGGAATTAGTAGTATCAACATTATATTTTCTTTTTGCATGCATAGCCATGGTGGGAGATTGTATGCCGTGAGCATCACTGGCCAACAACTATATGAAGAGCTAAGATCGCCGAAAGGATTAAACCCGTCTGCAGCAAGGCCAAGTCTAAGGCTGCGTGGCTCTTATGCGAAAGAGGGCCACTTCATATCAATTGTCTTCCATGATAAGGAGTCCACAGGATGTCTCATGATGTCATCGTCACTTTTGTGATTATAATGCCACCTTAAGTTTTCAGCCGATTCAGGTGACTGAAACATTCTTCTAAACCTTGGAATTATCGGAAAGTACCTTAGTACTTTTGCTGGAACTCCTTTATAAATTTTGCCAGTCTTATCTTTCTTCCACTATTCCAATCCACATTTTTTTACATTTTTTCTCATTTTTCAATTCTTTTCTGTATAGACAACAGTCATTGGGACATGCATCTATCTTCTCACAATCAAGCTCAAATGTCTTAAGCAACGATTCAACGTTACGTGAGGATTCTGGAATTGTATTTCCATCAGGTAAAATATCATGCAATATTTTCAAAAGATGACTAAAACATTTATTAGAAATTCCATACATAGACTTGTGCTTGTATAAAATATCGGTTGCCGATAACCTTATATACTTTTTGCAACTTGGGTATAATGGATTATTTGCATCCTTCAATAAGGTTGTTAATCCATCCTCCCTTTCCTCTTCGATAGGTTCAGGATTGGGTTCATTTTGAAGTATGCATCTTCAATTATATTAGTATCATATGTCTGTTCCAAATTTGAAATTCCTTTGTCCAACCCTTTTCCATGCCAAATACAAGTTGTATAAGACATATCCATCCCACGTCTTAGCAAATGAAGTAAAATCATATCTTCATTACCACGACACAAATTCTTACAATAAATGCAGGGACATAACATAAAGTCTGGATTCTTTGCATTTGACTTGGCAAAATCCACAAACTGACGGACATATTTCTTATATAATGTCGTATTCCTAAAAAATTCAAAAGAATTATAACATAAATAAGACACACAGATGGATTTAATTAAGTGAACACATTAGTATAGTGAAAAGGATTTCAATACTTGTTAAGATGAACCCAATCTTTATTCATCATGTTGACACCCACAACTTGCTTATATCGAGCTTGATAACACCAAAAATAATTTGTACGAGGCCCTAAAGAGTTTTAAATTAAATAATTTAGACTTTGTACATGCATTAGTAAACAACAACAATTGTCACTTCTTGAAACAAAACAAAAATAAAAACAAATTATAAACGGAAAAGGAATGACTTACAGAGCGATGAGAAATTCTTGGCACTTTCTTCACAAATTTAGGGTTCCTGAAACAAACCAAGAACATCAAACACAACAAAAATACGTTAGGGTTTCTGAATTGTACATAGAAAAAGAATTTCTATCAGAGAAATTCGTTTCATTTTTCATTCATGTACGTTAGGGTTTTTGCATTAACACAAATTCGTTTTTGCATTAACACAAATTCGTTTTTTGCATTAACACAAATTCGTCTTTGCATTAACACAAAAATACGTAAAGGTTTTTGCATTAACACAAATTCGTTTTTCGTTTTTCAATGATGATAATCATACGCCATAGATTAGGGTTCTTGAAACAAAACGAAAAAAAAGACATAACGAAGAATATAAAGACTCACACACTATAAGATCCCTCACGAAAAATCCAAATAATCCCTCACGAAAATCCCAAATAATCTATCAGTCGGTCGGTCGGTCGGTCTTTAGGGTTTTCGTGAGGGTAGAGAGAGACAGAGAGTAAAAGATGAGGAAGAGGGAGGGTTTCGTGAAGGGAGCGTTACCTGAAGAAAATGGAGGGTTTCGTGACAGAGAGAATGAGGGGGAGGGTTTCCGGAAGGGGAAGGGGTTTTCGTGACAGAGAGAAGGAGGGGGAGGGGTTTTTAGTTTGGCGCGCGGGTTATAAGGAGTTGAAGGGTTGGGGGAGAATACATTAAGATTTTTTCAAAAATAAGACAGCATTTTGCTATGGACGGTACCGATTTAATTTCTAAAAATCCAACGGACGGGATCGCTCGCTATCGAGAACGCTATAAATTATACAGCGAAACTGAATTGCTCCTATAACTTATTTTTTAATATAAAATAGAAAACTGTGTTACTTCTCCCATGATTGGAACAGTAGATAGTTCAATTGTGAGCATTCGATTAACTCGGTTAACCGAACCGAATTACCAAATATCGAATTCGGCCGAAAATCGAATAACAAAAATTGAAACCAACTGAAATATCATGTACCAAACCAAACCGAACGGAACAAATCTATTCGATTTTCAGTTTATTTGGTTTAACCAATATTTTAGTTTATTTATAATTTTTTTTGTCAATATATATAGTAACTAAATATACAAAGATATATTTCGTATATATATTATAAAATTTCCTTATTGGGTTTACCAGGGAGAGAAATTTTAGATAAAATTTCTGAAAGGTTAGTAGGATTAAACCGAAACCGAATTCCAAAACCGAAACCGAAACCGAATAAGAAAATTTAGTATTTTCGAAATCGAAACCGAACCGAATTTTTTTCAAACTGAACCGAATCTCTTATTCGGTTAGGTTCGGTTCGAATTTCGGTCCAAAAACCGAATAATGCTCACCCCTAGACATACGGACATAGCAATGTTCAGAAAAAAAAAACTATACCTTTAACAGCGTTCATAACACGCTATATAAAGTTCTGTTAACAGCACTGCATAATGAACACTATTGATAATGACATTCTAATAGCAGGGAGGCTTCAACGCTATAGATAAACTGCTATTGTATGAACGTTTAATAGCCCTTCAATTTGAACGCTATGGATGATTATATTATAATAGCAGGGAGGCTCGAACGCTATAGATAAACTGCTATTGTATTCTATTTTAATAGCACTGCGGAAGGAACGCTATTGATGATGACATTCTATAGCAGGGAGGCTTGAACGCTATAGATAAACTGCTATTGTATGCCCTATTTGTTTTAGTGATTTTTAGTTTTTAATTTTTAATTTTTAGTTTTTAATTTTAATTTTAATTTTAATTTTTAATTTTTAATTTTTAATTTTTAATTTTTAATGTTTATTTATTTACTTAATTATTTTATTCTTCTATTTTTTTTATTTGTTATTCTTTTATTCTTCTATTATTTTTATTTTTCTAGTTTTTAATTTTTAATTTTTTTAATTTTTTTAATTTTTTAATTTTTTTAATTTTTTATTTTTTGTCTATTTATTTTAAATTTTATTTCATAATTTTCATTATTAATTATTAATTTTTAAATCTTTGGTATTTAGGTTTGGTTTTTAGTTTTAAATATTTTAATTTTTAGTTTTTAGTTTTTAGTTTTTAGTTTTTAAATTTTAGTTTTTAGTTTTTAGTTTTTAGTTTTTTAGTTTTTAGTTTTTAGCTTTTAATTTTTAATTTTTAATTTTTAATTTTTAATTTTTAATTTTAGATTTTAATTTTTAGTTTTTAATTTTTAATTTTTAATTTTTAACTTTTAATTCTTATTTTTTAACTTTTAATTTTTAATTTTTAATTTCAATTTATAGTTTTTAATTTTTAATTTTTAATTTTTACGTTTTAGTTTTTAATTTTTAATTTTTACTTTTAATGTTTAATTTTTATATATAGAGAATAAGGGAGGTAGGGTGTTCCGTCCACTTTCTCGAAATTGCTGCAATTTTTCAAAACTTAGAATCAATAGGATAAGTAGCCCACTTTCTCGAAATTGCTGCAATTAAAAATTAAAAATTCAATATATATATATATGAGACAATTTCGGTTAACACCGATTGCAGCAACAGCACGTTCTAGGGGATACTTTCGAAAAATTAGAATCAATAGGATAAGCAGCCCCGCCCACTTTCTCCTAGTGCTAGCGGGTACTTTCAAGAATTGGAATTAATAGGAAAAGCAACTCACTTACTTTTTTTCTAGTGATGCGGGGGTACTTTCGGGAATTTGGAATTAACTGGTGAACCATGCCACCTATTTTTTTTTTCTAGCCTTGCTTAAGAAAGGTCACACATTATTACATTTTGTTTACATTATTACTAAGTTGTGATAAGTTTTAATTGAAGGTGTGTATTAGACCGGACGGCTTGGAATTCGATCCTGAATCAGCACGTTATAATAATTCACTATACAAAAACATACAATTGGTAACGATAATAACCGTTACACTTTTGTAACAGTTACAAATGTTATAATAATTAACAAAACATTGCAAAAATTAATTTTGTATTTCTGTCTTTTATTATTATGGTAACAGTAAAAATCGAAACAAACAATTAAAAACTTCCAATTTTAGTGTCACATGCATTTCATGCAACATAAATAAAAATGTGTTACAAATGAGAGTACCAAATTTTCAATATTATTTTTCCGATTCCCTCTCTTTGTGTCACGACCCGCTCCCAATTTTGGGATACGGGTACGTGGCTAAGTCCAGCCTACGCCGCAGCATCGGCGGTAGTACGCTGTCTGGAGCCAATATAAATCTCAAATACAACAAAATTATATTATCTTGCTCATTCACTAATTATTTAAATTATAATTCCAATAATACATTCAAATTATTTTTTTTCGATACATCACTACATGTGACTCTTCTAGCTAGAATCTAGGGTTGGCCTCCAAGATAGCACTAACTCCACCCGAAGGATCCCAAAGCAAGAGAGCAAGTCATCGAGAATAATCATCAAGAATCTGTCAACTGAAAAATGGTTATCCAGTCAGGATTGGAACAAGTACAAGTCTAGCCAACATAATACAAATACAATATAAAGCAATATAACACTAAACATGGAAACAATGATCAATGGAAAACATGAACAATATGAACAAGAAAATATGCAATATGATAAACGACATAAGAAGGTAGCGAGAATGAAAAGATAAAGAAACTCATATAAAACATAATAGTGCACGTGTCATGAGAAGTACAACGTTCCTACACATGGACGGCTTGGGCGAACGATGAGGTTATAAGGCCCGCCCCCGTAAACGGGAGAGTTGCCAACAATACAATCTGGGCTTTGTCCACGTGCCTAATAATTGTACCCCTCTAATATCCATAGCTCACAATCATGAAAACACGGTCACTAGAACGATCACGATATCAATGAGAAAACATGAACATAGTCAATCACTCAACTCTCGTGTGTGTAACAGTCAAGACGCGGAAGATAGCATGTATACGTGAAATACGACAATATAAAGTAAATGCACATGAAGGTGTCAACAAGTACTTGCCTTGAGTTGGTTGTAGTTGACGCGCGGTATGATTGTGTTAGCACAAATAGTCGTAGATGCCAAAAATACGCAAGATGATCTCAATTGATGAGACGGGCCTCTAAAATAAAAACAAAAAATAAAATATTTTGGAAAATTGTTGAGAAAAATATACGATGTGTACTTTTTCATCAACGTTCCGAAACTTCAAACGGGTCGTGATTTCGATTCTTGGTTCTTCCGAAATCTGGAAAACACCGAAACGTGGCAAATTTCGGACAACTGACACTCCACGAATTTTCTAGAAAATTAGGTTAAATTTATTTGAAAATAAATTTTATATTCAGAAAATATACCTCGAGACGGTTACAACAAAAAAACTGGAGGTCAAACGGAGGCCGGAGTTGGAAGTTGTGGCCCTTTGAAGTTGGTAAAACATTTGAGAAGGAAGGCTGGATTTACGACGAATTTGGGGTAATTATGACGAAAAAAGAGAGAAATTTTGGAAAAGAAGGTATGAGAGATAATTTTATTTTATAGGTTCAATATATATCGATAATGGAAAGCAATTTGTGAATTAGGATATGATTAGAACTCAATCAGTAAAGATATGATTAGGATTACCAACTAATTTGGATAGAAATATGATTAGTTCAAATAAGAAATAATCTATCTAATACTAGATATGATTCAAATAGGATTAGAATTTCTAACAGACAAGTCTCTCCATAAATTTAAATCAAATAAATTATTTAAATCCAAATCATATGAATTCAAATCCAAATCAAATTCAACATAATAACTTTAAGATAAATTTAATGTATATCAAAGCAATTTAAATCATATAATAGATAAATCGTTAAATCAAATAATATTTCAAATCTAGATTAGATAATTCTTAATGCCACAATTATACATCATAAGTATTTTAAATAATGCTTGATGTTATCAAATAAGGTAAAATATATTTTATAAATCTAAATCTTATTCAAAATAAGTTACTAAATCTTTTTATTGCTCCAAAAATAATCATAATTTTCAAACTATTTTCGAAATCGATATTTTTTTTAAAAATCCAAACATAATAATAAATAACTTTATAATTTCAATAATAAAATTTCAAGAACAAATATTTATTAAAACTAAATAGTACTTTCAAACCGTTAATTACAAACTACATTTTGAAAAAAAAATAGTAAATATCTTTTACAAAGTTTCAAAAATAAATTACTTTCAAACACAATAAAATAAAATATAAAAAAATTGAGAAACAGGGGTTACACTTTGGCACTTTTATTTTTACGATTCCCTCTCCTTTCTCTCTCTTTCAACCTCGATTTTGAGCATGCCATGACCTGAAGGCCTCTACGACCTTGATTTTGAGCATCATCGACCGTAGGGAGACGACCTCCATCGGGTACGACCTTGATTTTGAGTCTTCTTCTCTCTCCCTTTTTTTTGCAATCTTAAGATTTCTCTCTAATTTTAGGGCTACCAGCACTGTCGAAGCAAGAAGGACACCGACGACCCACCCAACATGTACTTCCTTCATTATTTCTTTCTAATTTTAGGGTTTTGTTAAATTTCAGGTTTTTCATCTTTTCTTTCTTTCTTTCTTTAGCTCTAAAATTAGGGCATATAAGCCGTTAAAAAATGTTGGTTGTCAGTCTTGGTTTCGTTGTTCGTGGATTAAGAACACCTTTATTTTTTTTTATATATCAAATATATTTTTGATAACCCTTTTGAACTGTGTTGCAAGAATGTGAATACGACACGACTAATTCAGGCTCACAGTATCAACTATGGTTGGTGCGTCCTAGTATATTCTGGAGTGTTTGTATTGCATCTGACACGACACAACAACAATATGAAGATGGTTGGTACATAAATTGATTTTTTAGTTATTACAGTTGAAGGCATGTGTCTTCTATTGGGGAAGAACTAGAGAAAATTTTGTTGGTGTTTTTGCCTTTCGACTAGTGTAAAATAGTCCCGCATCGGCTACATCACCAAGTGGGTATATCAATATAATGCTTTGCATGTGTTGAGGTATGCACATGGGGTGTGGTGGAGCACATGTGGGGGCCATGTGAGGGTGTTTTTCTAGGAGAAAAAATGATTAACTTCTCAAAGAAATCGTGTATGATTTTTGTCACTCGGACTCGGACACGGACTCAAGGTCGTAAAGTACCGCGTCGCACATGCACGTGCGCGCGTATAGGCGCGAACTAGAGCGCGACTTCGTTGTTTGCGGGATGATCTAAAATATCAAATTATTTTTTGAGTGTTGGTATTTTAGTCCCACATTGCATAGGAGAAGATGTGGTGTTTCCATCCCTTTATAAGAGCCCCCTTGCCTCATTTAGAAAGCACACAAAAAATGAAATTAAAAGGAGTCCTGAGGGTCTATTGTGTCTTGGAGTCCGTTCGAGTCACAAAAAGAGGTGACCATGAGCGTTCCATAAGTTATTTAAAAGAACTTACTGGTTCCTGGGAGCAGATCACGACGGATGAATCTTGCTTTGAGCAACGGTGGTCATTACCACCCCAACAAGAATAATAATTTATATCTTCTTCTCCTTTATTCTTCTAATTGTATACGTTTTGTCCCAATTGCAACACCTTTGCAAGGAAGAACGCTCTCATTCTATCAGTTTGTAATTACAAGAATAAGTTGTAATATGAAAGGATAGTAGTATTTAGGGGCTTCAGGTACTTTTGGACCGGATTCTCCAATCTCTGTTTCATGATTGTTCCTTTATCTTGATCCTCATGTGGAGTGATCTCTACTTCTGTGTAATGCCTCAGTCCCATTTATGTTAGGACTAGAAATATTTCATGCCAACTGTATGTATACGAAAACATAATCCAAATTATGGATATTCCGAATACATACATAAGCTATAAATGTGAATATAACAATAATAGTCTCAGCCAAGTCTATCTCATCCACAACAAATGTGATAAATGAAATCTATTAATGAAGAATAAATAGTCAAATGTGAAGATGGGGTGGAGACAAATCCACTACCAAACAGCTATAATGTATGTATGTGATAGTAGGGAATGTGTCATCATAAGATAAGGAAAATAATAAGTAAATGTCTCCAACACTAAGGCATGATCAGGACTGATCATAGGGGACATCTCCTCGTCAACAAAAGCCATGTCCATAGATGATCCATACTCCCATGGATAATCCTGCTCATCTATACCTGGAGAGATCACCAGGCCTCAGAGGGACGCAACAAGATACAAGAAATAACATGCCATATAACTATGAAATAAAATAAAGTTGCATGCAAAGGGTGCCTAACCATTCTACTGTGACTATGCAATTAAGAATAAACCTTCGACGCATGGGCACTCTAGCTATAAATGGGATCTGGTATAATTTCTGCTTGGAAATCAGGGACCTCAGCGCATAACGTTCTGCATAACGACAGTGGCAAACCTGAGAGGGTCATCTCACTCGTGTCTCCAATGGAGCTTTTGGGTTACAAAAGAAAAGTGCAACGTGGCTCATACGCTAAGGAGCTGTCGTCCCCACCCCCCATGCATATTTGTGTCATCTCCATAACACATATGTTCCTCTAATAACTGCTAAGTCCACTAATCATTAATACTTTTATTAGCAGTTACTCATATCCGTCGTACGTTCCATACGTATCGGAGGCCAACCGAATACGCAAGTTCATGTCCTAAATGAGACTCACAAATCATAATATGTAAGTGTCATGGTCATAGAGATATACCAATATCTCACATCAGTGGGGTGGTCAACTATTCTAAGTCAATACAAAATAAATAACGAAAATAGTAAAAACGACTAAAACAGTCGCTCGCACCCAAGTATGACTTGGACGCACAGTATGATAGAACTAGACATGATATAGATATTGAAATAAATAAAAGAATTAAATAAGCATAAAGTATAGTAATAATGGCACGGTATCTTGCCTGGAGTGGTGTGAAGAATCGACGACGTCTAATGACTCATATCGTCAGAAAGCAAAGGTTGTGAATGTCAACTCCCGCAAACGTCTTCGGATGCTGAAATAAACATCACGAACATTTCCGTCAAAAAAGAAATGTCTAAGATCGCCTACCTATAAGTCCAACTCTGGATACAGGGACAAAATCATAATTTTTGATCAATTCGGGATCCGCAGTTGGACCCGCTTTGCACTGAAAAGTATACCAGAACTAAGATCTCTAAAAGTCATCAAACTATATGTATATGAGTCCGGTTCGATGATATGAACCCAACCGCATGTCCAAAATTGGATTCTGGTGGACCATGGACAAATTTGCCCGTTGGATTGGGTCGCAGGCCCGTCAAAATAGCGTTCTAGTCAACCTTCTCAGAATCGGAATAAACTTGGCCCACAGGACCAGAAAAATATTCTGAATCTAATGGCGCAAGTTTCGTCTCAGTCCAATGAACGATTTAAAATTGGACATGAAGTTTGTAAAACGTCGATACGGAGAACTTTTGACGTATACGGTACGATTTCGTCACGCACACACAACGAAATTGAGTTCCATCGAATCCCACACGTCGACAACATCCATACGCGTCTTTCGATGCTCATTGGTTGCGACCACATCGCCCGGTTTGTCGGAGCGCACGTCGTATCGAAAATTTTTTCCTAACTTTTTATTCTGAAAAAATAGGTTTTTCTTAAATTTTACAAACGAATAACTTTCTGTACAGTGAATGAAAAATAAATCTACAAGAACGGTTTTGTAGTACTATAAGTGGTTGTAACTTCTGTTTAGGAAGTTCTCAAAAATTGTAAATAGATTGGTCAGAAATCATCTCCAAACATGGGTACATGAAATCCCAATTCTATCACTTTTGACAATGGGTTTTCGTCGACTTTGCGTCGATTTTCCTATCAATCTCGGACCTTTAAATTCATTCTATTTGAAGGTAGTCCTAGAGCATCATGTCGACTTCCCGTAACTTTTTACGGTTCACGAAACGGACAACTACAAAGAGAGAAAGAAGGCAAAGAACAGGGGTACCTCGTTGTGAGTTATTGCAGTTGGGGACGGGTTTGAGTGCACATTTTTCGACGATCGCCAGCATTCTGGGATGGCAGCGGTGGTCAGACAGGGGCGTCGGGCTGCTGGGTCGGGGTCGGGGTGGCTGTGGTATAGTGGTGTGGAGTGGTCGGGGGTTTTAAACGAGCAAGGGGTTGTGCTCGTATGGAAGGGCGCGTGGTTTGGAAAGGGGATTGGTTCTGTAGTAGAAATACATCTCGCGAGAAATTAATTTTCTCGCAAGAAATCAATTTCTCACGAGAATTTTTTAAAACTAAATACATATATATTATATGAAAAACACACCTAAAAATTCCAAATAAATCCTAAAAAATTTCCTAAAAATTCCTATAATAGTTTTGTAATATTTCTAACGTACTAATGTAAAATTTGTCGTATATGTACATAATGTAGTAATCGACCGCTACGACGACTAAATTTAAATAATTATATTAATACTAGAAAATCATTTAAAAATTAATAAAATATGATTTTTATATAAAATAAAATTTTTGAAAGTACATGGGTTTACATTATGCCCAACTTATAAAAATTTTGTCCTCGAAATTTAAGAATCAATGCACTAACTACGGAATACATTTAATGTTATGCGGTAGTAAAAACAATTTATTGGAAAAATCATCCATTTTTTTCTCGAATAGATAAGGAAAACGGTTACGTATGTCATACTCGCATTCCCAAGTAGATTCGCCTGGAGAGTGGTGCTTCCATGACACACGAACCAGAGGTATAGACTGGTTATGCAATACTTTCACTTTGCGATCAAGGATCTCTACCGGATGCTCCTGGTATGATAAACTGGGGCCAATTGTGATATCTGAGTGATCAAGGACATGACTGCTATCTGCAACATATCTTCTCAGCTACGATACATGAAAGACATCATGTACTCCTTCTAATGATGGTGGCAGTGCCAACTGTTGGCCCAATGATTGTATCATGTTTTTGAATATGGTTAATATGTTAAGTTTAGCATTTTATTATCACTAATCTTCATACTATCGCTATATCATTTCTACTTATACTTATACCTTTGGTGATATGTGCCTATTGGTTTACATCTTAGTGATATGAGCTTATCTATCTTAAATTTAATCGGGTTGCCAAAATCAAAACTATGTTTTTGATTATGGTCATTCAATTAAGTTTAATCATTATGATATCACTAACATTTATGCTATCACCTTAGCACTTATACTTAAACTCAGCATTGTCCTAATATGCATTAAACTTATCATACTTGCTCCTATGTATATTGCTTTGTTCGTCTAACATGTACATGCAGAAAAGCAATAAGCAAGATCAATGTGGACATATACAATGAAGAAATCATGGTGGGCCAAAGACGACGGATCCCACAAGATTTCTCTGAACCATCCGACGACATCTCCGGAGCCACGCACCGGGGGTTCCGCTGGTATTCAGTTTTCATAAACTGGATATCTTTGGACAGCTGCCGCCAAGGGAAAAAGCCAGCACCTATCAAAGGAAGAAGCCAAGCTATGCCATCATCATTTCAAGACTCTGAAGAAGCCTGCACCTGCTACAGTATATCTGGAGTCTGTAATGAGTCTTAGGAATAATTATAAACACAAGAAATGGATGGTAAAATCGAAAGCTAGGGTAGAAATAAATGTAGGATCATTTTCTGCTGAAAAATGGCATACCGACGGTATACCGGTTTTGTTCACAGAAAGTTTCTGTCTACAAAATCGGCATACCGACGGCATACCGGTCCATACCGACGGTATATCGATTCAGTATATATTCAAATTCCAACGGTCGAATTCTGAGCAATAAATGATCCCAACGGCTATATTTCTAGTCGTTGTATTCCAGACCGGTATACCGGCGGTATGCCGGATCATACCGACGGTATGCCGGTTCGTGACTGAAAAGTTGCCTTTGGCCCTTTTCAATGCTTTGGTTATAAATAGACTTGAACCCCTTCATTCAAGGTTGATGCTTTGAGCCTAAAAATTTCAAAACCACCAAAGCCTATCCACAAACAACTCTACAAAGCTTTCATTTGCCATCCACAAATTGTGTTAGAGTTATTGAGTTGAAAAGTGAGATCTTCATCTTATTGTATAAGGAGATCAAAATCTATTGTGAAAGGTTGAAGTTGGAGAGTCTTCGTATCCAAACTCTCGGTTGAAGTTGGGGAGTCTTCGTATCCAAACTCTCGGTTGAAGTCGAAGAGGCCTTCGGATTAAAGCCCTCGTGTAAGAAGTTGGCGAGTTCTTCGGATCCAAACTCGTGTGTAACTATTTACTCAAATAGTGGATTAAAGCCGGAGAGAGTTCTGGGACTGGACTGCCTCTTGGAGGATACCAGGATATATCATGTGTCGGTATTGTTATTGCTTCTTCTCTTGCACTTATATTTTTAAATTGCCAATTAGCTTGTGCTAAGTGCTTGATTAGTTAGCTTGACCCTATTCACCCCCCTCTAGGGTTCCTACACCAACCAGTAGGCAACTTCACCTACTCACTTTAAGATGTCGAATGGCCCAATATATCTCGGGCTTAGTTTGCCACGACCTCCGAAATGAATCGTACCTCTAGTGGGTGATATCTTCAAGAAAACATGATCGTCTTCCTTAAACTCTAAAGGAGGACGATGAAAATTTGTCCACTGCTTCTGTCTATCCTACGCTGCTCGCAGGTGGCCTTTTATCCTCTTCCCCTTCTCTACCGTGCTAACTACCAGCTCTGGCCCAAAAATCTGTCACTCTTCTAGGTCGCTCCAACAAACAGGAGACTGACACTTTCTACCATACAAAGCTTCAAATGGAGCCATCTGAATGCTCGCTTGAAAACTATTGTTGTAGAAAAACTCCACAAGATAAAGATGGTCTTCCCAAAATACTCCGAAGTCTAGCATATATGCCCTCAGCATATCTTCTAGTGTCTGAATAGTACGCTCTAACTGTCCATCAGTCTGAGGATGATAAGACGTACTAAACTTCAGACGAGTACCCAAGCTTTTCTGCATGCTTCTCCAGAAATGAGACATCAATCTCAAATTTTGGTCTGATACAATACTAACTGCAACACCATGTAGCTTCACTATATGCTTCATATACATATCATCTAATGCTTCAATGGACTGGCCCACTCCGAAGGGCAAGAAATGGGCTGGGGCGAGTACAGGAATAAGTACAAGAGTACATGAATATCTGTACGGCTTAGGACCCGCGTGCACGGTGCGAGGCCTAAGCTATCTACATGAATATCAGAACATGGGTTTGGTCACATAGCTAGTGTATTTTTCATTCCGACTACAAGTAAGTACAAGAACATGATAGTACAAGAGTACATGATATCGTGTCACATCGTGTTATCAAGAGAAGTACAAGATATGAAATGTAAATGCACAAGACCATAGAATGTACTTGCCTTGCTCCGGAAAAGTACGGGTAATAAATGGAGCTGGATGTCCTCCTGTTTAATAGGTACAAGTTGATTAATATCAAGTTTAGGTTCCAATTAGTTATATTGCAACTCTTATCTATTCAGAGAGTTTTTAGAGTACACTAATGGTTAGGTTATAACCTTTATCTATTTAACACTTAACCTTATCTACACCTATTCCTAATACACTCTATAAACCACCATTACTTAAACAGCTAAATGTAATGCCAGATATCACTTCCTAATAGAAGTTTTAATTACAAGTGCCATATGAGAGTTTACCACACTGCTACATCAAAGCTTTAAACCAAAATGAAATACTGCTAACTCCTCAGCAGGGATACTCACAGTATAGTTAACAGAAAAATACATTCTATGTTCAGTGAACAATATGAATGATCTGAAATGGACAAATCCTAGTTCTCACAGTTTTTAAGGAAAGTTGGTTCACTCCTCTTCTCTGTCAGTAATAGAGAAACCAATTGCAATTCTCAAATCATGCCAAAATAGCTTAGTCATTCGAATGGCAAAACTCAGTCTTCTCTTAAAAACTAATACCTCAAACTCGATTAGCCAAGCCTCCCTACTCCAGTGATTCACAAAACATATAGATATTATACTGGCACTACAATTAATTAATAAAACTAATTATCCTAGAATGCTTTAAAAGGGCATGATGTTCTATTGAACTTAACAGTATCCAGAAATTGCTTAAAACAATGTTCTTAGGAATCAGAACAACATAATAAATCAAGATTCAAACCAAAATGAAAATCTCATAACTAGTCTAACCAAGTTCCTGATACAGTCCCTCTCTAACATTCAAAAATAAATAGGTAACAACCTTAATAAAGAAAGTTAGAGATTACCTGATGGAGATAGGATCTGAATTGCACTTGGGGTCACAATTTGGCACACAGCTACTCGACTTGATCCGATCCAAATTCCTCTGAAATAAAGGATCGAACAGGTGCAAAGATAAAACAGGGGAGGTCAAATCTTAGATTATTCATACATTGCACTAGGCAAGACACAAGGATTAGAATTAAAAAGTTATAGGATCAGATACTCACTCTCGTATCCAACTTAAGTTCTCTATCGACTCAACGTGTCCAAGCGATTTGATCCAGAGGTTCTAAAAAGAAAAACAAAACATAAAATTTAAAGGAAAACAAAAAAAAGAAGTCGAAAATAGATCTCAATCTTATCAGGAACTCAACCAAGGAGAAAAGACTTACACAATAGAATTGAAGGAAATGGAAATCAACTCACCTGTGCTTGATTCGTTTAGAACGATGAACCGATCAGCGCTCAGGTGAGAGTATTCATTCCAATCCACACTCAACTTGCTAATCCCCAGTAATTATAATCTATTCAAGAGATTCAGAAATGGATGAATTAAACTTGTGATTTCAAGATCTAGGAAATTAAGAGCCGAATCTTGATCTGAAGGAAAATGAGGATCACTTACCAATCGATCAAATCGAGGAGTTAAGAATCGATTCACAGGGTCAATCTCAAATCGAAATCCTTCTTGATGACCTTCAATCTCATCATTACGAGATGGAGGTCAAATTTAAGAAATGAATTCAAAATCAGGACTACTCAGTCAGAAACAACTCTCACCTTCACTAGATGTTCAAATCGATTAAACGTCAAATAGGTCAAAAGCTCAAGAAATTCGAGATGAACTCCACTGCTCTCGATCTACAATCCACACAGACCAATTCAAAATGAAAGGAAAGACAAGATTGATTGAAATCGAAGGTGCAATACTCACCTGACCTCGAATTGATTTTGCGATGATTCGCCGAGGAGAGTCGATCTGCTTGTGCAGCTGCTAGAAGCAAACCAAGTCGACGCCGTGGTCTTATTGCTAGACTGTGTATCTCTTCGTTAGGTTGCGTCGTTCTGCCATGGCCGACCTCGAACAGAGGTGGTGGAGAATAGAGCTTGCAAGGAAATGGAAGAGCTCTGTAAAATTAATGGTGAATGGAATAAGAAAGGAAGGAACTATGCTCTTATAGGCCGTTAGGGTGTGGGCACGAAGCAATCCCATTGGCGGGAAGCACAAATTTCCACTCCATGATTTGTCAGTTAGAAATGGGAAGAGAGTTTGTTAGAGAATTTGAATCTCGAAAATGGAAGGAATGTCTACAGTGACCTAAAATTGAGTTGGTTAAAAGGCTGGTGGCCCAAAGCTTCTCAATAGAAAAAGCCCAAGATAAACAATTTGGCCCAACACTTCTAATTCAAATAAAAATAAAATTTAAACAATTTCATTGTTAAATTAAATCAGTAACCCTAAAACTTCTAAAGAAGAATTCATGAAATTAGAAAAATCATAAACTGTATATTTGGAAAAGGTGGGGTGACAAATCCTCCTTCCTAAAAAATTTTGTCCCCGAAATTCCAAGAAAAATAATTATATTTATTAAATACAAAAAAATCAAAATTATTCACACCAAAATACAAATTATTTATTGAAATAGAAATTCTCTGAAACACAAAAGTGCAATCAAGCAAATAAAATAGGATATCGCTTCCACATCTCGTCCTTGCGCTCCCATGTGGACTCTTCCGGAGAGTGGTGTCTGCACAATACTCGGACAAGCGATATAGTCTGATTTTGCAGTTGCTTCTCCCTCCGATCAAGGATCTCCACCGGCTGCTCCTCGTAGGTCAAGCTCGGACCCACCTCTAGCTCTGAGTAGTCCACCACATAACTAGGATTTGGAATGTAGCGACGAAGCTGGGACACGTGGAAGACGTTGTGTACTCCCTCCAAGCTAGCAGAAAGTGCAAGTCAGTATGCCACCTCGCCAATCCGTGCCGTCACATCGAAGGGCCCGATGTATCTGGGGCTGAGCTTTCCGCCTCTGCCAAAACGAATGGTGCCTCTGGTCGGCGAGATCTTCAAGAACACTCTATCTCAAACTGCAAACTCTAGTGGCCGTCTGTTGCTGTCCACCCAGTGCTTCTGCCGATCATGTGCAACTCTGAGACGCTCTCTGATCAGTCTGATCTTCTTGGCTGAATCTACCACCATCTCTAGCGTAAGCAAAGTCCTCTCACCAACGTCGTCCCAAGATAAAGGTGTACGATATCTCCGTCCATATAGTACCTCAAACAGTGTCATCTCGATGCTATCCTGATAACTATTGTTATAGGCAAACTCCACAAGATGCAAGTGATCCTCCCATGATCCGTCGAAGTCAAGTGCACAAACCCGTAACATGTCCTCCAATGTATGAATGGTCCTCTCGGACTGCCCGTCTATCTGTGGATGGTAAGTGGCACTGAACTTCAACTATGAACCCAAGCTCAGTTGTAGACTCCTCCAGAAGTGTGATGTAAAATGACTGTCCCTGTCTGAGACGATACTCACTAGCACTCCGTGAATCCGCACGATCTGTTGCATGTAGAGGTTTGCAAGCTTCTCGGTCGACAGCTCTACCTTGAATGGAATGAAGTGAGCAGATTTCGTCAGTCTGTCCACGATAACCCAAATAGCATCCTTGCCACCGGGCGTATGTGGTAAACCAGAGACGAAGTCCATGGTTATGTGTTCCCACTTCCACTCCAGAATAGGTAAAGGCTGGAGTAATCCTGTTATTCTCTGGTGCTCCCCTTTGACTTGATGGCACACAAGGCATCTAAAAATGAATCTGGCAACTTCTCGTTTCATTCCATACCACCAAATATACTTCCACAAATCCTTATACATCTTGGTAGATCCAGGATGAATAGAATACTGCGACTGGTGGCACTACACCAAAACAGAGAATTTGTCACACTTTTTTTTCCAATTTCTAACAGTTATTACTGTTACAAAATTGTCACGATTATTACCGTTACAATAATTAAATAACTGTTACTAAATTAATAATGTTCTATTTTTTATTTAATTTATTTTTGATAATGCCAATAACTGTCACACTAGAAAAAAAAGTGTTACAAAATTTCACTTTCCTTCCACTTATTTCACATCCCTCCTATCCTTCTCCCTTTTTGTCTCTCAAAACCAAAACTCCTTTTTCTCTCCCTCTCGAAAGCCCTAATTCTAAATCTCTCCAAATCTCTCCCTCTCCGTCGTGCATCCGGCCGTGGCCGTCTCCAAAGCTCGGTAAGCCTCTTTTCTTCCCATCTCCTTCTGTTATTAACTCCCATATCATGATTTCTTCTTACGTCTACTTTTTATAGGGATTTTGGGAGCAAAAGCACAGAAAATATGTGCGATTTTCGATCGCTTTTGTTTTTTGTCTCGATTTGGTTATATTTTGGCTGGATTGAAAAACCCTAATTTTGTATAGAATTTGGTATAGGTTGGGAGCTGGCTTGAGAGTATAAGACCTCACGGACGTCATCAAGGTCGTCAAGGTCACCATAGAGAAATATCAAAAGGAGTGGTAGTAGAGAAGCAACAAAGAAGGGTTCCTGATACTATGGGTATTTTTGCTGGCTTTTGCTAGTTGTACTTGATTATACTGGATTTGCTAGTTATACTGAATTTGCTAGTTATACTGGATTTGATTTCAAATTATGCTTAAAAACCAACATTGTTTGATATGACATCAAGTTTGTGGTTACTTGGTTGTTAGATTCTTACCGGAGGGCTCACAGAACATAAGTTGTTTAAATTTTAGTGTGAAACTATTCTTTCTTGTGAAACTATTTTCTTTAGCACTATAACATGCACTTACGCGATCTTGCTTTGATGATTGATTTGTAAGTTTTTGTGGTGATGACTCTCTAGGATCAGTGAAGCCATTTTCTCTAACACTAGAACTTGTACTGGTGCTTACTGATCCAATGATCGATTGTTATGTCCTTAAAGTGTTCGACGTCATGACTCTCTAGGAGCAGGCAATCTGAAAAAGTAAATTACTTTTATTTGTGCAAAAGCACGGATCCAATGATCATATGATCGCTACTAAATGATGCAAAAAGGCATATTCTAGGACAAATAAGTCACCACATGGTTCTATACATATGAAATCTCCTTGAGATGGCGATGTCTTTTAGAGAACTATCAGTTCCTAGACCCTGGTTACAAAGGCTTTCTGTGATGAGAACTATGTTTTCCATCTAGGCAAGATACAAGGCTTATAGATATCACTACCAAATTTAAACTCTTTTCAAGTCTGGGATAATTAAGAGTACTTGAACTACCTTCTTACAGGAATATTGCTTGAGAATCTATTGCAAAAATTTCACACAAAAGGGGATTTTGTGAAACTATTCCAATTTGTGTATGCAAGGATGGGTGTGAAGAGCTCAATCTGATAAAAGGATCTTCATATTGGTAGAATAAGAGATGAGGCTAAGTTGTAACATCAATTGAGATGATATAGGCTTTCCTAGTTATAAAATGTTTGAAGAAAAAGGATAAACTTATAAGCTAAATAAAAAGTTCAGCACCTAATATTCAATTATCAGCATATAACTGTCAAATCTTGCTAAGATGAAAAAGAAATCAGCTTCAAGTACTCAATTACACATTCCAGCATGTAAAACAAATTTGAGCAATGATATGGCAATGTTAGAAAATAATGTATTACTTCCAGCACTAATAATCACTAAATAGCCACAAAAAAATTGTACTTGGGAAATTTAGACTAAAATAGAGGTTTATTGGTAACTCTAAGCTGACCTACTAGAAGATTGCAATTTGATGCTCAAAGCTTGATCTAGGCCATTATATAGAAAGTTTTAGATGAAGTGAGAATTTGTATACACTTTATATTGTATACAGATTGAGATGTTTGAGTCTGTACATGCGGCCGAGTTCTTGTGGGATGTAATCTTGAAAGTTGTTAGCCGGGAGATGTAGCCTCTTGAGGAAGGTGAGGTTGGCCAAGGATGGCGATATCGGTTTGGCCAGGCCTAGCGACTCGAGGTCCAAGGCTGAGACCCTGTCTAGATGGCAGCGATGCCCACTGTCGGTGACTCTCGGCCACTGGCAGAAGGAGAGGAGGCTGTTCTGCAGGAAACCGAAAATTTGTTGTAGTTGTAGTGCTACGAAGAAGATGGAAGGTGTTAGCTCCACCATCAGAGGACTGAATTAGCAACTAAAGGTCAATGGTCGAACAAGATGATATAGCAACACATTTAGAGTTATTGGCAACTAAAGGTCAATGGTCGAACAATATTATGGTTCTTGCTTGTTTACACTTTGAGTGAAGCGTGTATAGCTTATAAATGAATTGAATACATATTATACAAAGTCATTGTGTGACTGCGCAATATTTGGATCTTGCGAGTATGCAATTATTTCATGACCCAATATAAATCAGGTTCAACTTTCAAGAATTGACCTAATATAAGTCATTATCTTGAAGAAATTGAAAACTCAGGCTGTTGTGATGTTAGCAGGTTCTCTTAATACTATTTTCCTCAAATTATCTTTAAATTATTCGAGAAGATACCACTAATAATATTTATTTGAGGTTATCAGGTTATCTGGATTGACTCGGCAATTTCATTTATTTGTCTGCCTTGGAATTGTTCGACAGCCTTACTAGCTAGAAATTGCAGGGCGGGTGTTATTAGCATCGCATTTTCATTTCGAAACTTGGCAGGTTGGGAAGCAACACAACTTACTTCATCATATTCTCTAAGACAACACACATTTTTTTCTTACTTTTCTACTTTTTTTTCGTTTCCAAGTCTTTAAAAGTTAAACCAAACTGCCCCTAAATCAAATCTTGCAGCAGTTGACAGCGTAGAAGGTGGGAACCAAAAGGAAGAAGCCTCCGGATGGAGTGAGAATCTGTATACACATTATATAGAAATTGTAATCTTCTATTAGGTCCATGAAGATGGAGTGAGAATCTATATACAAGTTATATAGAAAGTATGTCCATGTAGAAATACCTCAAACCTATTAGGGGAAAATAATGAAAAACAAGGACAACTTCAGTTGTTTGCATGCAAGGGAGTGGTTCAATCACAGTTTTTGGTTGGTGTATAAATGTATTAACTGATTTATCAAAGGACTATTATAGGAATTACACATTGTGAATTGTCAATGGCTGGTCCATTCTCAATCCAAATGTTAGTTATACAGAACGATATTTCATATAGGTTACAATTTGCATTAGCTTCTTGTTGTTTGGCTGAGCTTTCACAAATATTATACTTAGCTTCCCATGTATTTTGGCCTCTAACTTTCTCAAGTATTTTATCTATCTGCAAGACTGCAACCGAATTTTTTTTACATGTTCTCCTTTTTTTAGCTAATATAGTGTTTCAGTAATCAATATCTTGAAATACTTGGTATTTTTGTTCTTGTTTAATTTTTTTATCAGACATTAAATCATCAACAGAGTCTGGTCGCCTTGGGGTATTTTTACAATTCATGAATTATTTATGTTACTTAATGTTTAAATTGAGGCACATGTACTTTTTTTTTACTCTGGAAATACTAGCTCCAATTCTACTGTTCTCCTCAATTACATTGGATATGGAAGATTCCAATAGGGCTGTTGGAAGCAAACCTGAGGTTGTAAAAACTAGATTAGGCTCATTAGCAGTAATGACTACATCAGTAGTTGCATCTCTACTTTATTACCTTGGAGTCGTTAGTCTCCTATTATCAACAAAAATTCTAGCTGAAGAAAAGTCAACTAACTCAGACCTTGATTTGGTACATATTATAGCTCAGAGTGCTCATTGCATAGCTCAAGGGAAAATTGGTAGTGGTTTTGATGTCAGTGCTGCTGTCTATGGTAGTCAATGCTACATTCATTTTTCACCTTCAGTTATTTCTTATACTCAGGTATTTTATTTTTCTTTATGGACTATGTGGATGCCTTTTGTTACATTAAGCTCTAAAATTTTGGACTTTGTTTCACTATTTGATTATGGTATCGTCCAAATGCTTATTTTTATCAGCTCTTCCCATCTCTTTATTAGGTTTATTGTTAAGCTATGTTTCACCATTGATATTCTACTATATACTGCTTCAGAATTTACCAAAGTACTTGTAAATTATGTGTTAGATAGCAAGGGATCAAGCTGTCCTTACGAAATACATACATCATAGTGACCAAAGTGACGAATCCCAAAAGGCAGTCTTATTTGCATACATATTTACAAGCTTCTTGAGGTAGAGATGTTCATCTCTCGGGTCATTAAGGGACTATAGGATATCATATCTACGCATACATAGTTGTCAAAGGTGCATAAGCGTAAGGCGCGGCTCACATCTATCACCTACCATAGAAGAATATCTATGATTTTCCTATCGAAGATCTAGATAAGCCATCACTTATTTTGTTGTGCTACTGCTTTTCTGAAATATTGTGTTTGATGGTTTTTTCAGATATGGCGAATGAGCGACCTAATCTACAGGCCTGAAGAAGAAGTGTTGGGGATCTTGAGAAGTTCAAGAGCCAGACAATTGCATAAAGCTTTAGGTTGATGTTGCTTTACATTGTAGGAAGGATGAGGAAAAATTATTAGGACTATTATCCTTGTTAATACTAGCTAAAAGACAGTAAACTGTTGTTTTCTATGACTGTGGTGAACTGTTTGGTGTCTATGTTTTATGGCTATGTTTCAGTAATATAGTTATGTTGGACCTGGGTATCTATCAATAGCATCGATTCGACCGAGATATTGATCTATCAGCAGGAACTATATGAAATTAACATCCAGTCATTGGCCTCTCTGTTCAAAGTAAATGTTGAGATATTGCTATTTAGTTGTCGGTTTTGGGGGGCACTTATTTCTTGATAAGATCCAGTTAGCAATACAATACTTGAGTGTGGTTGGCTATTAATGGGAACTATAGGCAACATTTGTTACACCACTTTCAGCTTTTATTTTGATATAAAGGATGGGATTAGTGCGATAAATAGTTATAATTAGTTGAATGCATGTCTGTGGTTCGAATAATTTTTTTTTAAATTTTTTGTATTTATAACGATTATAACTGTTACAATAATTGGACAATAGTAACATACAAATAAAGTAGTCACATTCATAACTGTGACCAAAAAATATTTTGTAACATTAATAACCGTAACAAATGGTAAATTTCTCACGATTATTACTATGACAAAAAATACAATTCGTCACGGTTATAACTGTTACAAAATTTTTACCATGCCCAAATCGTAACGGTAATAATCGTGACGAAAAATATTTGTCACGGTAATAACCGTGAGAAATTGCCTATTATGGTGTAATGTGGGCCTCCTGCATAATCTCCTTCCGCAAATCCTTGGGCACACACAACTGGTTTCCGTGCCTCAGGGATCCATTCTCTGCAATGGTGAAGTCGTCAAGCAATCTTGCCTCTACCTGACCTCTGAGACATCAGAGTCCCTCATCTAGAAACTGGGCCTCCTTGATCTTCTCTATCAGTCCTGACTATATCTGCATGTGCATCAGTTGTCCTCAAACTCCTGGAAGAATAATCTCGATCCCCAAACTCTCAAGATCCTCAAGATGATACAGGTCCATAGTAAGGAACATAGCAACATGATATCGACTAAGAGCATATGCTACCACATTCGCCTTTCCAGGATGGTATTACATATTGATGTTGAAATCCTTCATGAGTTCCAGCCATCTTCGCTGCCTCATGTTCAGTTCCTTCTGAGTGAAAACATACTTCAGGCTTTTATGGTCCGTGAAGATGTCCACTCTCTCTCCATACAGATAGTACTTCTACAGTTTTAAGACAAAAATGACTGCTGTAAGCTCTAAGTCATGAGTAGGATAATTCTTCTCATGAGGCCTCAACTGTCTAGAATCATAAGCAATGACCTTCTTGTTCTGCTCAAGCACACATCCCAAGCCTTTTCCTGATGCATCGCTGTAGATGATGAATCCTCTAGATCTTGATGGCAAAGCTAAAACTGGCGCTGTAGTGAGTCTTCTCTTCAATTCTTCAAATGCTGACTGGTAGACGTTGCTCCAGATGAATTCCTTGTCCTTTTGCGTAAGCTTTGTCATTGGCTCTGCTATCTTGGCAAAATATTTCACAAACTTCCTGTAGTAACCTGCTAGCCCAAGGAAACTATGAATCTCAGCTACTGACTTGGGAGGTGTCTATGCTTCCATAGCTTCAATCTTCTTGAGATCTACAGAAATCCCCTCTCCAGTTACCACATGCCCCAAGAACTCTACTTTGTCCAAGAAAAACTCGTACTTCGAGAGCTTTTCGTACATCTTCTCCTTTCGCAGAATCTCTAAGACAATCCGTAGATGCTCCACATGTTCTTTCTCAGTCTTCGAATAGATCAAGATGACGTCGATGAAGACTACGACAAACTTGTCTAGATATTTGTGGAAGACCTTATTCATAAGGTTCATAAACACTGCTGGAGCGTTGGTGAGTCCGAACGGCATCACCAAGAATTTATACTAGCCGTAGTGGGTATTGAAGGTTGTCTTCGGAATATCCTGCTCCTGAACCTTCATCTGATGATATCCCGACCGAAGATCAATCTTCGAGAAAACTTTCGCCCCACTCAGCTGATCAAACAACTCATCTATCCGCGACAACGGGTACTTATTCTTGGTGGTGATGTTATTAAGTGCACAGTAATTGATGCACATTCTAACAGTCCCATCCTTCTTCGGCAAGAAGAGTATCGGTGCTCCCAGGATAAAGCATTGGACCGAATAAAACCCTTGCCTTCAAGCTCATCTATCTGAGCCTTTAACTCTGCAGCTTCTTTCGAGTTGATCTTATAGCAATGCTGGGACTTCGACGCTGATCCGGGCACTAAGTTGATGGCAAACTGCATATCTCGATCTGGCGACAATCCTGGCAACTCCTCGAAAAAGACATCAAGAAACTCTGCAATCGGCGGATGTGACAACTCCTGGTCTTCTGCAACTACTCCAAAGTAGACTCCCTCTGGCCTCTCTGTGATCCGTCTGCTGATCTCGAACAGCAGAATTCCAGGCGGGCTGAAAGTAAACTTCCCTTCATGGCAGTCTACTACAGCAAACTGCTCACCCAACCAGTCGATGTCGAGGACTATGTCAAATCCAGGCAATGGCATCAATAAGAATCGAGCCCTAAGATCCCTCCCAGTTATAGTGATAGGGCAATCAACCATCTCACTAACTGGCACTACCCCTCCTCTTCTTATAATCTGACAGTTACTCCTAGTGGGCTTAGGTGTGAAGCCGTGTCTATGCAGAAACTCATATGATACAAAGCTATAGTGGCTCCAGAATCAAACAATACAATGGCAGGAAATGAATATAAGAGGATAGAACCTGTAATCACGTCTGGAGCTGCTTCATCCTCCTTAACTGCGGCCATGACGTAAGCACGTTCCTGTTGTGGTGGTCCCCTCTGCTGCTGATGCTGTGCAAATTGCTGCTGCCGAGTAGGTAAAGCCTTAACCCTCTGTGGTGCAGCTGGTGGTACTCTGGGTGGTGCAGGTGGTGGTCCTCCAGCTCCTCGAGGTCCTCCTGCCAGTCGGTCTGCGGCCTGTGGGCAGTCCCTCGTCTGGTGTGCGTATGATCTACAGAATAAGCAAAGCCCGAGCCTCTTGAGGCATTCGTCAAAGTGGTGTCCTGGCCGGTAATAGAAAGCACAAGTAACTGCCAGATGCTGTCTCTGTGGCTGATGTGCATAAACTCTGGCTGGACGGTGATGCTGCTGTGCTGGTTGTGTGGCCTAGTCTGAATCTGAGTCCTCTTTGCCGGTGTCTGATAGCTGCTACTGCCGATTTCTCGTTCCTCTTGAGCTTCGGGTCCATATCCTTCTCCACAGCCTGAGCAATCTTGAGGATGCTCGCATAAGTCATCGCCTGGCTGATCGCCACTGCATGTCATAACTCTCTGGTGAGGCCCTGCTTGAACCTCCAAGCCCTCTCCTCTGGTGTGCTGACTAGGTTCTCCGCGAACCTGCTGAGTCGGGTGAACTCCGATATGTACTCTGCTATGGTCATCCCCTGCTGCAGTGCCTCAAACTGTATCCGAAGCTCGTCTCGCTCCACCTCTGGAAAGAACTTCTCTTTGAACAGAGTTTTAAAGTCTGCCCAGAGAACTTAGGGTGCGGCCAACTGAGGTTTCTCTCGATACCGGGCTCTGGCAAGATCAAAAAGTTGTATGCTCGCAACTTCCACCTTCAGGTCATCCAAAATCCTCGCCATCTTCAGCATCCGCTCGGCATTTTTTAGCCACTCATCCATATATACTATCCCCTCATGGCCCCAGAAATCTATCGGATAAAGGTTCTGATAGTCTCTGGCGGTCCCCGGTCTCGGTGCTGTTGGTGATGGAGGTGCTACCAGTACTGGTGGAACTGGCTCTCGGGTCCTGAGTACATCCACGACTGTCGCTCGGAAATGTGCGACCTGGTGGTTCTGAACCTCCATGAACTGCTGGAACATGGCCATCACCTGGGCGCCGTCGAACATCATCGTCGGGGGCACCGGAGGAAAGATAGGAGGCGGTGGCGGAAGCTGCTCTACCGGAACGTCTAGTGCAGACTGACCCGAACTGCCTGCAACTCCGGGCTGATCCACGGACTTTCTCGTAGCGACCATCCTGAAATACAAAAAAACTTAGTGATTGATAAAAACCTAACCTACAAGTAAATGTAAATATTTTATATAATATCTATATACCCGATGTACCCGATTTCCTATACTGTGATCAAGTTTTCCGAGTTTAAATCAAGTCTCCCAATAGTACTCTAATATCTAGGTACTATTAGGACAGACTTGCATGGGCCACCACTAAAAACATGTCACGACCCGCTCCCGAATAATCGGACACGAGTCGGACACGCCCAGCCTTCGTCTATAGACACGACAAAGTAAGCTGTACCAATCTAGGGAAACTACAAGGCAATGTGAAGATATACAAATCACATCAACTCTATAAACGATCCCAGAATCCAAAGTACAGTTCTATGATTTATTACATTCATCCAGAAAACAAGGTAAAGTCTGAAGTCTCTAATACAATGAAGGTAAACTGCTAGAAAAGGAAAGAAAACTAGGCCTCCTCGGCCTCTAGGTCTAATGCAGCTCCAGCTGGCTCTAGCACGTCAGCAGGCTCACGGCCATAGTACGTGTCACACATCGCCTCCATCTCACCTGCAACATATCCAATCAGGAACAGAGCAAAGTACAGTTCTAGGTAATGAACAAGAACATCATGATATGAAATGAGTACAAGAGAACATGGAATATAAAGTACTGGAAAAGAACATAAAAGTACAGGAATGTAAATACAGGAAGTACAGGAAATAAAGTACATAAAGTAAATTTTGAACATGAAGTACAAGACATGACATGTACACAATATTTAAAATACAACTAGCATATGTGACCGGCTGGGATGAGTACAAGAATAAGTACAGGAGTACATGAATGTCGGTACGGCTTATGACCCGCGTGCACGGTGCGAGGCCTAAGCTATCTACATGAATATCAGAATATGGGTTTGGTCACATAGCTAGTGTATTTCTCCTCCCCGACTACAAGTAAGTACAAGAACATAAAAGTACAAGAGTACAAGATATCGTATCATCAAGAGAGGTACAAGATATGAAATATAAATACACAAGACCATAGAATGTACTTACCTTACTCCTGGAAAGTACGGTTAATGAAAGGAGCTGGATGTCCTCCTGTTTAATAGGTACAAGTTGATTAATATCAAGTTTAGGTTCCAATTAGTTATATTGCAACTCTTATTTGTTCAGAGAGTTTTTAGAGTACACTAATGGTTAGGATATAACCTTTATCTATTTAACACTTAACCTTATCTATACCTATTCCTAGTACACTCTATAAACCACCATTACTTAAACAACTAAATGTAATGCCAGATACCACTTCCTAATAAAAGTTTTAATTACAAGTGCCATATGAGAGTTTACCACACTGCCACATTAAAGTTTTAAACCAAAATAAAATACTGCTAAGTACACCAACTGATTTATGTGGAAAGACTATCCTGGTATTAAAATAGGGAATGAAATAAGGTTGGATTTAAGACTACCTACCAGTGCTAATATCCCTATTCTGTCCAAGACTTAACTCCTTCTCAGGATACTCAGGAGAACTTAGATTTCACAAAATTCCATGTCTACTGGAAATTACCTTCTAATGATAAAGGCAAAATTGAAAGTGCCTGCAGTTATCTTGCTTAGGATAACTTGCATCAGCACTAAGGCACAATGCAATCTCAGGTTACAGTAGACTTCATTACTATTTAGCTAACAGGGCTACCAAGCATTTACTCAAAACCTTAACTCACGAACTAACAGTCATAAGCAAAAGTTATTGACTGAAATGAGAATTATCCTAACATGGTAACACAAAAATCCACCCCTGACAGCCATTTGATAATCCAACTGACCCACAGATATTCGACAAAACTAAAAGGTAGGTAATAACAAAACTTCACAGGTTCTTGACACTCAAGTATAAGGTAATACCTGTCAAGATTTGGAAAACTTAACTGGAATGGCTCAGCAGGGATACTCACAGTATGGTTAGCAAAAAAATACATTCTATGTTCAGTGAACAATATGAATGATCTGAAATAGACAAATCCTAGTTCTCACAGTTTTTAAGGAAAGTTGGTTCACTCTTCTTCTCTGTCAGTAACAGAGAAACCAATTGCAATTCTCGAATCATGCCAAAATAGCTCAGTCATTCAAATAGCAAAACTCAGTCTTCTCTTAAAAACTAATACCTCAAACTCGATTAGCCAAGCCTCCCTACTCCAGTGATTCACAGAACGTACAGATATTATACTGGCACTACAATTAAGCAATAAAACTAATTATCCTAGAATGCTTTAAAAGGACATGATGTTCAACTAAACAGTTATATCATCTATTGAACTTAACAGTCTCCAAAAATTTCTCAAAACAATGTTCTTAGGAATCAGAACAACATGATAAATCGAGATTCAAACCAAAATGAGAATCTCATAACTAGTCTAACCAAGTTCCTGATACAATCCCTCTCTAACATTCAAAAATAAATAGGTAACAACCTTAATGAAGAAAGTTAGAGATTACCTGATGGAGATAGGATCTGAATTGCACTTGGGGTCACAATTTGACACCCAGCTACTCGACTTGATCCGATCCAAATTCCTCTGAAACAAAGGATCGAACAGGTGCAAAGATAAAACAGGGGAGATCAAATCTCAGATTATTCATACATTGCACTAGGCAAGATACAAGGATTAGAATTGAAAAGTTATAGGATCAGATACTCACTTTCGTATCCAACTTAAGTCTCTATCGACTCAACGTGTCCAAGCGATTTGATCCAGAGGTTCTAAAAAGAAAAACAAAACATAAAATTTAAAGGAAAACAAAAAAAAGAAGTCAAAAATAGATCTCAATCTTATCAGGAACTCAACCAAGGAGAAAAGACTTACACAATAGAATTGAAGGAAATGGAAATCAACTCACCTGTGCTTGATTCGTTTAGAACGATGAACCGATCAGCGCTCAGGTGAGAGTATTCATTCCAATCCACACTCAACTTGCTAATCCCCAGTAATTATAATCTATTCAAGAGATTCAGAAATGGATGAATTAAACTTGTGATTTCAAGATCTAGGAAATTAAGAGCCGAATCTTGATCTGAAGGAAAATGAGGATCACTTACCAATCGATCAAATCGAGGAGTTAAGAATCGATTCACAGGGTCAATCTCAAATCGAAATCCTTCTTGATGACCTTCAATCTCATCATTACGAGATGGAGGTCAGATTTAAGAAATGAATTCAAAATCAGGACTACTCAGTCAGAAACAACTCTCACCTTCACTAGATGTTCAAATCGATTAAACGTCAAATAGGTCAAAAGCTCAAGAAATTCGAGATGAACTCCACTGCTCTCGATCTACAATCCACACAGACCAATTCTGTTGGTCTATTTGTAAACAATCGATGGAAAAACTCAGTTGCAATCCCTAAGAAGAGATGCAAAGAATGCAGTTGCAATCCCTAAAAAAGAGATGCAAATAATGCAGTTGCAATCCCTAAAAAAGAGATGCAAATAATGCTGATTGCGTAGCCTAAACGATTAAAGAAAAATCGAATCGCATTTGCAATAGCGGTTTCTCGAAGGCAACAAGAGATGATCAATAACAGTTGAGTCTCAGATTCTCGAAGGCAACAGAAAGAGGAAGGAAGAAGAAGAGCGGATCTCGCTGGGGTGTTGAACACTGGCGCTCAAAGCTATACCCGCAGTACGGATAAGCTCCCAGGAACCAGCAAGTTCAGGAGAACTTCTGGAACGCTCGTAAGTCAATATTTGAGACTTGAACGGGCTTCCTGGACTTAACAGACTCCCTCAACTCTCTTCTTGGTGCATCTTACAAAGGAGGCCAAGGGGCTCTATTTATAGAGTGGAGTTGAGACTTTACCTCTTCTCCTATCCGATGTGGGACTAAAATACCAATACTCAAAATAGAGTTTGATATTTTAGATCATCCCACAATCAGCATAGAAGTGTGCCAGTCCACGCCTACCCCCCGAACCCTCCCGTGCATGCACGAGACATCTTGGAGTCCGCGTCCGAGTCCGAGTCCGCACAACAAAAATTAACTTGCATCCTTGTTGGATTTAATCCTTTTTCCTTCTAGGAAAATACTTCCACATGGCACAAACTTGTGCCCCACTACACCTCATGTGCACACCTCAACACAAGCAATGCATTATATTGAGATACTCACCATTTGGTGTAGCCGATGTGGGACTATCTTTTCTAGTCCAAAGGCAAAAACACCAACAATCCCCCATATATCTCAATATATGGGTTGAGCGTTCCCCACAGTGATTGTCCATCATGCATTAGGAGAGATGTCGCTACGACTTGAATCTTCCCGCATAGGTTAAATAACAGCATAATACAAGAATGGACTAAGCCTTGAATTCTGCACCATAACTGCAATTCTTCCTACTCACATAGTGACATCAACTGTGCTTCTGGCTGCACATTGAAGGCCTTGTGCCAGCCTGGTTTCAGTGTATAATTTTTGGGCGTCTACAAGCTTACCCTCAAGAGACGGCCTGATATCTCTTTCCATACACTATAGGTGAGTTCTTTATAAAGAGTCATGGCATGAAGCATTGCGCTTCTTTGCGGTACTACGCCGCTATGACATGGCTTAAAGCCGAGGCTTTACCCCACCTGGGTACCTCATCGTAGTGTCATACTACTGTAGCATGAGGTCACAAGCCCCTTTGTAGTGCCAAACTACCCAGCATGAAGCCTTGCGCTTCCGTGCGGTGTTACGCCGCTATGACATGGCTTACGAAGCCGAGGCTTTACCCTACCCGGTACCTCTTCGTGGTGTCATGCCACTGTAATATGAGGACATCGTCCTCTTTGTAGTGCTGTCTACCTCTCTTTATTACGATTATCATACAGCATTAGGCTACCTGCCTATTTGCGGTGCTACTCCGCTGTGACTTGGCTTGCAAAGCCGAGGCATTACCCCTACCTGGGAACCTCATGGTGGAGTCACCCCACTGTAGCATGGAGTTACACTCCTTGTAGTGCTGCTCTACCGTGCTTCCTGTAAAGCACTCTAGGCATTCACTCTGCCTGAGAACTCATTAAGGCATTTAAGCCAACCTTCCCACAGGATCCATTTTCCGCAGAAAACAACAGTAGACAACAGTGGTTGTAGGTCCGTAACCTCTCCATGTCACATAGGACAAGTACCCACCGTTCCTGATATTCTTCTGGTTAATAGTCCTCCCTTGAACCAAAAGCTAGATGCCTAGTAGATTTCTCTTTGAACTAATAGCATAAAACTTTATGGTAGGAATGTAATAACACAATATCAGAATGCCTTCAAGCCCATTTTACAAGCTGTGTCATCGACCAGCTGGCGCTTGAGGCCCTTGGTGAACGGATCCGCCAGGTTCTCCTGACTCCGAACATCAATCACTGCAATGACGCCCCTTTTGATGAGATCGTTCACTGCTCTGTGCTTCAACCGCACAGTCCTCTTCTTCCCGTTGAAGAGTTCATTTGATGCCACTGCTAATGCCGCCTGGTTGTCACAGTATATCGGTATTGCCGGTATCTGAGCCCCAACCACCGGAAGATCATACATGAGCTCCCGAAGCCACTCTGCTTCATCTGCAGCAGCATCCAATGCAAAGAATTCAGATTCCATGGAGGAGCGAGATAACATAGTCTGCTTCTTCGACTTCCACGATATAGCAGCTCCGCCCATGGCGAATACGAATCCACCTGTGGAATACTCGCTCTCCATATCTGAACACCAGCTAGCATCACTGAAGCCTTCCACTACTAACGGATCTCCGCTGTAGAAAAGTGCATATGTCTGAGTTTTCTTGAGATATCTCATAACACGCTTCACAGCTTTCCAGTGCTCAACGCCTGGATTGCTAGTGAACCGACTCAGCATTTCCACTGCAAAAGCTATGTCAGGCCTTGTGGCAGTAGTAGCGTACATCAAGCTTCCGATGATGCTAGCGTACTCCAACTGCCTGACGCTTTCCCTCAAATCTGGCTCCAGCTTCTGATCACTCCGGTACGGTGTATCAATAAAAGGAAGATCTTGATACCCGTAGCGAGTGAGCATTTTCTCAATATAATGAGATTATGACAGCGCTATTCCAGTGCTTGTCCGGATGATCTTGAGCCCCAAGATTACGTCGGCATCCCCCAAGTCCTTCATACTGAACTTGGTCGAGAGGAATTTCTTTGTCTCTGTGACGCAGCTTAAATCCGTACCTAGGATTAGCATGTCGTCCACGTATAGACAAACGATTACTCCTCTTCCGTCAGCAAACTTCGTATAGACACACTTGTCTGTTTCACTGACCCTGTAGCCATTTGACCTTATCACCTTGTCAAACTTCTCATGCCACATTTTGGGAGCTTGCTTCAAACCATACAGAGACTTCATCAACTTGCAGACTTTGTCTTCCAGACCTCTGACGACAAAACCTTCTGGTTGTTGCATGTAGATCTCTTCGGTCAGCTCGCCATTAAGGAATGCCGTTTTCACATCCATCTGATGTATCACCAGCTTGTGTATTGCTGCTAAAGCAATTAACAATCTGATAGTTGTCATCCGAGCTACTGGAGCATAAGTGTCAAAGTAGTCGATCCCCTGCTTCTGAGCAAATCCCTTGGCCACTAGCCTGGCCTTGAACTTGTCAATGGTTCCATCTGCTTTCATCTTCTTCTTGAAGATCCATTTGCATCCGATGGGTCTTGCTCCTTCTGGTAGGTCGACCAATACCCATGTGTTATTGGAGGTGATTGAGTCAATCTCGTTGTCAATCGCCTCTTTCCAGAATATAGCATCTCTGGTCTTCATCGCCTCATCATAGGTAAGCGGATCTGCTTCCACATGATAGGTGACGAAGTCATCTCCGAAGTCTTTCGGCCTCCTCGCTCGCTCAGTTGACGGCTCAGCGAGTTCTGGTTCAGCTGATGTCTCCTCGACAACAGCTCCATCTTGGACTACCGGTTCGATAAAGACCTCTGTCTGCTTCTCACCCTCATTATTCTCCGGAATATCCGCGAGAACAATGTTCTTGTGCCTTGCAAACTTTTCTTCAAAATATTCAGCATCGCGAGATTCGATGATATGATTTGACTCGATATCAAGGAATCTCCGAGCATCACTCTTCTCGGCATACCCCAGGAAGATCGCCTTAGTAGTCCTTGTCCCCAGCTTCTGAATCTTCAGATCCGGAAGCTTCACATAAGCCAGGCACCCCCACACTCGAATGACATTCAGGTTGGGTCTGACTTTGAACCAGAGTTCATGAGGAGTTATGTCGGAAGTTGCATATGGCACTCTGTTCAGAATGAAAGTGGCCGTTAATGCAGCTTCTCCCCAATAGCACTTTGGGAGACCCGCAGTCAACAGCATAGAGTTCATCATCTCTGACAACGTTCTGTTTTTCCTTTCTGCTACTCCGTTGGATTGTGGAGAATACGGAGCCGTCGTCTCATTGATGATTCCATGTTCTTTGCAGAATGATAAGAATTCATGAGACCGATACTCCCCGCCTCGATCACTCCTTAACCTCTTGAGTTGTTGTCCAGTTTGCCGCTCAGCCTCGGCCCTGAACTCCTTGAACTTCTCGAATGCTTCGTCTTTAGACTTTAGCAAGTAGACGAAAGCATACTTTGAGAAGTCATCGATGAAAGTAATGAAATACTTCATCCCGGCCTTTGTAGAGAATTGTTTGAAGTCACAGATATCTGAGTGAACCAACTCCAGAAGATCTGTGCTTCGATTGACCCTGTGAAAGGGTTTCCTAGTGATCTTCGTCTGAGCACATATCTCACATTTCTCTACCTTACCCCCACACTTGGAGATAAGTCCTAGACTAGACATTCTGTTAATTCTTTTACAATGAACATGTCCTAGCCTATTATGCCACAACTCAAGAGAATAATCAGAAAAAGTGATAGCATTTATATTATCATGCTGGGTTACAACAAGCTGAATCTTGTACATTCCTTCAGTCTGAAAAGCTTTTCCAAAGAAAGTACCCTTCTTGGACATCACCATTTGGCCAGCATTGATGTCCATCCTCAAGCCTGCGTTGCAGAGCAGGCTCCCAGAGATCAGGTTCTTAGCGATTGCAGGAACATGCTTCACACCTTGAAGCGTCAGAATGTTCCCCGATGTAAGCTTCAGCTCCACCGTCCCGATCCCCAGTACTTCAGCTTGTGCCTGGTTCGCCATCATGACTTTCTCGGAAGTAGGCTCATAGGAGACGAACTAGTCCTTGTCTGAACAGACATGATATGTCGCGCCAGTGTCTATCCACCAGTCCAAGTCTGCCCCCACAGTTGCAACCTGTGCTATCATGGCAACCTGATTAGTAACCAAAGAAACCTTGTTAGGCTCACCTTGCTCTTTGGGCTTGGACTTGCATTCACTTTTATAGTGACCCTTCTTGCCACAGTTGAAGCAAGTCACATGGGACTTGGACTTCTGTTGCTTGAATCCTGGACCCTTCACTTTCAGATTCGAGAAGTCCTTCTTCTTGAGGTGAGAAGCCGCCTGCTTCCCTTTGTTCTCTCTGGTGGCTTGAACCAGATTCGCCATTGCTAGTTGCTTGGACAGGGCGTCCAACTTCTGTTGAGAGCGCATCTCGTCCTCAACATGAATCTCGCTGAGGAGATTATCCAGGCTAATCTCCATCTTCTTCCTATGCATCCTTGCATAGATGTTGCTCCATCCTGGAGGAAGTTTTGCCACGATCCCTCCAACGACGAACTTGTCGACGAGGGGCATGCTATCGTCCTCCAGTTTCTGGCGCAGCTTCAGGAACTCTTTCACTTGGGGCAGCATGGTCTTCTCGTCTTCAAAGACCCATTTGTGGTATTTTTCAACCATGAACATCTTCGACCGGGCCTCGTCGTCGTCATACAGCTTCCCCACGGACTCCCAGATCTCTTTGGCAGAAGTCCTCTTTGTGTAGGACTCGGCCAGAGAGTCTTCCATGGAATTCAGGATCAGCAGCCTGCATATGCTGTTATCCTTTTTCCACTTCGTCTGCTTGCTCGTAGCAGCGGCCAGAACAGCAGCAGATCCTGTTGCTGGAACGATTGGTTCTTCCTCATCCAACACGTGATCAACATCCACGAGTTGAAGGTTCAGAGTCACCTTTCGCTTCCAGATCTGGAAGTGTTCGCCGTCGAATTTCTCCAACTTGTTAAAGCCGGTATCGACAAGCGAAGCACGAGTGTTTTCCATCGAATCGTATAGCTTTGAGATTGTTGGTCTATTTGCAAACAATCGATGGAAAAACTCAGTTGCAATCCCTAAGAAGAGATGCAAAGAATGCAGTTGCAATCCCTAAAAAAGAGATGCAAATAATGCAGTAGCAATCCCTAAAAAAGAGATGCAAATAATGCTGATTGCGTAGCCTAAACGATTAAAGAAAAATCGAATCGCATTTGCAATAGCGGTTTCTCGAAGGCAACAAGAGATGATCAACAACAGTTGAGTCTCAGATTCTCGAAGGCAACAGAAAGAGGAAGGAAGAAGAAGAGCGGATCTCGCTGGGGTGTTGAACACTGGCGCTCAAAGCTATACCCGCAGTACGGATAAGCTCCCAGGAACCAGCAAGTTCAGGAGAACTTCTGGAACGCTCGTAAGTCAATATTTGAGACTTGAACGGGCTTCCTGGACTTAACAGACTCCCTCAACTCTCTTCTTGGTGCATCTTACAAAGGAGGCCAAGGGGCTCTATTTATAGAGTGGAGTTGAGACTTCACCTCTTCTCCTATCCGATGTGGGACTAAAATACCAATACTCAAAATAGAGTTTGATATTTTAGATCATCCCACAATCAGCATAGAAGTGTGCCAGTCCACGCCTACCCCCCGAACCCTCCCGTGCATGCACGAGACATCTTGGAGTCCGCGTCCGAGTCCGAGTCCGCACAACAAAAATTAACTTGCATCCTTGTTGGATTTAATCCTTTTTCTTTCTAGGAAAATACTTCCACATGGCACAAACTTGTGCCCCACTACACCTCATGTGCACACCTCAACACAAGCAATGCATTATATTGAGATACTCACCATTTGGTGTAGCCGATGTGGGACTATCTTTTCTAGTCCAAAGGCAAAAACACCAACAAATTCAAAATGAAAGGAAAGACAAGATCGATTGAAATCGAAGGTGCAATACTCACCTGACCTCGAATTGATTTTGCGATGATTCGCCGAGGAGAGTCGATCTGCTTGTGCAGCTGTTAGAAGCAAACCAAGTCGACGCCGTGGTCTTATTGCTAGACTGTGTATCTCTTCGTTAGGTTGCGTCGTTCTGCCATGGCCGACCTCGAACAGAGGTGGTGGAGAATAGAGCTTACAAGGAAATGGAAGAGCTCTGTAAAATTGATGGTGAATGGAATAAGAAAGGAAGGAACTATGCTCTTATAGGCCGTTAGGGTGTGGGCACGAAGCAATCCCATTGGCGGGAAGCACAAATTTCCACTCCATGATTTGTCAGTTAGAAATGGGAAGAGAGTTTGTTAGAGAATTTGAATCTCGAAAATGGAAGGAATGTCTACAGTGACCTAAAATTGAGTTGGTTAAAAGGCTGGTGGCCCAAAGCTTCTTAATAGAAAAAGCCCAAGAAAAACAATTTGGCCCAACACTTCTAATTCAAATAAAAATAAAATTTAAATAATTTCATTGTTAATTTAAATCAGGAACCCTAAAGCTTCTAAAGAAGAATTTATGAAATTGGAAAAATCATAAACTGTATATTTGGAAAAGGTGGGGTGACAATATATATATATATACATATATATATATATATATATATATATATATATATATATATATATATATATATATATATATGATAAATTTTGAAAGTGTAGGATCAATAAATTTTTAATATAACATAATATCAATTCTGTCCACTTTGTAAAATATACCAAATTGACATATATTGACATGATTAATTAGTTAAATTGAGTATTTACAAGTTCATATATAACAAAGTAACCCTACATCTATCAAATTTTAATTTTTAAACTTCTTTTGCATACCCAAGAAGCTGAAATGTGAGTATATGTAGCAAGTAGGGATTAAGTTAAAATTTTAGATTTAATTTGGTATATAATTAATACCAAGCCAATATTACAAAGGTTACAAATTATTTTGTATGTCATGACACTTGAAAGTAAGATTTTGATATCATTTGTGCTACTAATAATTATGTTTTGAATTTGGATAATATTTAGCAAATTGCAATAACCCAAGAAAATGCTTACTCACTTAAATTGCTTGCCAAGGTAAGAAAACTTTAAACTGCACTCTATATAATGTTGCGTAAGTTTTCAGTATTGAGGGTTGCTCCATCGAATGGGTTGGCGAACCCGGGATATTATATTGCGTGGTTCCGATGTTGAGAGTTGCTCCATCGAAGGGGTCGGTGAACCCGAGTTCTTATTTTCATATTTTATATCTCTTATGAATTTTCCGGAGTCAATAAATATAAAGGAGACTCTGTCGAAATTTTTGGAAACTCCATGGGATAGATTTTTGGAATGACAAAACCTAAATAGTTGCAGATTAGGACTTTATTGGGATGGAAGAGAAACCTTTGGATCACACCTTCGAACTCTTGCAATATTATATTTTAAAAACTGATCAGTTTATGTTATCGACATTCGTACGACCATACGATGTCCGAGGTGAGGCTTAGCTCACTTTCCTGTTTTCTATTTTCTATTGGATTTCAAATCCCCGAATTCGGTCTTGTAATGTCCAATGTAGCCTGGTTTCGATATTCTTGAAAATTTTAAATCATACGATAATTGTTATAATATTTGATTCCCCTAACTTGGAAAATAACTCATGTGTTATCCTGATTATATCACATCATTATGTGATTCCTGATACTAGTGGGACGGATAAATCTAAGCACTGCCTATTAAGTATAAACCTGATCCCGGGTAAATGGGATTATTGCCAGGATATTAGGTGTTGTGTGATCCAGAAATGTTTCTCTAAATATTTGCATTTGCATATAAGATTTGTCTAAGGTTTATACATTTATACCTGACACCTGAATTCTTTTGGGAAGAGATGCTATAAGAAATTTTTTTATCTGTAAATCTACTTTTAAAATTATCCTTTCCTCTAGTTCAATTTTATTAATTTTATCATTTTACTTTACCTTCCTTACTCCTTGACTGAGGGCTTGTTCGTCGTATTGACGACCTAGTTTTGTTCACTAGGTTTTGATGAAGGTCAGGAGAAAATGCCAATATATATTGAAGAGGAGCTTAATGAATAAGACAAAAAGGAGGTCGACCTTGGGCATCAGCTAGTAGTATTTTGTAACTGATTGTGTATTATATGTATTGGGTCAATGGTTGTAATCGGGTAGAATAACAAAATTTTCTAATTATAGTTTAAGAATATCCTTTACTCAACATGTTATTTATTATTTTTTGCATCATATGACCTGTGATCAACCTATCCTAGAACCCTACGGGCGACAATCGTGAATACGGGTACTGGAGTATTCATATGTTGCGTAGCCTGGGAATGTTGTTACGTACTCGGCTCACCGTATTTTGGGAGCGAGGCGTGACACGTCTTTTTAGTGGTGGCCCATGCAGGTCTCGAAAAATAGAAAACCTAGGATAGGATTGAGGTCAAGCTTTGAGTAGACCTGTATAGGTTAATCTATAGAACCTAAGATACGTTCTTAGGAAAAGTCTACAAAGAACCGTAGGTTAGGGAATACTCTACAAGTTTCATCCCTCGACTGTGTTTCATTTCGTTCATCCTATAGATCCTTACCTAATGGATAATCTATCATGATTTTATATAGTTAAGAATCCTAACCTAAGATTGTCATTTACGATGTAGATAATATTGGGAAGTCATGGGTAGTATAAGGAAGATACTCGAAGTTTAGGTCAACTAATTCATAGATAATTAGACAAGTTTTCTTATTATAGTGCCTTGGTGTAGGAGCTAGAAAATTCCTTAAGGATCTTATACTTGGTATCCTTAGTAAATCCGGGGGTCAGTTTTATCTAAAACTGTATATAGTTAAAAATAGTAAAGAAAATAAGGACTACCTAGATAATAGACCAATAATGATATAAGTTTAGAACGAGTGTATTATGTCTTGTGGGATCAATATATATATAAATACATTGTATTGTATGTAGCTTATTGAGTGTAATATGAATCCACGATATCTTGATCTCATTATTGTTGAAGTCTTGACTCGTCTCCTCCTCGTCGAATTTCTTATATCAAACTACTTCACAAATCTGATTTTCTTTATAAAAAAAGAATTCAATTTCCTTGTTTCATCCAAAGTTTGTTGATTAAAAATCTAGAAATTTATCATCTATTTATCTAATTTCTTTTCAACAATATCATTGATTTCGATAATTGTCCTCCCTCTAAATACCCATGTATACATTACTCATTGATTTTTATCGGATTGTTCGTGAAGCAATATTTGATTGGATCTGTAGTTGAATTTCATGTGAAGGAATATTTATTTATTTGTGTCAAGAATCCGAAAATTCTTCAATTGAATCGTTTAAAAGAGAAGTTGTTGCAACCATCCGAACTGGCGAGGCACTAATTCTCAAAACATGGTTCATAAACCAAGTAAGTTTTCAAAAAATTTGACAATATTTTCATAGTTGGTTTTTATGCTTGACATTCATAAATCAAATTTGTTTTATCTTAGTTTGAATTTGAAAATGATTCGACCTGAATGATTTAAAATAATATTTTGTATTTGAAAATATAGATATATGAGATCTACCTTACTAATTTTGTCAAAATTTATCTTATTTTATAATATTATAATATTATACTAAAGTAATGTCGATGATTTTTAGAAAGCTTGAAAATTAAGTATTGACTTTTGAATATATTTTGGATTACTAAGAATAACCTACCTGGTAATACTACTTCACAGTCATAATTCCTACTCATTCAATGGCGTGGTAGCAAGAAGGTGCAGCCATGAATCCTGACAGTGAAACGGTATCTTGATTGCAGCCATGTATACATTGGTGTGGCATAAGATTACTTATCACGTCAAAAAACGAGAAATAAGGAATATGATTTTGATTCTGTAGAACATACACGGTTGTGATATCTGACCATTTTATTTGATTATATAGAATTTCAAGAATCTTGATAATTTCAAATATCTTCGAATTACCTTTATTTTTGTAAAGCTTTTGCTAAATATGCTTCAAATATTTTATTTGATAATGTAATAGATTACTACTTCATCTCTGTAAGGTGGGTAGAATATCTTGTTTCTATCTATAATTATTTTAAAGAGCTTATCTTCAAATTTTAAATTTTGAGGACGAAATTTTGTAAGGTGGGTAGAGCGTCATAGCTGCTTTTCAACAATTAATGTATTCATATTTATTCTATTCCTATTTTGATGTAATTATTAAATTGGATTTAGAAGTTGGATTTCCTATATTTGATTGAAATTTCTAAAAACAAAAAATAAAAGTAAAAAATAAAGAAAGAAAGGAGAACTTACTTTTCATTTATATCCTTAGACAAATGTGCAATTTTAAAGTTTTTCCCATCCACCTCACCATCTACATGTCACCATGTATGGAGTAGGAGGGGCATTTTAGTCTTTCTATATCGTTATATTTTTGGACTTGGAAAAAAATGGAAGGAAGAGGAGAGAAACTCCCTACATGATCCCCTCACACCCGACCTCTCCCTCTCCCCCCAACTCAGCTTTCCCCACTCCTCTTCTATACTTTTCTAACACTTCTCCCATACTCTCTCACATGACCTATCCCTCTCTCTCAACATATATCCCTCTCTCCATCATCTTTCCATTATCTCTCTATATTCTCTCCATCTCTCTTCTCCCTATCATAACCCCTCTCCATAGTAGCTCGGACCCGTGCTCGCGGCACCGCCGCCCACCCGTGTCCCTCGCACGCCGTACGGTGGCCGCCACCACCGGCCGACCACCGCCCTCACCACCGTCACCTCCACCATCATCATCTTCATCTCCCATCCTCACTACGTCATCAAACTTAAACCCTAACCCCTTTTTCTTCTAAAAAGAAAATTGGAGAAGTAGAAGATGGAGTAAAGAAGAAGGAGAAGTTGGAGGAAGAAGAAGGAGAATTTGGTAGAAGAAGAAGGCTCAAACCCCAGTTCCATTCCCAAATCCAAAATTCCTCAAGGCAAGCCCTCTCAACCCTTTTTCATTAATTCAATTTTGTTTAATTACCATGTTTATTATAATTATTTCGTTAAATATAAATTTAGAGAGGATAAATATATATATATATACATATATATGTCATGAGGAGTATGATACGGACCGTCGAAATGGTTATTAGGAATAATTGTTTGGACACACAAGTCGGGTACGATTCGGACATGTCGAAATGGTTATATTTGAAATTATAACACGGACAAGCATATTGGTAAAATTTCGAGTACTTCGACACAGAACTAGGACACCCTAAATGTATTTTGGTAGTAAGCGGTGTATCAAAATTTTGTGATAATATATATATATATATATATATATATATATATATATATATACTATATATATATATATATATATCGCATTTAACAGACTCGGGTATGCAAAGCTTAGAGTGTAACCTCATTTGAAACTCTACCTTGAAATTGTGTTTTCATTTCAATAGAAATAGAAAATATGCTAATGCAGTCTGGAAAAAAAGAATTGAGCCTAAAAAATACCATTGTCCGACTTGAATATAAATTATGGACAATAGATATTTGGGTAGGCGTAGGATGGATTTTTGATATGAAAATATTATGTCAGATTCGTTCTTGGCCTCGAGATTGGTGTTAATTTATTTAGGATTTTTATAGACATTTACATAAGTATAAGTCCCTAAATATGGAAATCTATGGAATTATCAGTAGGTACATTTGGTATTAGGAGAATAGACCGAATTAGGTCAGTTTTGAACTTGAAAATCCAAAAGTTGTCGGTTTAAAATATAAATTCATCTATGGCTGAAATAGAAACATAAGTTTGAAGAATTAAGCCAAGGAAAACTAGTACTCTAGTAAATGTATACTTGGTCTAATAAACTAGGTACAAGTAGTTCAAATTGAACATGAGACTCCGAAAACAGTTATTATAGTCTATCTTAGTTTGATATTTGGTGTTTGGAAGTTTTAAATTGTTTCCGTAAACATGAATTATATATTAAGATTTTAGAGATCAAACCTTCGTTTTGAAATATATATATATATTTTTTGAAATATATATATATATAGATATATATATATATATTATATATATATTATATAATATATATATATGACCCCCACCACCCGATCACCACAAAAATCCCTAATTTCTCCCCACTTCAGGTTCGTCTCTCCACAATAATTTCTAGGGTTAGGGTTTCAATACCAAATCTCGTCGATAAGACGTTCTCTCCTATTGCAATTTCCTCCGGAAAAGGAAAGGACGGGAAGGGCCTCGCAAGGGAGGCGCAAAGCGTTACCGAAGGCTCCGTGACAACATCCAGGGGATCACCAAGCCGGCGATTCGCCGCCTGGCGAGGAGGGGCGGGGTGAAGCGGATCAGCGGGCTGATCTACGAGGAGATGAGAGGGGTGCTGAAGATCTTCCTGGAGAACGTCATCCCGCGACGCCGTCACTACACCGAGCACGCCAGGAGGAAGACGGTGACGGCCTGGACGTCGTCTACGCGCTCAAGAGGCAGGGGGAGGACCCTCTACGGATTTGACGGCTAGGGCTTTATTTTGTGGGATTTGGGGAAAGTCTTGCTGTCAAGAAAGAAAGAAAAAAAGGGGAAACTTTTCTTTCTTTTTTTTCTTTTTACTTTGTAGGCTTTAGTTGAGGTTTCTGTTGGGTTTTCGAGTGGTGTAATTTTTGCTTTGGAGAATATGAATGAAATTTAGTTTTTCTGAAATATTATATTATATAATATATATTATATAAGATATATATATATATATATATATATATATATCTATATTATATATAATATATATATATTCTTATATATATATATATAATATATATATATATATATATATATATATATATATAAATATATTATATATATATTTTTATTAATATATATATATTATATATATATATATATTATAATATATATATATATATATAGATATATATATATATATATATATATAGATTCAAAAATATATTATATATATTATATATATCAAGGTTATTTATTCATAAATTTGTCCTAGAGTTGAAATAACTAATATCTTACAAATTGAATACTATTATTGTATATGCTTGTACATAGGTTTATGATTACAGGTTTGACGCTATGAGTTAATTTCAACAAATAGCATGGTTCTCATGAATCCATACGGTTTGCTAAGTAAACAAGTTTGATTATTAGAATTATTAAAGGTAAAGGCGCTTGGTAAGGAATTTTCTATCCTTAAAGTTTACGTTACTGTCAATATTAACTGCATGGGATTTCCGGTGTTGAGGGTTGCTCCACCGAAGGAGTCAGCGAACCCGGTTTATATTTTATATTATTATTTCTTGTGAAATTCCCGAAGTCAATAAATATAAAGGCGACTTTGCCGAAATTTTCGGAAATTCAAAAGAGTTAGCCTTTTTTTTGAAAAGTCGAAATGGTTAAAACCTAGTTTCTGATTTTATCAAATATCCTGACACAATTCTAACCCTGAAAGCCTTAGAAGTGTTGCCTTAGGCACACAAATTTTAGTTTGACATTTATTCCGTTAAAACAGAATTCCCTGTTTATCCATTTTTTTCATTTAATATGTGTTTTCCTATCACATAATGAACGAGGTACAAATCGAGGTAAATCAATAACCTAGATTACATTGTAAGTTAGAATTGCATCGGGATGGGAGAGAAACCTTTGGATCACACCTTTGAACTCTTGAAATATTATATTTTAAAAACTGATCAGTTCCTGTTATCAGCATTCGTACGACCATACGATGTCCGAGGTGAGGCTTAGCTCACTTTCCTGTTTTCTATTGGATTCCGAATCCCCAAATTCGGCCCCTGTAATGTCCAATATAGCCTGGTTTGATATTCTTGAAAATTTTCAAGTTAACACTTGATTCCGATAACTTGGAAAATAACTCATGTGTTATCCTGATTATATCACATCATTATGTGATTCCTAATACTAATGGGACGGATAAATCTAAGCACCGCCAATTAAGTATAAATCTGATCCCGGGTAAATTGGATTATTGCCAAGATATTAGGTGTTGTATGATCCAGAAGTGTTTCTCTAAATATTTGCATTTGCATATAAGATTTGTCTAAGGTTTATACATTTATACCTGACACCTAAATTCTTTTGGGAAAAGATGCTATAAGAAATTTTTTATCAGTAAATCTACTTTTAAAATTATCCTTTCCTCCAGTTCAATTTCGATAATTTTCTCATTTTACTTTACCTTCCTTACTCCTTGATTAAGGGCTTACTCGTCGTATTGACGACCTAGTTTTGTTCACTAGGTTTTAATGAAGGTCTAGAGGGAATGCCAATGTACACTGAAGATGAGCTTAATAAATAAGACAAAGAGGAGGTCGACCTTGGGTATCAGCTAGTAGTATTTTGTAACTGATTGTGTATTATATGTATTGGGTTAATTGTTGTAATCGGATAGAATAACAAAGTTTTCTAATTATAGTTTAAAAATATCCTTTAATCAACATGTTATTTATTATTTTATGCGTCATGTGACCTGTGATCAACCTATCCTAGAACCCTACGGGAGACAATCGCCAATACGGGTACTAGAGTATTCATATGTCGCATAGCCTAGGGATGTTGTTACGTACTCGGCTCGCCGTATTTTGGGAGCAGGGCGTGACATGTCTTTTTAGTCTACATTAAAACCTACGTTAAAATTTTACTAACAAATTTATTTTTGAAACTATTGTTTGGATTAAAATTAGGAATCTATTGGAGAACTAAACCTAGGTCTAATTCAAGGAATCAAGGCAAATCATCTTCCTTTCTTTCAAAATTCTTATTTTGACACTCTAATTTGTCATGAATCATATTAATTAGTTTTATTTCTGGAATATATGAAATCCATGACCAAATTAACCCTATGAAGATGAAATATTGATACAAGCAAGAATCTACAAATTATTCCTATTGACAAAATCGATGCATATATATATATATATATATATATATATATATATATATATATATTTTATATATATATATATATATATATATATATATATATATATATATATATATATTCCTGTTGACAAAATCGATGCATATATATATATATATATATATATATATATATATATATATATATATATATATATATATGTATATCTTGATCCATTTCATATGTTACAAATCGAAATTTACACATTAGGGGTCTTATAGATTATGAGTATCAATACGTATATATTAAGGCTTGTTTAAATTAATTTTGAAATATGCAGACTTGACAAATTGTCAATTTAGTTTGATATTTCAATTCTGTCCAGAGTTATAATTATACTAAATGACCCATTTTGTCAAAAACACACAGTTAGAATAGTTATTCATGGATACCGAAAAATATGTAATATTCTAGAAATTAATATATGTATGTTTGTGTATGTATACTTTGGGATCAATACAATATCGACACAAAACTAGGACACGACATCGACACGAAACAAGAATGCGATACAGACACTTCGGTATGAATCGGTATCGTTAATTGGTGATGATTTTATTGATTGTGTGTATTCATGTCATACAATACATTAATATTAATATATCCATGAGTATGTGTATGTATCTAATACATGAACCTATGACTACATGTCGTGCCCGATATGGAAATAGAAAGTAATATATATATATTATATATATAATATATATATATATATATATATATATATATATAATATATATATATATACACACACAATTTTAGGAATTAAATTCAAATATGGATTATTTAATTAGTTAGCTTTACCTCTATCAGATCTATAAAATTTTGTTTAAAAATGTATGATTAGAAACAAATATGACAAGGAAGAAAAGATTAAATTTTACACAATTCATGCACACACACATAATTTGATACAACGTGAACTATCATTATAGGACACATTCGGATTAAAGAATTGTTGATATGATTATTTATTGTTGTTAGAAACTTAAGAATGGTTGTTACTATATATTATATATATTTTTTTTTGTTATATATATATATAATATATATATCTATATATAATAATATATATATATATATATCAATTTAATGGAAAGTTATGCCTTAAATTTCTCTTCTTCCTTAATAATTATAATAATATTGTTTACAATTAATTTTTTTACTTTGCATAATATTTTTCTTTACATAAAAATCCTTAAAATTTTTGAAATTGCATTTTAGGGTAGCCACCTCATTGGGGCTAGGTGTCAACATTAGATTTTAGTGGCATGGGTTGAGCCACTTGGATCTTTGCATGAGGAGGGAAACCTCTTTATTTGCCACATCCCATTCCCTCTCTCTCTGTTCTTCTTCCTCATTCCATTCTCCTTCTCTCACTCTCCACTTTTCCTCTCATCTCCTTCCTACTGGTGCTTCTGCTTCCTACTGCTGCTGCTGCTGCTGTGGTCGTCGCCGCCGTCGGCCGCCATCGCCACTGCCGTCGGCCACCGTCGCCACCGACCGCCGTCGCCACCGCCGGCACCACCACCATCGCCGGCCGCCGTCGCCACTGCCGCTGGCCGCCGTCGCCACCGTCGCCGGCCGCCGTCGCCCCGCCGGTACCACCACCATCTCCTTCTCCATCATCTTCCCCAATTCTAGGTATAATTTCCATTCTCCTTTCCCCAAGTTACTTTCCATCAATTTTAGGTTAAAATTCATACTAAATCAAATTTAATTTCTTGCAAGTGTATGGAATTCGAAAGTTAGACCACTAATTTGGGATCAATCTAGGATTGCTCAAGCCAGGGCAAGTCCTCTCCCTTACATACCTTTTTCAAACTTTCTCTCTTTCCATCATTAATTTGGTTGTATTAGAAATTATAATTTTAATATAAGGAAGGGATATAAATATGTTCGACACATCAACCGGAAAGCATGAATTTCTGTCATTTTTCTTTACTCAAGTGTTATGGGTTAACCTAGCATAGTAGCCATTAATCTGGCAAGTGATTTTCTTTAACAAAGTTCATTTTTGTCCTAGATGAAATAATATGATACTATCCCTGGATATAGAGAATTCATTTGTGCAGGATATACATGGTTGTCTTGGACATTAAAGGTGTTGTTCATGTTAATTAACTTTAACTACTTAAGTTCTCACCTACATTTTATAATATTTTTAATCTTTGTTTTATCTTCAAGTTTTATTGTGGTTTTGTTAATGCCTACACATAACCTCCATTACTGGCTCTTTTGCTTGTGCACCACCCATATGATACAACTTGGTAAAGATGCAGAAACACAAACAAAGCCCAAAATTTGGTAAGCCCTAATGATATACTAAAGAAGGTGATATATATAGAGAAGTTCAAGTCCGACTTACAACTTTTATTAAAGAAACCAAGTTTGAGGAAAGTTCCCAGACTATGAAGGAGACTTGTGGTAGCTTCACGCAAAGAACCTTTGCAAATAATAAGTAAAATAAGCTAGCTCGCTAAGGTATGAAAGAAAGATTCTTCTTTCAATATTTTTTATTTATTAAACTACTTGGTTACTAGTGTTGAGAGTTGCTCCACCAAAGGGGTTGGCGTACCCGAGATTATATATATTGCGTGGTACCGGTGTTGAGAGTTGCTCCACCGAAGGGTCGACGTACCCGATTTTGATATATCTATACTGTCTATTGTAAAACTTTCTGGATTAACAAATACAAAGGAGGCTTTGCCGAAATTTTCAGTAATTTCGGGAGTTATCCAATTTAAAGAATTTTCAGGATTAGGAAAAACCTAATCTAATACCCTAAGTTCATATCCAGTTTCTAGTCAACTAAAGATTTCCATACGGCGTATTGTCTTTGACACACGAGAAGAAAATTGAGTTGGAACCTAGACTTAGGAGTCATTAGACTATTGTTTATGTTGGTGTAAAAGAATAAAAAATCTCAGCTGAAGACATCCCTTCGCCAAAGCGCAGAAGATGCAAAGACTGAGGCTCAGTGCTAAAAAGACAAACCAAGAGATATGGAGAGAAGTTCCTTTATTGTCATGTCTACCAAAGTCTAGTACAGACACATCAGGACTATACATAAGGGACTAATTTTGTTCTTCTACAAAGGATCTAGTACAGATTCGACAAAGCCTAGAGGGATCTACAAGGAATGCAGTCTTCGTCGAAGCGCAGCCTTCCTTCTTTTCGACACGCACACTGAAAGATTGATCTCCATCGAAGCGTGTTCTGACTATCTTGTGGGTGTAGCATCTCAGAAGCATATCAGTTACTCGGCCAAGGGAAGCATCTACCTGAAGCAGCCATTGGCCCGAGCTTCCAAAAGGCGTAGAAGGTCGCGAAGCCCTGAATGGAAGGGCATAGCACAACCTGTGGTTCTTCGGGTTGGCTATCCGCCCACAGCCCAGGTCGTCAGGACCTCCAAGAGTCCTCAGACATCGCTCAGAGTTGAACTCCCTAAGAAGGACTTTGCAAACTTCTCAAGGGCAGCGATGGCTCCTACTGCACACAGTTCTTCCATAAGAACGTGGCTCCTGCAAATGAGAAAAGCCTCAACCAGTAGCCAACTTACAAAAGGACGATCGTCGCTCGAAGTTAAGTTTAGATCTTGCATAGTGGTGAAGGATGGCGAGAAGAAGACAGTGACTCCTTAGAGTAGAACTTCTCCTTTTATAGGACCGAGAATAGTCCAGAGTACATGCCACATGGCTGACGGTCAGAATTCCCGCATTAATGGGACGAACCTAAGACTCGGCACTTTGAATGTTAGTCTTAGACCCAAGAAATTCTATATATTATGATGGCAATTAAGAGGGAAGTTCCTTAAAGAGCGGATATTTATTGATCTTTGCTTCAGAAGCCAAAGCCTTCAAGACAGAGGCGCAGCCACCTGCCTGCGCCAACCTCAGAAGTAAGATGGTGGTAGGCCGCCCTCCTCTCTTTTTTACTTCAGAAGCCAGTGTCTTCACTCCAGAGGCGCAGCTACCTGCCTGCGTTAATCTCAGACACGCAAAGGTGTCATAACCACCCGTTCCCTTCACACACCTCACTGTTCAGAGGCGCAGCTATCATACTACGTCAGTATGACGCACAGGATGGTGATATGATCACACCATCTCTATTCCCACGGCACAGTCGTCTGCTCCGATTCAGAAGCTTAAGTCACTTCTCTACAAGAGACTTGGGAACTCCCATCGCAACCAATGTAAGTCAGCCTGTCGCTCCAAAAGCACAGTAACCTCGCCAACCTGAAGCACAAGCCTATTGTCGCCTATAGCACAATAACTCCGGTATCTCGAAGCAAAGCTTCATAAGTTGCTCTATATGCACAGAAGTCTTCTCATTCGAAGCCAAGTCCACTCGTTGCTGAAAGTACAGAGGTTCCGTCATCTCCAGAAGCACGATCTACTCGTCGTCCCAGAAGCACAACTGTACTTATCCTCACCAGAGACGCAGGAAGCATGGGTCCACCCCAATTGGTTTGTTTAAACCGCCTCTTGCGGGAAAGATTAGGATATTAAATCATGATTGATATCATATTAGATTGATTTAAATCTTAGACGAGGATCAATTAGACTCCAAATCTAGGATAAAATCCCAAGATTTACTCGGCTGTATCCGAACAAGCAAATCGGCGCGCTATGTGTCACCTCCTTCGGTTACGTTTATAACCACCAGAGATCTCGTTTGAGGGGAATCTCGATGTCCGCCACATGTCAGCGCCACAGAAGCCCGCACCGTGCAATGACGACAGATTCTTTCATATCTCAGGAACCCTAATGCACATCGCATATACGCTCAATTCTCTATAAAAGAAGGAGTTCTTCTTCCACCAAAGTATCGACAGAGGAAAATCGCAATCGACAATCTTCAAAGAATCATAATCTCTATCCACGAAGAGTCGACCATCCTCATCCACCAATCATCTAAAGAACCAACCAACCAACCATATTCAAGGGATCTTCTCCTCCAGACAGCCCTTCATCGGTGACCCTAGAGTCCCATCAAAGGTGCCAGAGGCCATAGCAAGGTTGATTCGTCGTCAGATCGTCAACGGAGCAAAGGAGCTGCTAGTGTTGATCTCCACCGTCACACTTTTCCAGAAATCTCTTCTCCCTGTACTTAGAATATCCTATTTAGGACTTCCATTTTTGTACACAGATACCTAATACGTTCAATAAAGCAAAAAGTTCATTCCTTTTGTTATGTCGAACAAAATGGCGACTCTGCTGGGGACTACCTTCTCCTCCAACGAGAAGGCGGTGACATAATCTGATGACAACTTGCTGGGTGCTTCTCAAGACATGCTGGTCGTACGCTTCGACCCACAGGCTTTTGAAGATCTCCTCTCTGGGAAAAAGTCAAAGACTTCGAAGCGGTTCGTACAACTGAAGAAGACGTGTCTGGAGTCCTAAGGTGGCTGCAGCCAGTAGCACGATGGTAGGAACTACGTCTCAGGACCCCCTCAATATCAAAGCCACAGAGAAGATTTCGGCTGCTACAGCCTTATCCCCTCGCACGATTCCCATCCTGGGAAAAGCATGGAGAGGAAGATGGTGGTTCCATGTTTGAGATGACGAAGGAACGATGCCAAAGGAAGTGTACACCGGTCCAACCCCTCACGACGGGAGTATTGCCGGTAAGGAGATCTGTCTTCGACAGAATCGCTTTCCCTTCAAGTAAACCTTCGGCGGACTCTGAATACTACTCGTCCGCTGGAGGTAGTAGGAAAGATCCCAGGTGGCTCATGCTTCGTACAACAAGCGTGCGACACCAATGGCAGACCAGAGGCCCGTATTGACATTTACACGCGCAGCCGACGAAAAGCTATACAAGACTGGCTCTCGCACTCCGATGCCTCAACCAGTCGAATCTTCCTTCCACTGGGGTACTCCTGTGCGTAAGCCAAGCCAGGGGGTACATCCCACAGAGAAGGAGCCATACGAGCAATGTTTCCACAAAAGCGAAAGACGCTTCCCTGCCAGACCCGCTCTGATCGTACTTATATGTAGCTTTTCTGTATGTACAATAGGAGTGCTACGATAGAAGATCCAACCCTCTCCCAAGCGGAAGAAGAATCTGTGGAACAGGACGTGCCTAAATCAAGGCACTCTTGTACCGAGATTACCATCAACTGCTGTTGTCAGCAGCGGATGCACCATCGCCGAGCAGGCGTTCCGTCTTCCAGAGACTACTCCATGCCGACCCCACGCCAGAGGCTTAACAGGGGGTCGATGAGCTAGAGAGAAGATGAACCCCATATCGCCATATGCTATGCGGCATAGGGTTCCAGAGCTTTAAGAAGCCCTCCCATAATCCTTCTATCGGTTGCTAAACCGAAGAGGAGGTCAGAGAGCAGTAAAGCTAAGGTACCCGATGCAGGTGTGTTCCATGGCACTCATTCCAGATATGCATTAGATGCCTTGCCAAAAACTGGGGGTAGCCAGCCTCCTACCATGTACGACAACCCTATATTCTAATCTAAGGAGGCAAATACGACACGGATGTCTCCATTGGTGCAGCCAGTCACCAGACTGGGGGTAGCAACCATACTGAGTTCGAAGAAGATCACAATCTTACGGTATATTCTCAGGACCGGGAGGCTCAGGCGTCTAAGCCAGAAAGTGAAGGATCCATGGCTCACTCGAGTCACCCTCACACTCGGTCTGTGTTCATGGCCGATGGCAATGAGAAAGACAACAACGAAGCTCTCAGACGTATCGAAGTCCTCGAGACAAAGTTAGATACATTGACGGACACCATGAAGACCCTTTTCCTCGGTCATAATCGACCTCAAGAGTAGCATGGCCCCCGTTGCCTCTATACCTGCACGTGATCCGCCAACCAATAACGAATCCAACAGACTGCCTACTGCCAATTAGACAGGACCATCCTCGTCTACTCCATCGGCTACAGGCTCCGCAATGTCGGCCGAAATACATCAGGCCATCAAGGAGCTGTATGCTAGTCATGATCCCAAGGAGAAGCAAGCAACGCTCTAGAAGATGGGGATCCGGTAGCCATACCCTGTTGAGTGGGACAACATCGTCTACCTCCCAAATACAATCCGCAGACGCTTACACCTTATGAAGGAAGGGGTCTCCCCGACAATACTTGAGGTACTTTGCCTCAGTAACAGGGCACCTGCCAAAGGATGACGCCCTCATATTCAACATATTCATAGGAGCCCTGCAGGGGTAGCCTATGAATGGTTCTGCAGTTTTTTAGACGATTGTATCTCGTCATTTGAAGACCTGAAGACTCGGTTCATGGACCGATTCTACGAAGGAGGCATAGATATGACCATGTCGACCCTCATAGAAATTATCCAGAGGAAGAAAGAGCCTGTCCGCGCATACATCGAGCGCTTCCACCAGCAGCCCTCAGATTACCCCTGGCATGCCCGAGCCCATGCTTATGGACTCCTGCCGCAAGAACATGTTGCCCGCTATAAAATTGTGGCACAGTGCTCCCTGTACGGAGTAGACGCCTTTCATTACAGAGGCGGATGCTGCACAAAGGAAAGCCCAGGACGCGCAGCTCCTGGGGCTACACTTTTATGCGCCCGAAGACAAGAGAAGATGCTCGTCTAGCAACAATCCTAAAGATGAAAAAGGCAAGCAAGCCATGACCGTCAACATCTCTAAAGGTTCAACAGATGTGAACCTCAAGTCCATGGAGCGCAGAGGCCGAGGAAGACTTACTCCTTCAATAACGAGGATACGTTGGAGCTCTTCGAGATGCTTACGAAGAGTGGCAAACTGTCCATCCCGGCACCCAAATGTCCTGATGAGGTGGGAAAGGTGGACATCCCAAGTACTGCATTATCACCAGTATGTCCATCACTCAACATAAGACTGCTATGTGTTGAAGAGGCAAATTCAGCGCCTCATCAATGCCAATGTCATATCGTTAGATTACGAAGAGAAGACCGCTACGGCCAACATGGTTACTCTCCAGTCTGAGAGTAGCCCAGCTACAGAGGCACAGTGTGACGTCATTTCTGTCCCCGAGCTGGCAGTAGAAGTGGTCAACCCTCCACCAACATCAGGCTACGAGCAAGAGTGCACCCTGTATTCTGATGCCAGGACGTTCGGTACTTCAAAAAAATGCTATCCGCCAACATGGTCTCTCTAAACCACCCAGTTGAGGACGAAGACCAAGCTTTCGAGTACTCCGAAGAGAACCCTGGGCGTAGCGCTTAGGATTCCAGTGGGAGTGGCATTTCGAGCAGCGCGAACCCCTACGGAAGATGAAGTAGTCCAGGTCGAAGTAGGAGATGAGGCCTCACCTAAGCCTATCTTCATCAGCAAAAGTCTAACAGAAGATGACAAGCAGTCCCTGATACAGCTCATCATGAGTATATCGACGTCTTTGCCTTGAACCACGAAGATATGCCAGGGCTAAACCCACAAGTAGCCATGCATCGCCTCAATATCCTGCCCCATGTTAAACCAGTCAAGCAACAACAGCGTTGGTTTTGCCCCAATATTATGGATGCTATTGAGGAGGAGGTCGACAAACTCATCGAGAGCGGCTTCATCCACGAAGAGCAGTACCCAGATTGGGTCAAAAATGTCATCCCGAACACTAAGAAGAACGGAAGATATGAATTTGCATAGACTTCAGAGGCCTCAATTCGGCTATCCTAAAGATGAGTTCCCTCTCCCGATCATCGACATGATAATTGACAACACCTGTGGCTTCTAGCGTATGTCCTTCATGGATGGGTTCTCCGGCTACAACCAGATCAAGATGCTCCCGAAGACGAAGACAAAAATCATATGATGTTCCGGACTCCGAAGGGGGTGTATTGCTACACAGTAATGCCTTTCGGATTAAAGAACACAGAGAGCTACCTATTAAAGGGCTATAAGTACCATATTCTACAAGCATCTCTGGAAAACGGTAGAGTAGTATTTGTTGACGACATCGCCGTCAAAAGCAAGTACAAATCTAACCACTTAGATGATCTACAAACGGTGACACATCAGCTAAAGATGAACCCAACCAAGTCCTTCTTGGGCGTTTCCAGTGGAAAGTTCTTAGGCTTCATCACCACAGTAAAAGGAATTCATATCGACCTAGAGAAGACCAAAGCAATCTGGACATGGCACCTCCAAAGAACCTCCGAAAGCTTCGAGGTTTACAGGGGCGACTGGCGTATATAAGGAGGTTCATAGCAAATCTATCTGGTAAATGTCAACCCTTCACCAGACTAATAAAGAAAGGGGTCACTTTTGTATGGACCGAAGAGTGCCAGCGCGCATTCGACGACTTCAAGAAGTACCTCACCAGCCCTCCTGTACTGGTAGCCCCAGTTGTGGGGAGCCTTGACTGCTGTACGTCCGAGCCATGGATCATTCTCTTGGTGCCTTATTAGCCTAAAAGAATAAAGAAGGCCACGAACAGGCAATATATTATCTCAACAGGACCATGGTTGTAGTCGAGCACCGGTATAATTGTTGAGAAGGAATGTCTCGCCCTTCTCTTTGCCATAGAAGACACGGCATTATGTGACCGGACAGACGATCCATGTGGTACCCAAGATCAACCCTATCAGAGTCCTTATGACCAAGCCAGGGGTACTGAATTCACGACTAGCTACATGGGCAATCCTCTTGACTCCTTACGACATGGTGTTCGTCCCACAGAAGGCAGTCAAAGGCCAAGCATTAGCAGATTTCCTGGAGGCTCATCCGGTGCCAGAAACTTCAAAACTCTATGAAGAAATCCCTGATGAAGTACTGGGGTCCAACGCAGTTTCGGACAACTCAGTATGGCGCATGTTCTTTTTGACGAAGCCTCAAGAACGGGGCCAAAGGGTAAAATCATAGCAGGGGTCGGGATCGTCCTTGTTACTCCGAACGGCCTAGTTATCAATCATGCATATTCTCTCACGGAGTCATGCACCAACAATGCTGCAGAGTATAACGCCCTCATCATCGGCCTCCAACTCGCCAAACAGCTGGGGGTTGACTACATCGAGGCCTATGGAGACTCAAAATTGATCATTAGTCATGTTCGAGGTCAGTACGAGGTTCGACATGAGGACTTGATCCCTTACCACCAGGCAGCAATGACATTATCTCCACTTTCACAGGATTCTTTAAAGAACATGTGCATGGTTGCAGAACTTGGAGGCCGACGCACTAGCCGGTCTCGCTGCCTCTGGCCGCCCCGTTGGATCTCATCATACCATTTTTGTAATGGGCCGGGAGTTAGTCTGTCCAAAGAATGCCCAACACGTATGTCAGAACTACTCTTTATAAGTATATACGGATGAAGGCACTAGGGATTGGCGATTCCCATTTATAGACTATACAGTTTATGTGATTCTGCCTGAAGACCCAAGAGAAGCGGCTTCTATCAGGAGGTGCTCACTCCGTTTCTTCTACAATTCGGCCACCAAAATGCTATATCGTTGCTCATACGATAGACTTCTTTATACTGTTTGTCTCGTACAGAGGCACAAGAAGCACTCAGAGAAGCGCATGATGGAACCTACGGAGCCCACCAGCCGGTCCCCAAGCTACAAGATCGGTTGTGACGTATGGGCTATTACTGGCCCACTATGATGGCAGATGCCGTTGAGTATGTAAAGAAATATGGGCGTGCCAATTTCATGCAGATTTCATCCATCAACCTTCAGAATATTTACACCCTACGGTGGCCTCGTGGCTATTCAAAGCCTAAGGAATGGATATCGTGGGGCCAGTCAGCCCACCCTCCTCCAAAGGACACCGGTTCATCCTCGCCATTATAGATTATTTCTCCAAATGGACAGAAGCAGTACCATTGGTAGAGATGAAGACTTCTAACATGATCAGTTTCATCAAACATAACGTCATTTATCATTTCAGAGTTCCCAGAAGGATCATTCACGATAACGTCCCTCCGTTCGTAAGCCATGCATTCTATCGGTTCTGTGATAAAAGTCGAATTCAAAATATGGCGTCAACAGCTTACAACCTGGCAGCTAATGGATTAGCTGAGGCATTCAACAAAACCATTGCCAAACTCCTCAAAAAGGTCGTATCCTCCAACAAATACGACTGGAATGAGAAGTTAGACGAATGTCTATGGGCCTACCATACGACTGTTCGTACACCTACAGACTGTACACCATTCTCCTTGGTCTATAGGAGCGAGGCTGTCCTCCCCTTGGAGATTCAAATCCCGTCCTTATGGGTAGCCATCACTAATCAGTTAACCGTCGAAGAGAATCAGCGCAGGCGGTTACAAGAGTTAGAAGTGCTGGATGAAAAGTACTTGCTCATGCAACAAAGGATTGAGCTTTACCAAGATCGCATCTCCGAGGCCTTCAACAAAAACGTCTGCGAAAGATCCTACCAGGTGGGCGACCTTGTCTTGGCAGTACGGAGACCGATGGTGACGACCCACAAAACGCTTGGGAAGTTCGAGCCCAAGTAGGAAGGACCGTTCGTCATAGAAACGGTATACTCCAACGGTGCTTATCGGCTAGCTAAGCCTAATGGTGACTTGCTAATGATGCCCATCAACGGCAAGTTCCTAAAGAAGTATTACGTCTGAAGATAGAACCAGCATAGGCACCCACATCCCCTGAAAAGGGTGCCCATGAGTTCTGGTAAGGGGATCTCTCTCCCTTCCTCTATATATTCTCTCAAGTAGATGAAGCACTTCACATCATATTACCTCTGGATTGCTCCTTTACGCCTGGAAGACTACCATGTCCACATTACCTCTGAGTAGTCATTCTTCTCGCATCAATTCTATGATTATCCCGGCGGTCTAGAAAATAGTTCACGTCCATATTACCTCTGGATTGTTGTTCTAAACCCCGACAAAGATCAAGCCTACCACGTCCATATTACCTCTGGTCAGGCAAATCCATTATGAAGATTCCCTCTTTATTCTGAAGACAAAAGCAAAGGGAACAAGAAAGCTTCTATATATAAAAACATGTGGCTACAAAGACCTATTACAGACTTCGTAGTTACATACACAGAAGCAAAAAAGCTGAAATTGCGGTACAAGCTCTCAATAGCGCGGGCGAGGCGGTGACAGAGCCAATCACTTCCTGGTTAAAAGGAAGCCACCGCCCGAAGCTGCTACTGGCCCGAGCCGGGGATAAAGACCAGCATAGGACTCCCCTATCTTCCTAGCTAGGGAGAGAGCAACCACAGCAGTAGGCCTTGTCGTTCCTCGGTCGACATGGCAACCAATACGAATTCAGAAAGCAAGGGTTGGAGACACCATTGATGCCCACGACATCCAGGATGGGGGATGTCTCGAGATCTAGTAGTAGTTCTACTACAGCTTCTTTAGATGAAAAGATTTGCCACTGACGGCTGCCTCAAGCAAACTCCAGGGTCGTCATGAGCTGAGTATCGGGCAAGCAAGGCCATTGTTGAAGCAGCTGAGTCTTCTCTTGAAGGGGATAGTCCTTTATATAGGCTGTTCGTATGGTCCAAGCACGAGCCAAACATGGGTCAAAAGGAAGCTTACAAGTTAAGCTAAAGCTCCACTCCATGTCAGATGACAATAGTACGAGTGATCGAAGGAACGTGACTCTGAACCTCCTCTGCTAAAGAGATTCACGACCCCTGTAAAGATGCAAGAGGCTCCAATATCAAGAAGCCATCAGTTGCCCATGCTCTAAAATGATGACTCAGACAATTAATGCTAAGAGCTAGGCATGACACCAGCCATCACCCAGATGTACAGTCCTGACACGTGTTCATGCTTCTATTCAAAGTATCCCGAGCTTGACTCAAGTTCGGGACACTTTGAAGGGGGTCTTGTAGAAGCATAAAAAATCTCAGCTAAAGACATCCCTTCGCCAACGCGCAGAAGATGCAAAAGACTGAGGCTCAGTGCTAAAAAGACAAAATAGAAGATATGGAGAGAAGTCACTTTATTGTCATATTTACCAAATTCTAGTATAGACACATCAGGACTATACATAAGGGACTAATTATGTTCTTCTACAAAGGATCTAGTACATATTCGACAAAGCCTAGAGGGACCTACAAGGAATGCAGTCTTCGTCGAAGCGCAGCCTTCCTTCTTCTCGACACATACGCTGGAAGATTGATCTCCATCGAAGCGTGTTCTGACTTTCTTGTGGGCACAACCTCTCAGAAGAATATTAGTTACTCAGCCAAGGGAAGCAGCTCTCTGAAGCAGCCATTAGCCCGAGCTTCCTCACAGCAGGTCACGAAGCCCTGAATGGGAAGGGCATAGCACAACCTGTGGTTCTTAAGGTTGGCTATCTGCCCACAGCCTTGGTCGTCATGACCTTCAAGAGCCCTCAGACGGTGCTTAGAGTTGAACTCCCTAAGAAGACATTTGCATACTTCTCAAGGGCAGCGATGGCTCCTTCTGCACACAGTTCTTCCATAAGAATGTGGCTCCTAGAAACGAAAAAAGTCTTAACTAGCAGCCAACTTACACAGGGTCAATCGCCGCTCGAAGTTAAGTTTGGATCTGCATGGTGGTGAAGGATGCCGAGAAGAAGATAGCGACTCTTCAGAGAGAACTTCCCCTTTTATAGGATCGAGAATAGCCCAGAGTGCATGCCACATGGCCGACGGTCAGAATTCTCGTATTAATGGGACAAACCTAAGACTCAGCACTTTGAATGTTAGTCTTAGACCATTGGAATTCCCCATATTACGGTGGCAATTAAGAGGAAAGTTCTTAAAGAGCGGATATTTATAGCCCTTTGCTTCAGAAGCCAAAGCCTTCAAGCCAAAGGCGCAGCCACCTACCTGTGCCAACCTCAGAAGCAAGATGGTGGTAGGCCCCCTCCCCTTCTTTTACTTCAGAAGCTAGTATTTTCACTCCAGAGGCGCAGCTACTGCCTGCACCAATCTCAGATGCGCAAGGGTGTCATACCCTTCCCTTCGCAGCCAACACCTTCACTGTTCAGAGGCGCAGCTACTTACCTACATTCGCATGAGGCACATGATGGTGATATGCTCACACCATCTCTATTCCCATGGTGCAGTTGTCTGCTCCGGTTCAGAAGCTTAAGTCACTTCTCTATAAGAGACTTGGGAACTCCTATCGCAACCAATTCCAGTTAGCATGTCGCTCCAAAAGCACAGTAACCTCGCCAACCTGAAGCATAAGCCTACTTGTCGCCTATAGAACATGACTCCGGTATCCGAAGCACAGCTCCATAAGTTGCTCTACATGCACAGAAGTCTCGTCGTCATTCGAAGCCAAGTCCACTCGTTGCCTGAAAGCACAGAAGTTTCTTCGTCTCCAGAAGCACGGTCTACTCGTCGCCCCAGAAGCACAGCATACTTAGTCCTCACCAGAGGCACAGGAAGCATGGGTCCACCCCAATTGATTTGTTTAAACGCCTCTTGCAGAGAAGATTGGGATTAAATCATGATTGATATCATATCAGATTGATTTAAATCTTAGACGAAGATCAATTAGACTCCAAATCTAGAAAAAATCCAAGATTTATTCGGCTGTATCCGAGCAAGCAAATCGGCACGCGCCACGTGTCACCTCCTTCGGTTATATTTATAACCACCAGAGATCTCGTTTGAGGGGAATCTCGATGTCTACCACGTGTCAGCGCTGCAGAAGCCTGTACCGTGCAATAACGCAGATTCTTTCATATCTCAGGAACCCTAATGCACATCGCATATGTACTCGATTCTCTATAAATAGAAGGAGTTTTTTCTTCCACAAAGCATCAACAAAGGAAAATCGACAATCGACAATCGACAATCTTCAAATGATCAGCAATCTTTATCCATGAAGAGTCGACCACCCTCATCCACCAATCAACCAAAAAACCAACCAACCAACAATCTTCAAGGTATCTTCTCCTCTAGACAGTCTCTTGATCGGTGACCCCAGAGTCCCATCAAAGGTGCCAGAGAGCCATAGCAAGGTTGATTCGTCGTCAGATCATCAACGGAGTAAAAGAGCCGCTGCAGTACTCGATCTCCACCGTCATACTTTTCCAAAAACCTCTTCTCCTGTACTTAGAATATCATGTTTAGGACTTTCGTCTTTGTACACATATACCTTATACGTTCAATAGGAAAAAAGTTTGTTCAACCTTTTATTATGTCGAACAGTTGGTAATTGCATCATGGGTAGGAGAGAACAACTGGATCACATCTATTGAAATCCCTGCAATATAATAAATACTAGTAAAAGCTGATCAGTAGTCCCACATCTGTAAGTTCTTGCGATGTCGGGGGTGAGGCCTAGCTCACCAACAGAGAACGGTCCAGTAAATTTCGAAAATAAAATCAAAATTTAAAAGTTAATGCTTACTAGTTTTCCACAAGATGTGGGGGTCTGATCTAAGGCTCCGAATCCAATGCAGACACCACCTGGTCCCGGGTAAATGGGATTAATGTCTGGAAAATAGAGAGTGATCGTGATCCAATGTATTCTCTAAAAATTTGCATAACCATGAGGAATAGCGTTTGGGATTATATTATAGTTAGGTCATGTGTGATACCTTTTTGGATTAGGACTTTATAGTATTTCTAAATGTCTCACAATGAAGGTATTAAGTTACATTTCTTAAACTCCTTAAAGTTCTTCTGAATTATATTTTTACTTATTACCGCCTTTGACCGAGGACATGCTTGTCGTTTCTAAGCGATCTAGTATTTGTTCACTAGGGGAAGACGAGAACCCGGAAGAAACGATACCTCTGTACGATGAAGATGGAGATGAATGAACATCGGGTAGCTTGGCCGAAGTCGCAAGTTGGTTTTATTGTCAAATATGTAAATTAAATATTTTAATGGAACTTGTAGTCAAGTTGTATAAAATGATGTAAAGTTATGTATGTAAGATCTATAATGTATATATCTTGTACCTTATCCAAGATTTCACAGGCGGCAATAGCAATCTTAATATTTGAATGTTGTGTTTGTGCATAGCCTGGAGATGTATCAATGCACCTGGTTTTCGCTATTTGGAAACGGGGCGTGACATGTCTTTTAGTGGTGGCCCATGCAGGTCAGGCTTTAGAGACCTATATAGGTTGAGCCTGAATCCTAAGTTATATTCTTAGGAAGTCTAGAAAGAACCTTAGGATAAGGATACTTGACAATATTAATGTTTGAAGAAAGGGTCCTCCTCGAGGCAGTAGAATAGAAATCTTAAACCTCGTATGTAATAAAGAAGGGGTTCTTCTTCCTTCTGTTGTTGTATCACATTTTGTAAGAACAACAGATGTTTACATAGTAAGTTAAGGAATAGAAGGGCATACTTATCTGTTGTGTCGCATTTTGTCAAGGACACAGATGTATATAGTAACTTTAGGATAGAAGTGTAAAGTGTATAAATAGTATGTATGTCAGTGACATCTATGTAATATTTGTTAATTGTAAATGAATATGTTGTTCCTATTTTATGGAAAACTCGTGTGCCCCATTATTGGCAATCTTTGAGATATACACATTTTGATAAACTGTATTTCTTAATTCTTTATTGATAAACAATATTTATCAATTCTCATTTGAAACTAAATCATTCCCTGAGACATTATCACCTTTCGAATTACTCAGTAAATGGACAGTTCAAATGATCCTCATTCATCCACTCCTGCCACCCAAGCTGAACAAGGCACTCCAGATGTTTATCTATTACTACGACAAATCCTGGAAAGCCATAGCAGCAGGCTAATGCAGCACAAGCAACGAATGCTGCACTAATAGAACAATTACGAGCTCCACCAAAACCTAAGAAGAAATCGGTAGCTGATTATAGGAATCTGGATCCACCTAAGTTTCATGGGACTGAAATACCTATGGAAGCTGGGCAGTGGATGAGGACCACAGGGGGACTAATGAAGGCAGCCAATATCAGTCCCGAAGACATGGTAGCAGTCATCAGAATTCAGCTTTGGATGTCGCAGATAGCTGGTGGAGCGCAGAATATCCTGAAGAATCAAATGAGATAGTTCCTTGGGAAGAATTTAAAAGAAAATTTGAAGAACGGTTCTTTCCATGATCAGCAAGACTGGAGCTATAGCGGAAGTTCATCCAACTGAAGCAAGGACATTCAATGTGGATGAATATGCCGCAGAATTCACCAGATTAAGTAAGTTCACATCCTATATGATGAAATGAGGAAGCAAAGGTGGGCCTCTTCCAAGAAGGATTGAATGCTGAGCTAAAGTACAAGGTAGCACCATATCGGTGCAAGACCTACTCAGAGATAACTGAAGCCGCCCGCGATCAAGAAAGGATGTTGAAGGAAAGACAAGCTTAAAGGTCCAGAGGTTCAAAGAGGTCATGGAATACAGGATCTTCATCCCAGAAGAATTAGTGGCAAGGGCCGCCCAAGCATCCTCAAACGGAATAAACGAGGGAAGTACCCACTTACAAATACTATAGAAAAGTAGGACACATCAAGAACAACTGTAGACTACTCAATGGACTATGTTTGAAGTGTGCACTTCCAGGACATCAGGCTTACCAGTGTGCTATGAACAGATCCGGACCACAGAATCCTCAGCGAAGTCCAAGACCAATGCTGCAAGGGAATGGTTCCAGACCTATGATCCAAGCAACGACAAATTCCCAAGCAATTGTACCATCTGGATACCAGCATAGGCCCCTATTGGCTCCACAGGCACACCAATTCCAACAAGCTCAAAGGGAAAAATAGCCATACACGGGAAAGAAGAAAGAAGAAACATGGTCGAGCATTCATGATGGACAAAAAAAGCTGAGATCGCAGGCGAAGTGGTAACAGGTACTATATTAGTTTCATTATATCCAGCATCAGTTTTATTCGATTCAGGAGCCACACACTCTTTTATATCTTCTAGCTTTGTATCACAACGGGAAATCGAATCACAACCCTTGATTAAGAACCTTGTCACGCCCCAGAACCAGAATACTGGAGAGCGGGGGCAGACATAGCCAGCTACGTATATAAAATAGAATCTATCTTGCTATACGGTCACGGCTGTCTAGATACATGAGGGTTTATCTACAAGCCAACAGTCTCTTAGGGTCATGAACAAGCCTAGTGTCTCAATCACAAGCAAGTAAGTAAAAGTCACAAGATGTATGATCATTAAATATACAATAGTAAGGCGTCCCAAACATTACATATTCAGTTGATCATAAAGCTAGTCGTTACAAAATGTCAGGACTAGCAAGAGTTTAGTCATACATGATCAACCCTAGGATCTGTTAATCATGTTACAGCCCGTAGGCAGACAGTAAGTAAAAGTACAATCGAGCTAAACAGGTGCTCGTCGGCTAAACGCCTCAAAAGAATATTTTAACAATAGAGTGGGAGAGACAAAAATAACCCACTCGTTGCCAGGGTTCCGTCTAGTGGCCGTCATTTGGCTGGAAGGTCGGTAGATCCTCTGGAGCCGCTCCAAAATCTGGCCACACAAAACCAGCAGCTGGGTCAGACCCC